>JAOANR010000001.1:82059118-82658092 GCA_030278955.1 Hygrophila difformis
AAAAGTCATTTAGTGTAATTAATTATAACTAGTATTATAATTAGTGTTATTAATTTGATAAATGTGAGCAAAAAAATTCGAACAAATGAAACCATTGAATTGAACCAAAACTGAATCAAATTTCTAGTAAGGCGAGACAATAGGTAAAATACAAATACCTCAATCTTTTGGGCCATATGAAACAAAAGGTTTTCGGACATTTTGTTTAGAAATAGAACAATCTCCATATTTCAACAATAATAAATAGATAATTATCAATGAGCCACTCCATAAACTATACTCTGATTTTAAGCAACTACCAAAACTAATCATGGAAATGAATCACTACAAGGACATATTATCATTTTTTAGGTCAATGGTCATATAATTGCCCATATTGATAATTATCCGGTCACCGAACTTTCATCAGAATTAAGTAAATATAGGTCACTACAATGTTATTTGGCAAAATAATAATAATAATTATAATAATAATAATTATTATTATTATGTCTCCTTATGGTGACCCATTTCAATAATTTGTTTTGTTTGCGGGACAAAGGAAAAAAAACATCATTGGTCCCATAAGTTTCCCCAATTTCGATTTCAGTCCCATATTAATTTCATTAACAATATCAATCCATTATTTTTGCTAATTTTTGCATAATCCATCCCAAACCCCTTAATGACGCATTTTTGCTGATGTGGAACCGGATTAAGCAAACTTATGGGACCAATGGCGCCTCATTAAGCAACTTATGGGACCGATGGTGCCGGATTAAGCAAACTTACGCAGCACCACGTCAGTAGAAATGCGTCATTAAGGGGTTTGGGATGGATTAGACAAAAATTAGCAAAAATAATAGATTGATTGTGTTAATGAAATTAATATGGGACTGAAATCGAAATTGGGGAAACTTATGGGACCAATGATGTTTTTTTCCGCGGGACTAAAATCATAATAGATCTAATTGGTGCCTTATATTGATAATTATATCAATAATAAATTTAGGTCCTTACAAGCCACTATTTTGTTCGTAAAAACGTTACAGCACAATATGCATTGTCTACGATAATGTAATAAAAAGAAAAGTTAAGCTAAGTCCTAAATGCACTCACACTAATAAATTCGGTAGTATATTTATTGTTGATAAAAATGTTACAGCACTGTACGCATTGTCGACAATGTAATAAAAAGAAAAGGTTAACAAGACTAATCCCATTAATTTCCAAGATTTGGGAGAACAATTTGCATATTAACAACTCTCCCTATTACCAAATATATAAAACACTTTGGTAAGGGAATGCCCTGTCTTGTGAAAAGTAAATAAGAAGTTTGGTAATACCTACATACTTATGTACTTCCATACTCATTACTCAACTGTAATAATATAAGCTACATGGTTTTACTTGTCCCTATCTCATTGATTGTATAGTGGTCCACCTTTTTGAGAGCAATTGTAATTTAAATTTTTAATGGTATTCATAAAATGATTTTTTTTTTTTTTTTTTGCCTAAAAGTATTAGCATGTACTGATGTACTTTTTGGTTCTGTTAACCTTTTAACATTAATATTTTATGGTCGCCGGTAATAATTTTGATTGGTTATTTTTACGAACTAAAAGTTGTACAGAAGGACAAATCTGTTATGCTTATATATAATTAAATTATATATTTTCTTGATTTGTATAAATTACAGTTTGAAAACAAACCTTCCCGCACGAAGGGGCAATCTATAACCTGCGAAATTATGCAGTTAATGCTTGAAAGTCAGATGTAATGAATTGCTTTGTACTAACAACAAGGCATTAATTTTAGTTCTTATTAAGGAACTTCTCCTTCCTGTTATATAATGACCAATAGTTTATTACCAATGCATTGAGTATGTATATGACATATACAAAGTATATTGCAAGAAGTCAACAATAATCAAGTACAGAACATAGACGTCACTCCCAAAACTATACTCCAACTTATATATATGTTTATTAGCCGAAATAGTTCTAAATGCATTTAATTTTCAGACAATAACATAATGATCCTATAACTTTCATATTTTAGCCGAAATAGTCCTAAATGCATTTAATTTTCAATTTTAGGTCCATAAACTTTTATATTATTCACTTTTACCCAAAAAGTTTCTAAATTTTGCAATTTAGTCCTCATTTTTTAAAATATAAATATGCAATAACGACTAAATTGCAAAAATAAAAACGTTTTGGGGGTAAAAGTGAATAATTTAAGGGGTCTAAAATTGAATATTAAATGCATTTGGGACTATTTCGACTAAAATATGAAAGTTATAGGACTTTATGAACCAAATTGGATAATAGTGAAACTTACAGGATTATTTGGATATTTATTCCGTATAAATGGAATTTCAACATAGTAACTCGCCTGATAAGATATTTGGTAAGCAAATGGTTGACTTATGAAAATTAAAGAAGTTTGGCAATACCTACATATCTCTACTTCCACATTAATGCAATAATATAACCTACCTACATGGTTTTGTGTGTCCCTATCTACCCGATTGTAGTTCAACCATTTGTAAAAATCTTGTATTTTAAAATTTTATTAATGGTATTCATGTTTGTTTCTTTAAGAAATTTCACATGAAAAATATTGGTTTTGTTTTTCTTTAAACAACAACAATACTTTATATATATAGTTGTAGGTGTGAATTTTGATTTGTTATTTTTATAAATTTAAAGTTTTACACTACAAAAGTTTTGCCGGTCGCCTAGTGCGCGAGGCAACAAAGAAGACGACGAAATCCGTCAGGCGACGACATTAGTCTTTCTTTTTCGTCGTCTTTCCGTGAATTTCTTGTAGTGTTACATAAGAGCGCATATAACATGTTATGCTTATACAAACTGAATATTTTCTTGATTTGTGTAATTATAGTTCGAAAGCGAAACCTTCCCACATGAAGGGAGCGATATATAACCTGCACAAAGTTTATATGATTTTAATGCTTAGAAGTTAGAAGTCAGATATAATGAATTGCTTCTACAAAAGAATGCATTAATTTTAGAAAAATCCATCAAATGGCTATCTTTAGCCCAAATTCCACTGGACATCGGGCTATCACACACATGCTAGCTAAAACCAAGCATTTAGCCTATATTTCCAATACACATCCTTGTATTGGCATATTTCAATAATTGGTGTATTTTAACAGGCTCAAAAATCAGAAATAAACCTTATAGTGACATATTTTAATATATTGATATTGTTTTTTAACCTACAAATGCGACCTCAAATTATATGGAATTGCACAATTATGGTTCCTAAAAGTCACCCATTAGTCAGTTTAAAGGTTCAAACTCTAAAAGTTGATGTTTGCTATAAAAAAAATTACAGAATAACCGAACAAATATAATCCTAATAATTGAATTTAACATAGGGATATAAAAAAGGGAAAAAAATTATTGTCCATGGAAGCACTATTGAAACTGTTATAAATGTGGAACAAAAAGTGAATAAATATTAATGGGACAAAAAGTCGATTTTTTTCCTCGAAAAAAAGTGTGGGTAGTATATCGTGTTCCTCGAAAAAAGTGTGGGTAATATATAGTGTTACAAAGAACGAAGCATTGGGAAGATTATTTTGAATATACATACTTTCTTCGTTCCTGAATTATTGACACGTTGGAAGTTTTGTTACTGTTCATTGAGTAACTTTGATTTGACTTTTTGATACATTTACATAAGATAAAATATAGTTAAGTGAAATATTGTTGGATTCATCTAATCGCATAGATTTAGAATATCGAATTTTTATAATTTTTTTATTTGTATGCAATTTGAGTTATTACGGATTAAAAATGTATATTGGATTGCGTGAAATGTGGGTCCGTGGCAAAATTTAAGGAACGGAGCTATTACAAAGCAAATTAAATATCAAAGTGGCTGATCCAAAATTCACAAAATATTATGTAACGCCCCCACTTTTAACACTAGGATTATTACTGCCATACTTTTCAAATATGACCCGATTTCACATATCACCTTATTCATATTAAGATGTTCGCCACCCTAACTCCGGCATTACTATAATATTGTCCGCTTTGGGCCAAGCCCACACGGTTTTGTTTTTGGTCTCCTCCCAAAAGGCCTCATACTAATGGAGTTTGGTGGACTCTTATATTTAGGAATATATTTCCTTATTCTTCCGAGGTGGGACTTGAGTTTGTACTTCAACAAATACTTGGGGAAAACATTCTTATTCAAGACATCAAAGCACTATAGAGTGAATGCGCACTAACAATAGTTATGCATGACAACCTCTGCAAAGTTTTAAAAAAATCATATTAATTGGAATGTGTAATTGCTTATAAAAAATTATTTACATAGGGTATCGGAATTCCTATAAAGAAGTCATGCTGATCATTTATAGCTTATAGCTTTGGCCCTGTCACCCCAATTCGCACGAACCTTCCATACACTCTCTCACTTATAGCTTTGGCCCTGTCATTCGGCTACCCAATTCGCTCGAACTTTCACCCATTTTCTTACCTAAAGCTTTGGCCCTGTCATACCCTTTCTTCGCCCTTTGATTCGATGCATTGGATCTGATTACTTTAAGCAGGGGAGATGTGCGTTTGAAGCAAATTTATGGTCTGTCATTTTAATTCATCACGTATGAGCCATTATATCCGTTCACCGATAAGGGTGAAGGCGCACATGCTACCTTGGCGAGATCAATTGGTTGGAGCTCTCCTATTAGATCGAACTGGAAGCGCGTTGATGTGACTTCGGTTAAATCTTGGTAGGGTTATTGCGCATCAGGAAACTACTATCTTGAACAAGGACGTCACTTGCAATTTTTTGAAAATAGAGAATGCTTGCCCGAGTTTGTGACCTGCGCCTTCGTCATGAGAAGCTGACTGATTGTTCTTTTATGTGTTAGTAACTATTTTGATTTTGTCTGATGGGAAATCTCATTCTTGCTTCTATGGATGTCATCTTTCTTACCGAGTGTACTGTACTTCAAACTTTGGAATTGAATGAAATAAATGCCGTTCCCCTCAAAAAAAAAAAAAAAAGAAGTCATGCTGATCGAGAAAACCACATATGAATGTGTTGTGTTGTGCATTCTATGCTACCCGCAAGCTATGCATCATACTTTTACCGTGAAAGAATAAAAGGAAGAAGGAAGTACTCATCAACGACAAATTTGCTGGTAAGTTTCCTTAGCTTAAAGTACATTATAATCAATATACAATCCATAGGCTCGTCAGGGGGTACTCTCATGAAGAGGGTATATATAATCATCGTTGTTAAACTCGAACTAAGAAGATGCAATCTATCATATCACAATAATGGAAAAAAAAAACACCGTTGGTCCCATAAGTTTCCCCAATTTCGATTTCAGTCCCATATTAATTTCATTAACACCATCAATCCATTATGTTTGCTAATTTTTGCATAATCCATCCCAAACCCCTTAATGACGCATTTCTGCTTATGTGGCACCGGATTAAGCAAACTTATGGTACCAATGGCGCCGCAATTAGCAACTTATGGGACCAATGGCGCCACAATTAGCAAACTTACGCGGCGCCACGTCAGCAGAAATGCGTCATTAAGGGGTTTGGGATGGATTATGCAAAAATTAGCAAACATAATGGATTGATTGTGTTAATGAAATTAATATGGGATTGAAATCGAAATTGGGGAAACTTATGGGACCAATGGTGTTTTTTTTCCTCACAATAATATACTCTCACAGTATAAATGCAACAAATACATAATATAAATATCATGCGTGCGATAGGTGAAACAAATGAACGTTACAACATCATGGTTTCCTAAGCCAACGGATGTTGGATTAGTTTAGGGACACTTAGGTATATTGAACAAATCCAGCTTGCTTTGAGCACGACACCATTATCGTGCAATTATACAATTATGCCTTATAAGGCCAATAAAACTATGATTATACAAGACACTTTACTATGCCATAAAACTATGATTATACAATTGACTAATAATTAAGGAAAGCTCAAAACGGAAAGCTACTGATAATTGAATGAGGAAAATAAAAGAACTAACAGAAAGGAAAGTACGAAAAGAAGCTTAAAAAAGGGAAAAGCAAGGGAAACTTACTTGATAAAAAGAACCGCAGAAAACTCTATTCTACTGGAGCCTTGCTAGAACTCCTACAGGACTATCGTTGCCCTTTTAATTCTGCCACAAAAAAGTAAACTATGAGGGCTCTTTATAAACTCTTTCTTTCTTTTTTTTTTTTTTTTTAATTTTTTTAGTAAACATTGGCAATCAAATAACATTCGGGTATTGCATATTATTAGTGTTATAAAAATACTGATGAAACATAGATTAAAATTGAATATAGTGGTGTTAGTGATGCCATAAAATATAGTGGTGTTAACACAAAAGAGAATTGAATGCACCACAAAAATTAAATGATTGCACTACAATAATTTATAGAATAAATTTGATTCTTTGCCAAAATTATAAATAGATCTTTAGTCCCAAAATCTCTAACCCAATTCTGGACATCCTCACATCCCTTTCTAGTCCTTTTCTAAGGAAAAAAAAGGACAAATAGGTCAATTTTCTTTTCCAAAAATCCAAATCAGTCATTTTTCTATTTAATTATCAAAACAGTCCTCTACAAATGCTAATTATGTCCAAATCAGTCCCTTGTTCACTAATTATACTCTAATTGCTGACGTGGCAATAGTTTTAATTTAAACCTGACACGTGTGCATAATATTAATCATTTTTCTTTTCTTTTGCCAATTCAGTGCTAAACTTTTATTTTGTTCTATTTAGTCATCGACCCCATCACTCATTTTTATATTAATTGGTCTCCAACCTTTCAAATTTTTTTATTTTATGCCCAAAACCTTAAATTTTTTATTATTACTAATCCATTTATCAAATAAATGCCCAACATACTTCCGTAAATAAAATTAAATACCAAACATCATACATTGGGTTTGACCACCTTGTTACCGGGTCTTCGAAGTTCCGGATTTTACGGATTCTCTCTAACCACCCTACCATAACCGATGGTTCATTGGTTCTGGTTTCCTTCAGCAACAATCAACACAATCATACTTTGTGGACAATAAAATTCAGGCTATTTTTTAAATATTTTTAATAATATTTTTTAATATTTTTTTCAATAAAACCAAGGCTTCATGTATCCATAACCTTCCAAAAATTCAAGTTAAATCATTTACTCAAACATTGCTACATCCTAAGGTAGGACGCAAAGTAAGATTGTGTCCATTGTTGCGGAAGGAAACCAAAACCAATGAACCATCTGTTGCAGTTGGGTGGTTAGAGAGAGTCCGTAAAATTCCGGTACTTGGAAGACCCGATAACAAAGCAGTCAAACCCAATGTATGAGGTTTAGTGTTTAATTTTATTTATGGAAGTATGTTGGACATTTATTTGATAAATGGATTAGTAATAATAAAAAATTTAAGGTTCTGGGACTAAAATGAAATAATTTGAAAGGTTGGAGGCCAATTAATATAAAAATGAGTGATTGGGGTAGATGACTAAATGGAACAGAATAAAAGTTTAGGACTGAATTGGCAAAAGATAAAAGAAAAGTACTAATATTATGCACACGTGTCAGGTTTAAATTAAAACCCTTGACACGTCAGCAAACAAGAGTATAATTAGTAAACAAGGGACTGATTTGGACATAATTAGCATTTGTAGAGGACTGTTTTGGTAATAAAATAGAAAAAGGACTGATTTGGATTTTTGAAAAAAAGAAAAGGGACCAATTTGTCCTTTTTTCCCCTTTTCTAATGAACTACTTCTATAACAAAGGTTGAATTCTTTAACATATTTTTCTTCCCGGCATAACCCAATCGTCACTTTTTTTTTGCCAATGATCTTCTTCATCTTTTGATAAAAAACGAAAAATAAAAAATAAAACAAAAATTGTATGTTTGGCCACAAATCTCGCCCCTTTCCGGTTCGAGGGCAGGAAATCGGTGGTGGCAAGTTTGCGTGTGGACGGTGAAGACGTCAGGTTCGCTTCCCACGATCCTATTTTTTCCTTTTAATCTGTGCTACATTGCATAGGATTGCAATCTTATTTATGTGGAGAGTTCTGCATTTTCGTTGAAAAACCGTAGGTGTTCATAGAAATGCCCACACATTAAGTGTTTGTATAAATGCCTGATTCAATTTACTTACATAAACATGGATGTGTGGACTGTATACACCCAACTATAAGCACAGACTTGTGTTTTCGCATTTGTAAAATTGACAGTTCATTCAAGAACATTTTGTTTGCCCCTTGAGTTTCTGCAGTCGCTTTCAAATCTTGTTTCTTAACTGCTTGATCTGTGTGTACAGTTTGCTCCATTTATTTCTCAATGTGGAAGATAGGCCATGTCGAATCTGCAATACAAATATGCACATCTCATTTTCCTTGAGGTCGTATTCCTTGGCGGTTGTATGCATTTATGGAAATGGTCTGGATCTAAGAATGATATAGTGACCTAATTAATTTGGGGGAGTGGAATTGAATATTATGTGGGCTGTTTGGAGATTATAATGATAAGTAGTAGTTATTCTTTGTTTGGGGGAAAAAAAACCCATTTAGTCCCATAAGTTTTTTTAATTTCCAAAACAGTCCCATAAATATCGAATTAGACGAATCCGTCCCATAACTACCCTAATCTTAGCCAAACCCGTCCATAAACCGGTTTTTTTGCTAATCATTGCCGAGCCCGTCCCATAACTTCCCTAATGGAGGGATGGGTTCGGCTAAGATTAGGGAAGTTATGGGACGGATTCGGCAATGATTAGCAAAAAAACCGGTTTATGGACGGGTTCGGCTAAGATTAGGGTAGTTACGGGACGGATTCGTCTAATTCGATATTTGTGGGACTTTTTGGGAAATTTTTTAAACTTATGGGACGAAATGAGTTTTTCTTTCCTTTGTTTGGGTATTAACGAGGTATTGGGTATGGATAGGAAATTGCCTACTTATTGGCCCCTACTTCGAAGTGTAATCCACATTAATAACATTGTGGACAACCATCTTGTTCTTTATCAATTGGTTTTAGATTGGACGCGTCTATACCTCAACCCCTTCCTGATCATGAAGTTGGGATCCTTTAGCTTGAAGGGGAACAAAAATTCATTTAGTCCCATAAGTTTTTTCAATTTCCAAAATCATCCCACAAATATCGAATTAGACGAATTCGTCCCATAACTACCCTAATCATAGCCGAACCTGTCCATGGACCGGTTTTTTGCTAATCATCGCCGAACCGATCCCATAACTTCCCTAATGGAGGTGTTGAAACAGGAATAAGAAACAAAAACAAAACACACAAGAATTACGTGGTTCGATCAAGATGATCTACATCCACGGGAGCTCCAATCAATCCACTAATCACAAGAACAAAATGATTACAAGCAGATCATCACTCAAGAACATTCAATGTTCTGTCACAAAAGTAATCTCTCAACAATTCTTGTGTAAAACTCCCTCTCAAAAGCTGAAAACAAATCAGCAAGAATTCTCACTTGATCTCTCAACAAAAACTGATGAGCTATCTATTTTTTTTCAACCCTTTCTCAAAATACAGCTGATAGAGAAAAAATAGAGAAACTGACTACCAACTGCTAACCAAAATAACTGCTGTCAGTTGGGCTTTTAAGACACATATGCAGATATCTTTTAACAATTCTCCACCTTATCTGCAATGTGTATTAAACTGAAATCATCAAGCATCAACCTTGTTTGTACCAGAGGTACTTGCATGTGATCCAACTGAAATCAACTCCAAACAATGCTTGAACTTGACTGAAGATAAGGGCTTTGTCAACATGTCTGCTGCATTCTCTTCAGTGGAGACCTTCTCCACACTTACTGCACCTTTATTCACTTCATCCCTCACAAAATGATGTCTAACATCAATGTGTTTTGATCTCTCATGAAACACTTGATGCTTTGCCAAACATAAGGCACTTTGACTGTCACAATATATATTGACACAGCCCTGACAAACACCAAGCTCGGAAATAATTCCATGCAACCAAATGCCCTCCTTAACAGCTTCTGTCAAAGCCATATACTCGGCTTCAGTGGTTGATAGTGCCACAACAGATTGTAGCATAGACTTCCAGCTTATAGCAGCACCAAACAAGGTAAAAACATAACCAGTTTGTGACTTCCTATTATCAAGATTTGCAGCATAGTCTGAGTCCACAAAACCTTTCAGAAAATTACCTTCATTTGATGCCATTCTACTGTACTTAATCCCAACATCCATAGATCCTTTAAGATACCTGAGTAACCACTTCAATGCTTCCCAATGAATCTTTCCTGGATTGGCCATAAACCTGCTTATTACACTCACTGCATAAGCAATGTCAGACCTAGTGCATATCATCAAATACATAATACTCCCAAGGGCACTAGCATAAGGAACCTTTTCCATATAATTCATTTCCTCTTCATTTTCAGGTTTCTGAGATTCAGACAACTTAAATTGTTGTCCCAATGGTGTGGATACACTTTTAGACAGATGCATGTTGAATCTCTTCAACACTTGTTGGGCATAGGTTTCCTGGTGCAGCCACAGACAGCCTTTATTTCTGTCTCTGATTATTTCCATGCCTAGAATCCTCTTAGCACTTCCAAGGAATTTCATCTCAAACCTTTCTTGTAGTTGAAACTTAACCTGTTGTATCTCTTCAAAGGACTTGCTGGCTAATAACATATCATCAACATATATCAGCAAATACATAGCATCATGTTTTCCTTTGTTTTTCAAATAGACACAATCATCATATGAGCATCTTTCAAAACCAATTCTAGTCATATACTCATCAAACTTCAAGTACCATTGTCTAGGACTTTGCTTTAAACCATATAAGGATTTCTTCAAAAGACAAGCCTTACCTTGCAGGTTGTGATCTGCAAGTCCTTGTGGCAGCTCCATGTAGATGGATTCATTAAGATCTCCATGTAGAAAAGCTGTCTTTACATCAAGTTGCTCCAATTCCATGTCAAAATGAGCAACCATAGCCAAGATAATTCTAATAGAGGCATGCTTCACCACTGGGGAGAATATTTCATGGAAATCAATTCCATCTCTTTGAGTGAAACCTCTAGCCACCAATCTAGCTTTAAATCTAATGTGTTCACCTTTCTCAGAAATCTCAGATTTCTTCTTGAACAACCACTTGCAACTGACTGTCTTTTGATCTGGAGGTTTATCAACAACAATCCAAGTTTGATTCTTTTCAAGTGAATCAAGTTCTTCTTGCATAGCTATTTTCCATTCCTGGACATTGAATGGCTTCCTCATAAGATGTTGGTTCTGCTACATCAATTTCCTCAGCTGTATACAATGCATAATGAACCTCATTTGACTCTCCATATCTCACAGGTGGTCTTATAACCCTTCTAACTCTGTCCCTTGCAAGCTGATAGTCATATAAACCATGTTGATTTTCTGAGATACTTTTATCAACAACCTGAGAATCTGTTGTTATGACATTGTATCTGTCATCACTCTGCTCCACCTCATCCTGAGTACCATCTTCAGTGTTAAACTCTGGACAAGGCACTTTAAGTAACTTCTGGAGTAATGGCATAACATCCTCATCAAAAATGACATCTCTACTGATGATGATCCTTTCTTTACCAGATTCAAAACACCATAGTCTATACCCCTTTACTCCTTTTGGATACCCTAGCATGATACATTTTAAAGCTCTAGGCTGCAACTTATCTTGTTTGATATGAACATAAGCCATGCAACCGAATACTCTAAGATGTGAATATGTACTGGTGGATCCATGCCAAATTTCATCTGGTACTTTAAAATCAATTGCTGCAGAAGGTGACTTGTTGATGAGATAAGCTGCTGTCATAGCTGCTTCACCCCAAAACCTTTTAGGCAAACCTGCTCCCAACAACATACACCTTATTCTCTCAAGGATGGTTCTATTCATCCTTTCGGCCACCCCATTTTGTTGAGGATTACCTGGGACAGATAGGTGTCTCTTAATGCCTTTACTCTTGCAGAAATCAATAAACTCCTTGGACAGGAACTCCAAACCATTGTCAGTTCTTAGACACTTCAAAGTAGTGCCCTTTTCTAACTCCACTTCTTTGCACCAATTTTGAAAATTGGTGAATGCTTCATCCTTGCTCTTAAGAATGAAAATCCATAATTTCCTGGAGAAATCATCAATAATGCTTAAGAAATATTTTCCACCTCCATTAGTTTCAGTCCTTGTTGGACCCCAAAGATCAGCATGACAGTAATCTAATGGTGCTTTGGATGTATGTCTACCCACTGGAAAGCTTTGCTTTTGGCTCTTCCCAAGTATACATTCTTCACAAGTCTGTAGATCTGTGACATCCCCTGTGCCAACACCAGGCAGTACGCCCTTCTTTATCAACTCTAGTAGCCCTTTCTGTCCAACATGAGCCAACCTCTTGTGCCACATTTCAGCATCATACTTCAGTGTAATATCAACATTACCAACAATAGTTTCAGCAATTAAATGATAAAGACTATTTCTCCTTACACCTTTAAGAATAATCTGAGATCCCCTCTTAACATGCAAATAACCATCGTCAGATTCAAACTTATATCCCTTTGTTTCTAACATACCAAGTGATATAAGATTTCGTTTGAGTTGAGGGATATACCTGACTCCAGTGATGATCTTAATGGAGTTATCATGCAGCTTCAATCGAATATTTCCTATACCCTTGATGATGCATTTTTGATCGTTCCCAAGCATCACAATCCCTTGATCTTGAAGCTTCAAATCTGTGAACCAATCTTTGTAAGGGCACATGTGGAAGCTACATCCAGAATCCATAATCCAAGCATTTTGGATTGATGCTCCAGTAATATTTAACATCTCTGCTTCACAATACTCAACACAATCAGCTGTTTCTGGAGGTTTTATTGGTCCTTTTGCTTGATTCTTCTTCTTGAGAATGAAGCAATCCTTCATAAGATGACCGGGCTTCTTGCAGTAATGACAAGTCCTGGTTTCCTTTTCTTTCTCTTTCTGTACAGGGACATCTTTTCCCTTTGACTGATTTTGCTTTCTGGAAGAATTTTTCCAATTCTTCTTGTACTTCTTGATCATCAATCCCTCATTTGATTGATCTGTTTTTCCCTCAGGCTTACCTTCATTTCTTTTCTGCAATTCTTTAGCCCTCAAAGCAGACTCCACCTCTTCTAATGTGATGGTGGATTCCCTTCCAAATAGCATAGCATCTTTAAGATGCTCATAAGACTTTGGCAATGCATTTAACAGAATGATTGCCTTGTCTTCATCATCCAGTTTCACATCAATATCTTCAAGGTCATCCAATGATTTATTAAACTCATCAAGCTGCTCTTCAATCCCCTTTTCTTCTGTAAATTTGGTGGAATACAACCTTTGCTTCATGTACAATCTATTTGCAAAAGATTTTGACATGTATAAAGATTCCAACTTCGTCCAAATTCCAGCTGCAGTAGATTCTTTGGCAACTTCTCGAAGAACCTTATCAGTAAGGCTCAAGATCAGTAATGAATGAGCTTTGTCCAGAATTTCCTCCTTCCTTGATTGAGTCATTGTGTCTGGCAGTTTCTCTGCACCCTTCAAGGCTTCCGCAACTCCATGTTGTACCAGCAAGGCCCTCATTTTGATCCTCCACAGGCCAAAGTCATTTTTCCCAGAAAACTTCTCAATCTCCAATCTTGATCCCATCATGGAAACGTACGATCAGGCCTTGATTCGGTTCCCACAGACGGCGCCACTTGTTGAAACAGGAATAAGAAACAAAAACAAAACACACAAGAATTACGTGGTTCGATCAAGATGATCTACATCCACGGGAGCTCCAATCAATCCACTAATCACAAGAACAAAATGATTACAAGCAGATCATCACTCAAGAACATTCAATGTTCTGTCACAAAAGTAATCTCTCAACAATTCTTGTGTAAAACTCCCTCTCAAAAGCTGAAAACAAATCAGCAAGAATTCTCACTTGATCTCTCAACAAAAACTGATGAGCTATCTATTTTTTTTCAACCCTTTCTCAAAATACAGCTGATAGAGAAAAAATAGAGAAACTGACTACCAACTGCTAACCAAAATAACTGCTGTCAGTTGGGCTTTTAAGACACATATGCAGATATCTTTTAACAGGAGGGATGGGTTCGGCGATGATTAGGATAGTTATGGGACGGATTCGGCGATAATTAGCAAAAAACCAGGTTCATGGACGGGTTCGGCTATGATTATGATAGTTATGGGACGGATTCATCTAATTCGATATTTATGAAACTGTTTTGGAAATTTTTTAAAATTGTGGGACAATATTGGTTTTTTTCCGCTTGAAGGGAGCAATTTGTTGAACCTGAGTTTTTTCATTCGGGATAAAATCTTAGCGTGTCTTAGGAACTGTGACGAGACCTTCTTCTCCTGTGTTGAGTCGTGTGGATGGATTGTGAAGCTGTTGTGCTCTGTACTTGCCAAGATTGCACAGAAATCCGACATTGATTTGTTGTATGCGTGCATTGTCTTGCTCCTCTTCATCTCCAAAAACAGGGTAAACTATTTTTATAGAAGTAAACTGTTTAGTAAACTTTTAACTAACATTGTTCCGATACTAATTTCTACATACTTAAAAAAACAAATAAATACTCCCTCAGTCCCATTTCAAATGTCCTACTTACTATTTTTGGATGTCCCATTACAAATGTCTTCTTTCTATAAATAGAAATAATATTCCCCTCCAACAACTATGTGGACCCCACCATATACTCACAAACTAACTCTACCTTAATTCCCGTGCCCAACAGTAACAAGACACTTGGGGTGGGACGGAGGGAGTGCATACCAGCTTCATCGGATTGCAGCAACATCAATAATTAATGAGATCAACCAAACTCATATCCCTTTTTGTAAATGATGTCGCGACCAACTGCAATTTATTGTCAGAAATGGCCGGCCTAATATCATTATTAATCAACCTTCATCTGAAATTAAGTTGATGATTGATCCACCGTACTGAAAAGTATCTTTTCATCTTTCAAGAAATAAGTTAGGAACTTTTTCAATTTCATATTAAGAAATGAAAAGGGTCGATAGAACTCTAACAAAATAAGGAATGCAAGAGTCTACACTTGTATACGCTTTATTTCCTGTAGCTATTACATGATGTTAAATTAATAATAATAATTTATGATATCAGAAATTCTGCAATGCAGAATATATAATGTCTTTGCACTGTAAAGCAATCATATCTTTTAAAGCCCAACTTATTTCATTGTAATATAATATACTACAAGTACAAATATATATGTATCACATAGGCCTCAATTCCTCTCAAATTTAGATGCTTTTATTACATGCATAATAATAATCTCCACATCTTTGCGATTCTCCTCTCTCCGAAATTTGACTTTGATAGATATCCTGGAAGAAAGGCAAACACAGAAGTTCAAACAATTCAAGAGAGTTCTTATTTAACAACTATATATATATATATACATAAATAATATCATCTATATAATAATACATATATTTCTAATTTATTATCTAATTTATTATACTTGGCCAATCTAATTATATAATATTAATGATAATAAGACCAGTACTTTTCATGCGAAAGTAGAAGATGTTTGAGTTTTACTAGTAATAGAGGATACAGTAATGGAGAATGGAGGTCATGACATTTTAGATGCTAATGGATAAAAGGGTCTCTTAAATCTGTAGGGGAATGGACTTATATGTTATCATAAAACTTTTAAATGTGGGAAGTGTTCCAATAGTGATGGATGAAGAGGGTGGTTGTTTTGGTTATGAAATATATTAGAATTTGATGGAAATGTGAGAGTGATCAACATCACGGTTGCTGTGGGGATCTATTAGGTGGAGTGACTCGTGGAGGAGGCGGTGGAGGCGATGGTGACGGGGGTGGTGGTGGTGGAGGTGAAGGAGGGCGAGGGGATGGTGATGGCGGTGGTGGTGGAGATGGAGGAGGGGGTGGTGATGGTGATGGGGGTGGTGGAGGTGGTGATGGAGGAGGAGGCGACGGTGGTGGGGGTGGGGGTGGCGAAGGTGGTGGAGGTGAAGGAGGGGGAGGGGATGGTGATGGGGGTGGTGGTGGAGATGGAGGAGGGGGTGGTGATGGTGGAGGTGGAGATGGAGGGGGAGGCGATGGTGATGGTGGTGGTGGAGGTGGTGGAGATGGAGGGGGAGGCGATGGAGACGGTGGTGGTGGAGAAGGCGGAGGTGGAGGAGGTGATGGTGGTGGAGGAGAAGGAGGTGGAGGGGATGGTGACGGCGGCGGTGGTGGAGATGGGGGAGGGGGTGGAGACGGGGATGGTGGTGGTGGAGGTGGAGATGGAGGGGGAGGCGACGGTGATGGTGGTGGTGGAGAAGGCGGAGGTGGGGGAGGTGATGGTGGTGGAGGAGAAGGAGGTGGAGGGGATGGTGACGGTGGCGGTGGTGGAGATGGGGGAGGGGGGTGGCGACGGGGACAGTGGTGGTGGAGATGGAGGGGGAGGCGACGGTGGGGGTGGCGGTGGGGGAGGTGGTGTTGGCGGCGGTGGTCGAGGTGGCGGAGGTGGGGGAGGGGGAGGATTTCTCACTGCCGGTGGCGGAGGTGGGGGAGGAGGAGGCTTTTTCAGTGACGGTGGAGGTGGTGGGCGTGGTGGGCGTGGATGGGGAGGCTTTCTCGGTGGCGGACAAAAGAATGTAAATGGTGGAAAGCATGAGTGAGATGGAGTTGGAGGAGCGGCGGGAGCACACAAGAACTCAAATGGTTCAGGGCAGATAGTAGTAGCATTTGAGTTGGTACTGGCAAGCGCAGACAAGATAAATACTATGAGAAACCATAATTTGGGTCCCATATTTCTCTCGTCCATTCTTAATTTGAGAATGTAATTGCTTGTATTCTGCCAAAACTAGAAATGAATTCTCATCTATTTATAGCCAAAATTAAATTTCAACTGTTTTTAATCCTACTTTTAAGTACTTACATTGTTTAATAGTGTGCTACAATTTGTTTAGTAGCTATAAGCTGCATAATTGCGCTAAGTCTACTATCATTTAATATGGGGCTAGAAAATTTTAATTGTTAGGTTCTATAACGAAAGCACTTGTGCATTGAATTTTATATCCTTTGGCTATTCCATTATTGATAATATTATTAACTCCTTAAATGCATGCACTAACAATTAATTCATTTAATCTTGAATCTTCAAATTTTTTTGGTCAAATTATGGGGTATCCATTGCCTTATTGGCCCAAAGACTAATTACGGAATCTTCATTTGTTTGTTTGAGTATATGACTACTATTTATGGTTGACTTGTGAAAAATAAGAAGTTTGGCAATTATACTTGAATCTGCATTTGTTTGTTTGAGTTTCACAACTTAACACATTTTGGCGAGGACACTCAGATTTGCTTCTAATGTAGTAAGTGGGTAAACTCTTGTAATATATTTTGTTTCTATTTAGGCTTGGCTTGTGAAAATTAAATAAGAATCTTGGCAAAACTTACGTACTGCATGCGTACACATTATATTTTCATGTACTTCTCTACCCAATGGCATGCATCATTCTATTAGGGTACACTACAAGTTTTCTTTATTTTTGGAAACAAAAATTCAGCCGTTAAACCTCGTAATTCGGTCTTTAGCGAGAGGTTAACTATCGACCCAATCACAAATTCCTTAGCTATCGAAAGGGTTTAACAATCAAATTCAGTTACAAAAAAAAAATGAAAAATTCTTTTTGTGTTAAAGGTATGATACTCCGAATAAATAAGAACCATGCATAAACATCCTCTATGTATTGATAATTACCGATTTCGTCCTTCAATTTTGATACTTACTAAACCAATTTTGTAACTATCCTATTGTGATCAATTTCGCCTTGAGGCATTTCATCAAATTATTTTTAGATTCTTTGGGTATTTAAGCAAATTATTTTTAGGATTAAATGCATAGTCAATGTTTTCTGGGGTAAACACTAACAATTTTTAAAAGTTCAGGGACCTAAAAGTTCGATACCTATGTGAGAGAGTGATCAGCATTATAGTCTACGATGTGGTGAGGGAGGAGGTGTTGGTCGCGGTGGGCGAGGTGAGGGAGGCGGCAGTAGAGGAGGTGGATAGAATAATTGAAATGGTGGAAATTTTAACTTGAAACACCACGGGTCGATACAAAAAGTAGCATTTGATTTAGTGGCAAATATGGACAAGACAAATATGAGAAACCATAATCTGAGTTGCATATTTTTCTTGCCCATTGTTTGTTAGATTATGTAAATGTTTGTATGCTAGCAAATGTAGCAATGTTTTCTCGTCCATTTATAGGCAAAATTTCTATGGTTTACTTTATATTATGTACTTCTATTTTGGATATTCTTTAGTACTAGTATACTACAATATTGTGTTAAATAGACTAGTTATAAAATATAAACTACAGAATCCAACTAAGTTCGATTAATTGCTACATCACCCATTTACTAGCATGTGTAGTCTGTTCAGCGAAAAACTTAAGTTCGATTGAATCTTTTTTGTTCTGATAAGTGGCCGAATGAATCTTGCTAAACCCTGGCATTGATATGATCTTCATATTAATGCTGGATGGACGTCTTCGAGTTGTTCTATTTTCACAAACTATTAACCCAATCCATCTAGTAACTATGTTAATCTTGCCCGAACCATCCCATCCACCCCTTAATGATAATTAACGCTGACGTAGCAGTGGATTAGTGTGCTAAAGGTGTTGACGTGGCAGCACCATTCGCTGCCACATCAGCTTTAATAGTGATTAAGGGGTTGGATGGATTGGGCAAAATTAGCATAGTTTTCGTATGGATTGGATTATAAATTTTTTATGGGATGATTTGGGAAATTTAGTTTATAGTTGACTTTGGCAAGTGCTTAACAAACTATGAATGTTTTCATTTATTTATAGGCAAAATTTCGTTATAGTTGACTTTTTATTTAAAGTACTTTATACTAATTGACATTGTGAATTTCACTGCAAGTTGTTTCATATGCTAGCCAGTTCTATGTTAAATATACTATATGGTGCTAAATACCAAACACAGTTGGCCCGAGTGATATGGGGCTCTGGCAACTTAAGCAAAGGCCTCGGGTTCGAGGCCTTGTGTATACCGAATTCTGTTTTAGACAACCCTTCAATGCTCACCCAATCCTCGAGTGATTAGTCTTGTGTCCAATGAGGGCAGTGAATACTCTGGTATTCACCTAAAAAAACTAGTATGGTGCTAAATATTTTAAATGGAGTAATTCTATCCAATTATAAAATATTTAGATTTTAATCGTTGACTGCAATTGAGGCAAAAGTCATGGCATTGTCTCGGGTCTGTTTTGCAATCTTATGAGGTCGAGGTTTTCCTCTTCCAAGAATTTGCATCGACTGTAATTCAATGAACATGGTGAAGTGGGTTAAAAATCCTAAAGAAGCTCCGTGGCATATCGGCGATTGTTTGGCTCGTATAATTTGTTAAAGTCCCACATCAGTTATATGTTGGGTTTTTTCTCTATTTATATGGACATGAGCTACTCTACTTATTACTAATTGGTTTCAGGTTAAGCTTCAGGTCATTGTTTTTTAGGGCTGTAATTTTTGTTTTTATTGTGGTCATTATATTGCAACTGAGTTTAATTTAATTTCACAGTAAATTTTATTCAATCTTTATGTAGATTCTTGTATGGTACAATCTATTATTGTCCTTAATTAGCTTGTATGTAGATTATTTGATGATTGGACCATAGTACTGTTCAAGAAAATATTGTTCTGAAGTTTAGCTAAAAGTAGCTAGGGAATAAAATTCTAATAGTCTTATAAGTTTTACCCCAATGTGAATTTGGTCCATAATCTTTTGAGTTAGCCGAAATAGTCCAACAGCATTTCAGAATATTAATTTTAATTAAGTTCCTAAACTTTTATATTATGAAAATAGAAGTATGTAGTAAGGACTAAATTGTACAAAGTCAATACTTTTTTGGGGTTAATCATTTAAAAAGTTCAGGGACCTGAAATTAATAATTTAAACTATTGTAGCACTATTTTGGCTAAATTATGAAAGTTATTGGACTATTTTGGCTAACTCAAAAGATTATTGATCAAATTGCCCACGTTGAAACTTATGGGATCACCATTGGGTTTTTATTCCGCTAAAACTATCACAAAAATTAAGCTTTATGGTTAGCCACGATTTTTTATATTCAACCCCTATTTTTAATGTCCTAAGACGACCATCCATCTCCAATAGTCAACACCAAACTCAAAACCCATTTTACAGTAAATGTCACAGTAATTCATCTCCAACAATTTACACTAAACTTAAACTCAAAAGAATATTCTTTATATATTCTTTCCCATACAAACTTATTTATTTTTTCAATCATACCCATCATCTCTTATAAATTATACATTAACCACACATAAATTCAATACTCATTAATTAAGAAAGAATTACATAATTAGAATACGAATTACACTAAATGGCGGGACATACATATTTATTTAAAAGCAAACGATTTTTATTCAACATCAAGAATTGGAATTTGTGTGTTTTTCCCACAAATGTTCAACTAATGCATTACGAAGTTCAAAATGTGCATCTCTACTTCTCATGTTCGTACATATGCTCAAGCTGAGCAAGTGCGTATTTTTCAAAAAAGAGCCAAAGAACAAGGTCAATCGGATCCTTATGCAACTGGAACATCTCCGTATTTCAATAGTGTTGGAGGATCCGATGTTGACTTAGATGACTATTAACTTAATTTTCCATTTGCGTAGTTTTTTGATTGTTTAATATTGTACGTTTTTTTTTAAGTTTTTTAGATGTGTTATTTTTAATTATATTTTCGTATGCTAATGTAGTTTTTTAAATGATTGCTAAGATTGTATCAAAACTTTAAAAATTTAGTTATTTTTATGTTTAAAATTTATTTTATAAAGAAACCTTAAAATTTCTAATCTAAATAAATATAAAATAAATTTAATAAAAAAATGTATGAAGTATAAAATTATTAACCATAATACAAAATTAGATCAATATTCAATTTGCAACAATTGGAGGGATGAGATTGCAATTATTTTAATTGCAAAAAGTGAGATAGGTTTGTGAATAGTAAAACTCAAATTTGAGTATTTACTATTCATAAAACTTAAAAAACTTTAAATAGGTTTGGTTTTAGGGTATTGTTGGAGAGAAGATGCCAACCCATTTTGAGTTATAGGGTACCATTGGAGATGCTCTAAGACATTAGTGAA
The DNA here is from genome assembly GCA_030278955.1 of Hygrophila difformis. NCBI lineage: Eukaryota > Viridiplantae > Streptophyta > Magnoliopsida > Lamiales > Acanthaceae > Hygrophila > Hygrophila difformis. The sequence continues at coordinate 82,080,406 of JAOANR010000001.1, forward strand.
AAATTAAGTTTAATAAAGTAGCTAGATTATAAATATTTTGTTTCATTTCCACTAGTAATTAATTATAAATATATTTTTAATATTTAAAATTACTTTTATATAATTCGATCAGTAAAAAGTGGCGTACTCTCAAAAAAGAATACGTTTATTAATAAAGTGGTTGGGGAAAATTGCACTCTAGACTTGTCTTAGAAAAGTGTAATAATAAAACACATAGCTCGGAACATCATGTTTGAATGGAGAAACTATTAATATTCTTGACATTCAAATTGTAATATCGTTAAGAAAAATAAATAAACACGTTCAGTATTGGTGACATCTAATCCTGTTGGTGACATCTCCAGATTTCCCTTTTCCACCAATATATAGCCGTTGCCTTGTAAATATATAGTATTAAAAGTATTCTATCTATTTACCTTAGAAGGATTATTTTTAAAGTTTAAGAATGTTTAAACATATACAAATGGCTTCGGCCATCCCTTCCACTGAAAAAATATTTTCATACTCTGGAACTATTGCATAGCATCGGGTGCCTGCCAATTAATTCTGTATATACAGAATCTAATCTACACGATTTTGCACTGCAAAGCAAGTACTCAATTATAAGTTTAAGTATTTAACGCCCAATTATTATTTTATTTTATTATATGAAAAGTGCTAATACAAATCATCATATACATGCCACAATTCCTCTCAAATTCACATGTTTTTGTTACATACATTCTTAATAATATTCTCCAAATCAGCTTCACAATCCCTAACTCCGAAATTCCGACTTTAATAGAACCTGGAAGAAAACCAAACATAGATATCGAACAATAATAAACATCAGATCAATATAGTTCTTATTTGAATATATAGACATATAGTTCTTCTTTAAATATACTTGGGCTCTCTTATTCTGTATAGTATCGATGACAAAGGCTTTATTTTGTAAGGTTGCATAATAAGTATATATGTAGAAGTCTAATATGGATTGGTGGGTGAGAACATGTGTAGACGATGATAACGGATATTACAATGGCTTAGACATGTAATGTAAGACAATAAAGGGTGTATATATATGAGATATAAGTTCGGAGAGTTATGATTCAAATAGTAGTGTGTGTAACTATTAGTAATGGAAGAAGAGGGCTGGTGCATTCATTCAGATATTTTTTAATTGAATTGGAATGTGGGAGTGATGAGCATTATGGTTGTTGTGGGGATCTATTAGGTGGAGTACGGGGTCTATGTGGTGGTGGAGGACGAGGGAGTTCCGGAAGAGGAGATGGCGCTGGAGCGGGAAGAGGAGGGAGTTCGAGTTCGGGAGATGGCGCTGGAGCGAGAAGAGGAGATGGTGGAAAAGGGAAATCTGGAGATGGCTCTGGTGCTAGAGGTGGAGGTGCGGGTGGGAGTATTGGTGGTGGTGGGGGAGGCGGTGGAGGAGGAGGAGGTGGTGGTGGTGGAGGGGGAGGAGGAGGCTTTCTACGAGGCGGTGGTGGTGGTGGCGGTGGGGGAGGCGGTGGTGGTGGAGGAGGGGGAGGAGGAGGCTTTCTACGAGGCGGCGGTGGTGGTGGCGGTGGAGGTGGGGGAGGCGGTGGTGGTGGAGGAGGGGGAGGAGGCGGCTTTCTACGAGGCGGTGGTGGTGGTGGCGGTGGGGGAGGCGGTGGTGGTGGAGGAGGGGGAGGAGGAGGCTTTCTACGAGGTGGTGGTGGTGGTGGCGGTGGCGGTGGCGGTGGGGGAGGCGGCGGTGGTGGTGGTGGAGGAGGGGGAGGAGGAGGCTTTCTACGAGGCGGTGGAGGCGGTGGTGGTGGTGGTGGCGGCGGTGGGGGAGGCGGTGGTGGTGGAGGCGGAGGAGGAGGCTTCTTACGAGGCGGTGGTGGTGGTGGCGGCGGTGGCGGAGGAGGAGGTGGCGGTGGTGGTGGAGGAGGGGGAGGGGGAGGAGGAGGCTTTCTAACTGGTGGCTTCACTGGACGGGGCGGAGGCGGGTGGCGGTGGCGGTGGCGGTGGCGGTGGCGGTGGAGGTGGAGGGGGAGGAGGAGGAGGTGGAGGACACAAAAATGTAAATGATGGAAAGCAGAACTTAGAAGATGGTGGAGGAGGGGGAGCACACAAAGATGTAAACGGTGGGAAGCAAATGGTAGCATTTGAGCACACAAATGAGAAGACAAAAATGAGGAACCATAATTTGAGTTCCACATTTTTCTTCTCCATTGTTAGTTAGATCATTTAAATGATTTTATGTTTAATTTCTTGCCGTAACCAACCTTGTCTTCTCATCTATTTATAGGCAACATTTCTATATTTTTTTACCCTGATGTTAAATACTTGCCGTTATCTCATAGCCCATTACTTTTTTTTCAATTATTTTTATTGTCTTTGTATTTTATACATGAACAAGTACTCTTTTCTCAGAAAAAAAAAATTAAAAAAAAAAAATCAAAGTGATTTCGTAGGGCAATACAAGATCTAAAAATAACCTTCCATAGTACGGGTGAATTTGATGACTAAACTATTTTATACTACTATAATACACCCTCTGTTTTTTTAAAATTACAACGGATCCACTAATAATTACAACGGATCTAAAAATACTTCCAACGTACATTTTAAACCATTAATAATTCAAATTCGGTGTAAATAAAAATTCTAAAAGTTCGATATTCAAAAACTACTCGACGAGACGAATCTAACAAGATCCAACTTTATTATATTTTAACTTGTATAACTATGATAAAACTTTAAGTCAAAGTGCATGTGTGAATAGTACCAAATTTCTAAATGTTATAATTTATCATAAACGGAGGGAGTACACTACAAGAAAAATCAGCTGCACTGACCGCACGCACCGACCAAGGTAACGCGGGTCGGATTTACCGACCCCTCCGCCGACCGCAGATGGCGGTCGGCGAAATCGAGCCGTTGTTGGGTCGCCCATGCTGGTGGCCACCGCTCCACCGACTGACTGACATGTGGTCGGCCCCACCGACCGCGGCACCGACCGTGTGTGTGGTCGGTGGGCTAGGGCTTAATTAAATAACCCCAATTGCTGTAACACCCATTCGCCCCCTTCGTGAGTTCCAATTTTTACTCCCTCCGATTTCACCACTATACTCCGGCGACCACCACCGCCGACCACTTGCCGCCCATCCATCCGAGCGCCGACCAAGACGCGATTGGAGGACGAACCAGCGCCACCGCACTCGCGCCACCGCACTCGCACCACCACTAGAACGCCGCTCCTCCACTCGAACGCCGCCCCCTGCACTCCGGTCGCTGCCTCCGCCGCCGCAACAACTTTGCCCCGCCCACCGCCGCCTCCCTCACGAGGCTACTGCCGACCACCGCCCTGTGAGCCACCCCCGCCGCCCCCTGCTCGACCACAGCCGCCACCGTCCCTCCCTTTCGATTGAGATAATCGATTATAACATTTATGCTTTTACAAGTTCCATTCGTTTGTATGATTTTTCCGGTAGATGCATATTGTTATACTTTGAATATTTTTGGCACTTGTTTAAAACACTAAAATGACCGTGGCTGTTTTGTGCATATTATTAGGAACTGAATTTTTTGATGGGATAAAGAATTTTTTAGGCCATCAATAGGCATGTAATTCACTTTTGGGCCACTAAAGATTGAATTATGAAATTAGGCCACCAATAGGCATTCGGGCCGGTTTTATAGGCCAAATTGACCAAGTCAATGCCACAATGGGCCGCGTGTGCGTCACGCTCTACCACTCTTCACGCGATGGCCTAAAAGCGGAAATTGTCTCCTGTTAACGGCCTATTTTAGTTTTTTTTATTTTATTTTTTTTAGTTTTTTTAAAATTAAAATAAATATTACTCTATCGGACAATTATCCAACCATGATCTCGAGACCAACTACTAAAATAAAGCTGCTCATTTTGGCACACAATATGTGCATTTCCATTGGAGACCCAAATTTCTTCTGATCGTCATTTTTATTTCACTTTTCTGGGTGGGTAGAGAACACCTATTTATCTGTTTTCATTTATTTTTTATTAAAATTTTACTACTTATTTTATGATATTTCATTTAATATAAATATGATAAATGGTGGGTAGAGAACCCTTTTGTTTTTTGCCGAACAACCTATAAAGGGTGGTGGGAACCCATGCCAGAAAAAAGGAAGGGATAAGGGCAGGGTGGGGAATCGAACCCCCAACCTATAAGTTGAGAGTCGATGGATTTGACCACTAGGGTAAGTTTCCATCCCCTTTAATATAAATGAATTCATTCAAATTAATTTATTTTTTAGATTTAATTTATTTAATTTTATTTTATGTTATACTATAATTTAATTCTTGAAGTTATTATTATTATTAATACAAATAATTTTATTTATTATTTTGTCTTTTTTTACATTTTCAATATATATTTATTTTATTTTTATTTTAATGAATATTTATTTCGTGTTGGGGTATTTTGAGCACGGTATTTTATGTGGTCATAGACAGTATTTAATATAGGATATATTAGTATTTGATGCGGTAGATTTGGTGATTAATATTTATTATTACTATAATGAAAACGAGACAAAAACGTTTGAACAGAGAAAAATGGAAAGTGAGGCAAAAATAATGGAACGAATGGAGTAGTATTTAAAATTACAAAAAAGTAAAACAGGCCACCAAAAGGAGACAATTTCTACATTTGAGCCATCGCGTGGCGAGTGGGTTACGCGGCCCGTTTTAGTGTGGTATTGGTCAAATTGGCCCTAAATTAGGCCCGAATGCCTATTGGTGGCCTAATTTCATAATTCAATCTTTAGTGGCCCAAAAGTGAATTACCTGCCTATTGATGGCCTAAAAAATTATTTATCTCTTTTTTGATTTCATATATGTTGGCCACATAATCACATATATGTTGGCCACATAATCACGACCCTGCTCGACAGTTGGTCGCCCGGTCGGTGATCTCCACCGACCCGCCACGGTCGGTGCTCCGGTCGAGGTGTCCATCGACCGCCTGGACGTTGGTAGCTGGGCGTCCGCCTACCAGCATCCGTCCGACCGACGTCTGCGGTCGGACGAGCGGTCGGTGGGCAATAAGACGACCCGTCTTTTTGTTCCACCGACCGCATATTTCAGTCGGTGGACCGATTTTTTCTTGTAGTGGTATGTTTTAAAACCAAAACAAATAATCTTATTTTTATTATAATTGATTGAACCTTTTTGTCCAAAAAGAAGTTTATTTTAATTGGTTGAACCTTTTTGTCCAAACGAAGGGAGCTAGTGTTTCTTGGTTTGTTTAGTTTTTCGAGATTAAATGCGGTGTATTCAATCCAGACTTTATAAAAAATTTTGGACTTTTTAAAGTTGGGGTATATTCAATCTAGATAATTTTAAACAGTTTTTAAAATTTTGAGTTATTCAATTCAGATTTTAAAAAAAAATTAAAAATCTAGAGGTATTCAACCCTCTATGAATTTTAATTCTGTATAAATTTTAAGGGATTTCCATAAAAAAAATATAACTACACAAAATTTTTTTAAATCAGTCAAACTCTTCATGGAGGCTACAAAAAATCAACCAACTTTACGTAGAGTCTATGCACTTTTTAAATCAAATAACTTGTTATAAAAATTTAATAAACTTTCAATCGAATACACCCCTTTAAATATATTAATATAAAAAATTTACTGTATTGTACGCATGCTAAATAAATAATTCAGCGTTAAATTACATAATAAATTGAAATGTAGAATTTTCATCATTATAATATAATAAAACTATATAATCATGAACGGTTTAAAAATAAAAGTACTTCTTCAGTTCAATCTTTTATGAAATTCGTATAAGAATCGATCACATTTCGGAAGTAATCTAAAACTATTGCTCCCTTGCTCCGTCCCAGCCAACCATGTTAACAGTGGCGGATCTATAAATTTTTCTAAGTGGTATCACAAAATTCGATGAAAGGTAATTTAAAATTGTGGATAGTAGTGACAATATAAAAAGTATTAAGAAAGTTAGGTTGAAATTTATAATGTTATATTACCACAAGCACTGAGTGGTTATACCAAGCCAATATAAAAAAAAAAAAAAAAATTAAGCTTAAAATATTGATTTTATCAGTTTGAGTAGTGTCACCTCAAAAATTAAGTGGTTGTACCAATCCAAATATAAAAATTTTTACGTTTAAAGTAACAATTTTATCAATTTAACTGGTGGCATGTGCGTCCACTATAACATATGAAGATCGCCCTGCATATTACCATTGACATTTTGTTAATGCACATTATTTTTAACTTTGACTTAATTTTATTTCAATTATGTAATAGAAAAAGTAATCAAGTTAAGTCTTGTCAAAGTGGTCTAACCACATTTCTAACTCTATTTCTAATTTAATAGTCTCCTTCCCACTCGATCACATATACAGGCCAAACTCATTCAATGCATACATGGCACATACATGACACAATTAAATTAATTAATTACTTTTGACACGATCTAGTGCCACGACAACAAATTTGGGTGATTAAGGCCCGATGGGACCATTTTGGAGGTCATTAGCAAAGCTATGACACCAAATTAGAAAACTCCAAAATTATGGCACAAAATTGGAAATTGGGCAAAGTTACGACACCATTTTGACATTTGTTTTTCCCTTCTTTTGTACCAATTTTTTTTTATGCTTCTCCTTTATCCATTTCTAATTTGTGTGGCTTCGCTCCCGCCACCCTTTCTCTCTGGCTTCGGCTTTCCCAAGAAATGGGGTGGGATTTTTCCTTCAATTATTGGAGAGAAACAATTTATTTATAGGTCAAAAAAGAGAATTTTTCCATCAAATATGGAGAGATAAAAATTTATAGGACCAAAAAAGGAATTTTTCCACCAATAACACAATTTCAATCTCAATGAGTGAAATCACACGTTCTTAGCTTTACATAAAAGTTACAGCGTTTATTTATGGGTCGGGAGGAGATGGAACCACGCTGATACATTTCTCTAACAATTTATCTATTTTAAAAAAAATTTAAAAATTAATTGAAGTATAAAGTATAAAGTATAACCCCCTCATGCCCTCAGACTCCATTGCCCCTTGTTCCGACATAACTTATTACTGGTAATTATTACGAAAGTTGTAGTGAACTCAGCTAATGTGAATCTCCATAACCAAATACTCCTTGCCAACATCCCACACCCCTTTTCTACTTCGAAAACTGACTCCAACCGTACGCTGATATATGTTCATTGTCACACATCAATTACTGTATGGGATTCCCTTGATTTATAGGGATAGGTGTTATTCCATCGATAGTCAATTGAGTTTGTATTGAAACGTCGTATCCATTGTTTAACAAGCGCCAACACTCATATGCAATTGCGAATTAACTTAAACGTCCATAGCATGTGCCGAATTAGAGCTTCACAACTTAACACATTTAGCGACACTTAAATATGTTGCTAAATTGGTAAACTATGCGTTGAAGTATATCACTGGATAGAAATTTTGAGTTGGCCTTGATTTGTGTGTGTGTGTTTTTTTTTTTTTTTTTTTTGTTTCTCTTAAATTCTACTATTCATGATTGGTTCATTTGTACGTACCCGTATTGAAGCCGCCATGTTTAATGGTAGATTGTAAATTTATTTTTAAATTTTTTTATAGATATTAATAAACCATGCATGTTTTGAAGTAATAATTTGCTCTTGAAATAATATAATTATTTAAAATTCTCTATAGTTAAATAGTTCTTAATATAGCTAGGACGCCTATAATATGTACTCCCTCCGTCCCACTAATTCCGTCTCATTTTCCTTTTTGGTCCGTCTCATTACAATTGTCACATTTTCCTTTTAGGAAATAATTACATACTTTAATTACCAAACCCACTACCATCACATCACATTAATAAATAAATATACTTTATTAAAATTTCAAACACACAACTATCACATCACAAATAAATAAATCAATTAAAAATTCAAATATATTACAATCACATCACATAAATTCCTAAGTTACCCCTACTTTAAACACTTATATACCGTGCCCAAAAAAATGGGTCACTATTAGTGGGACAGAGGGAGTATTTAGAAACTTCGGTAATGTTTTGCATTAATATAACAAAACGCTCGTTTCATATTTTCCTAGTTTGTTAAAAGCAGCGGCGGATTCAAAAAAATTTTTCAGTGGTATCACAAGAATAATGAAAATTATGTTGAAATTAAGAATGGTAGTCAAAATACAAAAACTATTAAAAAAGACAAAGTTATAATTGATTAGAGTGGAAACTATTGAAAAAGCAAAATTAAGTTAAATCTAATTTTTTTAAAAAATTTTATCAATTTGAGTGAAATCTCGTGATACCATTGACTTCTAACTATTCTAATGGTGGGATGGGTTCGCTGATGATTAGGGTAGTTATGGGACATGTTCGGCGATGATTAGCGAAAAAACCAGGTTCACGGATGGGTTGGGCGAAGATTATGGTAGTTATTGGACAGATTCGTCTAATTCGATATTTGTGGAACTGTTTTGGAAATTTTTTTAAATTATGGGACAATATGGGTTTTTTTTTCCTATATATATGTATATATCATAAGCATACGTATTCAGCATCAAAAAGTAAACTTACTTCACCCCAAAAAAAATAGTACTCCGTATTTGGTAAGGAAATGCTTGACTTCTTAAATTCAATAAGAAGTTTGGCGACACCTACACATTTGTAATTACTACAATTCTACCAAACTGTCAACTGTAATACAGTAATAGAAGTACTATATCTTACAAGTTAATACCCATACAAATAAAATGAATCATGTTCCCAAAAAGGCAATAAATTTAACTAGATCCCATTGAAGTACTTTAGTACTTTACTCATGGCCAATTAATAGTTTACCCTGCTACATTTTCAATCCATATAGTTTGTTTGTGCAATAAATATTTGAATGAAATTCAAATATACTGCAGGAAAATTTTATTTAATTTTAAAAATGAATCTTGTTCCTCTGCCTAATTCCTTTTCTATTCATGATAACAGTATTATATAAGGGTGAATTGTGACGGTACTCCTATCAAGTTTCATGACGATAATTCTAACAGGTTTATAACATTATAATAATGATGCTTCAAACAAGTTTATAATAGTATAAAAATGAATTTTTTTTTTTGGCTTGACTATAAAAATGAATTTGTTAAGAGTATATCATCATGAAATTTGGTAGGAGTAGTAAATTTATATGTAGTACCATTATGAACTAGCTCGGAGTACTATTACTAAAATATGCACTACAAGAAAAAATCAATTTAGCGACTGAAACAGTGACCAAATTTTTTGTAGCTAATTAATGACCGATTTAGTGACCAAATTTATTCCTTGGCAAATTCGCAACCGAAATTTGGGACCGACAAGGTTTGCACTACAAGAATTTCGCGGGTAGGTGACGAAAGGATTTCGTCGCCTAGCGCTTTAGGTGACGAAATCCGCTAGGCGACGACTTCAATAAAATTCCGTCGCCAAATTCGTCCTTGTTGTGAATTTCTAGTAGTGTTGGTGGCGTGGTCGCCGGATCGAACGGACTGATAATTCCTATCCTTCTGGATGGGCCGGTAAGTCAGCAACGGATCAAAAGGTTCACTAATTCCGTTTATCGTTTTCTGTTGCAGGAAACAGATAAAACTGAACCCGCGAGAGATGAAAAGATGTTGCTGTTGATCTAGCTTGAGGAATACCGGAAGGAGCCGGGACCATCACGCTGGCTCCTACCTCCTCGAACTGAAACCGGAAACAGAATGACCTCAAGATGCAAGTACAGATCAAATTAGCATGAAGAGGTAGAAAGGAGGGCCCCACAATCACCGTCGCCGTCGCCACCGCCGCCGTCTCTGTCACCGGAAGTTCGTCGGAGCTCCGGAGAGGGCCGGAATCTGGCCGGAAGTTCGCCAGAAAAATCGCCGGTCAACGGAGGTCAACGCTGGAACAGTGGCCGTGGACCCCAGCATGAACAGTGGCCATTATTGATAATATTATTAACTCCTTAAATGCATGTGCACTAAACAATTGATTCATTTAATCTTGAATCTTCAAATTTTTTTGGGCAAATTATGGGGCAAATTATGGGGTATCCATTGCCTTATTGGGCCCAAGACTAATTACTAGGATATGAATCTTCATTTGTTTGTTTGAGTATATGGCTACTATTTATGGTTGACTTGTGAAAAATAAGAAGTTGGGCAATTATACTTGAATCTGAATTTGTTTGTTTAAGTTTCACAACTTAACACATTTTGGCGACGACACTCAGATTTGCTTCTAATGTAGTAAGTGGGTAAACTCTTGTAGTATTTTGTTTCTATTTAGGTTTGGCTTGTGAAAATTAAATAAGAATTTTGGCAAAACTTACGTACTGCATGCGTACACATTATATTTTCATGTACTTCTCTACTTAATTGCATGCATCAATTTATTAGGGTACACTACAAGTATTTTTTATTTTTGGAAACAAAAATTCAGCCATTAAACCTCGTAATTCAGTCTTTAACGAGAGGTTAACGATTGACCCAATCACAAATTCCTTAGCTATCGAAAGGGTTTAACAATCAAATTCAGTTACAAAAAAAATGAAAAATTCTTTTTGTGTTAAAGGTATGATACTCGGAATAAATAAGAACCATGCATAAACATCCTCTATGTATTGATAATTACCAATTTCGTCCTTTAATTTTGATACTTACTAAACCAATTTTGTAACTATCCTATTGTGATCAACTTCGTCTTGAGGCATTTCACCAAATTATTTTTAGATTCTTGGGGTATTTAAGAAAATTATTTTTAGAACTAAATGCATTGTCAATGTTTTCTGGGGTAAACACTAACAATTTTTAAAAGTTCAGGGACCTAAAAGTTCGATAGCTATGTGAGAGAGTGATCTGCATTATAGTCTATGACATGGTGGGGGAGGAGGTGTTGGTCGCGGTGGGCGAGGTGAGGGAGGCGGTGGAGGAGGTGGATAGAATAATTGAAATGGTGGAAATTTTAACTTGGAACACCTTGGGTCGATACAAAAATTAGCATTTGATTTAGTGGCAAATATGGACAAGACAAATATGAGAAACCATAATTTGAGTCGCATATTTTTCTTGCCCATTGTTAGTTAGATTATATAAATGTTTGTATGCTAGCAAATGTAGCAATGTTTTCTCGTCCATTTATAGGCAAAATTTCTATATATGGTTTACTTTATATTATGTACTTTTATTTTGGATATTCTTTAGTACTAGTATACTACACTATTGTGTTAAATAGACTAGTTATAAAATATAAACTACAGAATCCAACTAAGTTCGATTAATTGTTACATCACTCATTTTCTAGCATATATAATTTGTTCAGCGAAAAACTTAAGTTCGATTGAATCTTTTTTGTTCTGATAAGTGGCCGAATGAATCTTGCTAAACCCTGGCATTGATATGATCTACATATTAATGCTGGATGGACGTCTTCGAGTTCTATTTTCACAAACTATTCTTTTATCAACATTTCTTGAACTCGCTATTCATTTTGGCAGATTTTTACCCCAATTAAAGGGAAATAAAACCCAAACAGTCCCTTGATTTTCCAAATCATCCCATAAAAACTCTATTAACCCAATCCATCTAGTAACTATGTTAACCTTGTCCGAACCATCCCATTCACCCTTAATGATAATTAACGCTGACGTGGCAGTGGATTAGTGTGCTAATGGTGTTGACATGGCAGCATCATCCACTGCCACGTAAGCGTTAATAGCGATTAAGGGGTGGGATGGATTGGGTTATAAATTTTCTATGATATGATTTGGGAAATTTCGTTTATAGTTGACTTTGGCAAGTGCTTAACAAACTATGAATGTTTTCATTTGTTTTTAGGCAAATTTTCATTAGACTTTTTATTTATAGCACTTTATACTAATTGACATTGTGAATTTCGTTATAGTTGACTTTTTATTAAAGTACTTTTTATTTAAAGTACTTTATACTATTTGTAGGCAATAAATTCATAATATCAATATCATGCATGCGATAGGTGAAGCAAATGAACGCCAAAACATCATGGTATCCTAAACCAACATCCCTTGGATTAGTTTAGGATCACTTGGGCCTATCGAACAAATCGGGCTTACTTTGAGCACAGCACCGTCTTAGGAACTGTGACGAGACCTTCTTCTCCTGTGTTGAGTCGTGTGGATTGACTGTGAAGCTGTTGTGCTCTGTACTTGCCAAGATTGCACAGAAATCCGACGTTGATTTGTTGTATGCGTGCATTGTCTAGCTCCTCTTCATCTCCGAAAACAAGGTGCCCAAGTATTGTTCGTCAAAATTCCTCTTCAGGAAAAGCCTTGTACTTGTGGTTTCAAGATTTGACCATTCTTGGTCCGACAGGCCACAAAGGTAGAGCATTTCCTCAAATGGTTGGGGGTATACTAAGCTGCCAAAAATCGACTTTAGTCGTGATGAGATTCCTCTTACATTATCTCAAAATAAAATAGCCTTCCACTCCCCCAGCCAGCAGTAAGAGCATTTTAGGCTACTACAGTGGCCTGACGGATACTGCCATGCCGTGCAGTGGGTGGTTTCAATTGGGGAAGGCTGCATTCTCTTACAGGGGACTGTTTTGGGAGCTGAGGACAGTCTCTGGTTTCAGACTCGATCAGCAGAGAGTGAAGGTTCATGCTGGAGAGTTTGATTTCTGGGCTTCGAGAAGGGGTTGACGGAGGGGAAACTTAATGAGATGGAGAGGATGAGGAATGTTGGATTTATTACATGTTTATATATACATACAGACACATATTGTGTTGAGATTGGAGGCGGCAACCTTGGGTTGGGGTGGAGATGGGTATAATGGGAAGGGTAGGAGGGAGCCTAATGGTGAAAGGAGGAAGGAGAATACACATGCTAGGGATTTCATATAAGAGATATAGATAGATGTGCTGCCCAAGGACAATAGAGATTCTTAATGAATCAATGCTATGAAAATTCATCTAGAAACTGCAATTTAGAATGAAAAAGGAAAAGGGGAATTACATATAGATAGCATGAAGAAAGGATATTTCTCTCTTTTTTCCACAACAAAATTGAGGGAAAATGAAACTCAACTCTCTAAACAACTCCAATATCTTTCTTGATTTTGAGTTCTCCATTTAATTTTTCCACAGAGTAAAGAAAATACATCCCTTTTGATTTTATGTATTTATGTATTTATGATTTATAATGTGATAATTTACTGATTAATAATATGATTAGATGTTAACAAGATTTAGCCGTTGCCTTGAAAACTTAAGCTAGGTTTTGAATTCACATCCTTATAAAAACCAAATATATGTAGCATATGTTGAGTCATGTGTTTTGTTGGAAGTTCAAAACCGATGATTGACCTTAGGCTATAGAACGTCTTTTAGTGTATCATGTACGTACCTTTGCTATGGAAAGAAGACTGAAGAACTCGAGACCCTACAAGCCCAACGGCTCTTTTTTGAAATGGGAGTAGGTACACTAACATGTCTCTTGCAGGATAATCTCTCTCATTTTAGGAATAAAGCTGGTACTCTAAACCACATCAAATCCCAACGGCTATTTCCCTAATTGGCAAATTTATTCAAATCAGTCTGTGGGATCCCTGGTTTAAGTAATAGGGCTTTGAAGATTGGAGCCAGAGTTACAACGTTCAGATTCATAACATTCGAAATACTCTCAAGAGCTCCAAGCCTTTAGTGGTGAAAAAATCAAGTTCTAACTCGCAGCCCCTTGCTCATCGACTCAACGTATTGCTGCTGAATCAGACAAGCCTTGGACGCGATTGTGCGAAGCTATCTTCATCATCCCTTAAGTGACCTGTTGTTCATTTAAAGGGAGAAGTTCAAGGCACAGTGCGAAGCTGACTGTCTAATATCCATTTAATCGCTACTGAAGGAAGTGCGACACAGCAATCTTCATGGGGAGCTCGAAGTGGGAAGCTTTGAGGGGTTGTCATATGTGGAGATACCTAGTCAGAAACTGGGAAGGTTCCTGATCAACCAACCAACCTCTTGGAAGATTGGCTTGAAGGCACTGTCCGTATCTTACTCATGTGTATGGTTGTGAACCATGGTTGAAAAACATAGTGAAACACCCTCCTGGATTGGTATCCCTCAGATGTAGGCCGAAGGCCGAACTGGGTCAACAACCGTTTGTCTCTCCTTTACTCTTTATGCTTGTTAATTGCTCATTTTATTCCGCTGTGCATGCTTTAGTTTTAAACTGGTTTGTTTGATTTGGGTGTTCATCGTGTTAGTTTGAACTCATTGATTGAACCCTGCATAAAGAGTACATCTTGTGTGTGCTGGGAACCTAACAAGTGGTATCAAAACTACACTCTTTCCAGAGAGATCCCAACAACAAGATGAGTCAAAGGTGGAACTACACTCAGCCCCCTTTGTTGGATGGAACCAACTTTGCCTTATGGAAAAACAAGATGCGAACCTTCCTCATGTCCATTGATGACTTGGCCTGGAACTCTGTCAGTGTTTAATATGTAGCACCTATTGTACTGCTGAGGACGCCACCAAGCTGAAAGACATCAGTGAATGGAGTGCTACGGAGAAATCGCTGTCAAACATGAATTCCAAAGCCTTGCATGCTCTTTTCAGTGCAGTCACTGATGATCAATATTTCCTTATCTCCGACTGCACCACGGCCTTTGAGGCATGGGAAATACTGGTAAACTCTCATGAAGATTCTGCCTCTGTAAGAAATTCCAAACTCATTGCTCTTGATGCACAATTTCCTAAACTATGTATGGATGAGAATGAGTCTGTTCATAGTTTCTTTGGTAGAGTCCGTACACTAACCAACCAAGCTCAACAACTTGGTAAAACCTACTCCACCAAGGAGATAGTCACTAAAATTGTAGGTACTCTACCTCAGAGATTCAATACCAAGATTGCAGCTCTCGAGCTACAAGACAACTATGCAACCATAGGTGTTGATGAACTAAAGGGGATTCTGCAATCATGGGAGATGAATCATTGCAAGAAGTTCACTGGTAAATCTGTAGCATTCAATGTGGTGGTGAGGGGAGGTGGCGGTGGAGGAGGCGGTGGAGGTGGGGGAGGAGGGGGTGGTGGTGGTGGCGGAGGTGGGGGTGGGGGCGGAGGTGGAGGCGGAGGTGGAGGTGGTGGCGGCGGTGGCGGTGGAGGTGGAGGGGGAGGTGGGGGAGGTGGTGGCGGTGGTGGTGGAGGTGGAGGAGGTGGGGTTGGCGGTGGGGGCGGCGGTGGTGGTGGGGGAGGTGGTGGTGGCGGCGGCGGCAGTAGAGGTGGCGGCGGTGGTGGAGAATGTGGCGGTGGAGAGGGTGGACAGAATTATAGATATGGTGGATAGCATAACTTGGAACACCATGGGTCAACCGAGAATGTAGCATTTGATTTAGTGGCAAATATGGACAAGACAAATATGAGAAACCATAATTTGAGTCCCATATTTGGGGAATGATTTGGGTGCAGGCAACAACACCTACTGTCACCTGCTGTGGTGATGCTAGAGGCCCCAAAAATGATGTGTTAAAATAATATGATGAGCGCGTAAGAAAAAAATAATGGATAATATCACATCAATATGTTATCGTAAACATCACTTCAAAGGCATATAGACATCACTTTTTAATGCTCGGACATCACTCCAAACAATACAATTTATTATTTTTAACTGAATATTGTGCATGACTATTAGCAACATCATTCATGAATGCTTATCCATCATTCTGTAGGTACAGGCCATTTGTATGACTGTACAGAAACCAGATTGCCATATTTGTATTGCCCATTGTTAGTAAGATTATGTAAATGTTCGTATGCTGGCAAATGTAGCAATGTTATCTCATCTATTTATAGGCAAAATTTCTATAGTTTACTTTATATTATGTACTTTTATTTTGACATTCCTACAGTCTTTAGTACTAGTATACTACCACATTGTGTTAAAATAGTCTTGCTATTAAATATAAAGAGTTATTTCAAAATTTTGGTCATTCTTTTTATTTAGAATTTCGGGTTATTACAAAAACGTTGGGCCAAAAAAAAGGGGCCAAAGCGGACCGAGTGTTTTCCAAATGCGGGAGCTCCCCACACACCAACATTGTTATTGCCTTAAAGTGGAAATCACCTCCATTCTATTCTGGTAGTCTATTTAAGTTTCTTATTTCTTTATATAATTAAAATAAAATAAATAATATTCATTCCATCCCATTATTTATGTCCAACTTTCCTTTTTCGTCCGCCCGATTAAAAAAAATATTTCTCGAGACCAACTCCTAACATGAGGTTGCTCACTTGGATAATATTATATTATGCCAGTTTACGAAAATATTACCTCCATAAATGGTCCATGGAATGTTGAATCTTCGTCGTGCAATATTCTCAAACTTTTTCAGGATCGAAAGGAAAAGAAAATGAGATAATAAAAAATTAAAATACAATTTATTATCCAGTTTTTTTCAAAATGAAAAGAAACTTGAATAAGTAATATTTTCCATTTTTTTCCTCTAGGAATATATCTACATATATATATATATAACAATTTTGTTAGGGTGCGATCAAGATATTTGCATTTGCCATTGTAATACTATATATTACCACCTTAAATCCACAAAACACTTGATTTGTTTTTTTCTACGACTACTGTTTATGCTTGACTTGTGAAAATTAAATAAGTTAGGCAATACTACTTACGTACACTATATTTTCATGTACTTCTCTACCCAACTGCATGCATGTCTCAATTTGTGAGAGTATACTACAAGAAGTTCTGGCCGTAAGAAACTATTCTAATACTTTGATGTCACCATCGCCAATAGTTTACCTATATGTGCTGTATAGTTTAAGTCAATATATATTGAATGAAAATTGTTTGGGTGAACCAAATGGAATTTTTGTGCCTCTTAAAACTTACAACTTACCTAAGCCGACTACAAGGAAATAAAATTAGACATATCCAATTTCATGCACTTAAGTGATGTCATGCATTGATTATGTACTCCATTTAAGTCAGCTCCATAAACTCGATGAGTTGAAATATACGTACTCCTAATACGAAAAAAAAAAAAAAAAAAAAAGCCACAAATAATCCCATAAGTTTGAACAATTTTTTAAACACACATATTCATTGAATTATCCTAAACCATCCATTCACTAACTATGTTAATTTTCTCCCAAACCATCGATCTCAACCCCTCTTAATCGCAGTTTTAGTTGTCACCCTGATTAGTTGACACATCAGCTTGAATCAGGATAAACCATTCTAGTAGCAACTAATATCCGGGTGATAAATAGCTAAAATAGTGATTAAGGGGTGGCGATGGTTTGGGCGACAATTTTAGTGGATTAATTAAGATACTTCAATTAATATCACTACAAGAAATTCACGGGAAGGCGACGAATTTGGCGACAAAATTTTATTGAAGTCGTCGCCTAAAATTTCATCGCCCGTCAGATTTCATCATCTTATTCGTCGCTTCGTACGCCAGGCGACGTAATCCTTTCGCCACCTTCCAGCGAAATTATTGTAGTGATATGGGATTGTTCAAACTTATGGGATGCTTTAGGTTTTTTCCTTAATAACGAGTCGAGCCGTGCTGACTCAAGCTACAGGTACACTGCCCCTACATCCATGGATATATTTGGATATTCGATCTTAGGCTCTTAGCCATTAGGCCTTGGAGCGGACTTTTGGCCTATCCCGAGACGCAATTTGTGTTTTTGGACAAATAAGTATTCTAATATATAGTAGCCCAAATAATATTAAGCCTGTGGGAGTAATAATCCTATTAGTTCCGCATGTATGTTTAATTACCAATTTCGTCATTTAATTTTACTAAGTATTAAACTTGTTCTCTAAGTATCCTAATTTCACCAATTTCGTCATTTGACCACATAATTAGCCTAATTAAATGATTCGTCAATAAATAAGGAGAATAATTACTCTTTTAGTCCAGTAAGTATCGCCAATTATCAATTGAGTCTTTTATCTTTTTGCAATAACCAATTTAATCCCACAATTAACAGAAAGGACTAAATTGGTAACTGAGGGTACTTAATCGACTATTAGGGTAGTTATTCTTCCTTAATTACTTTCCTAATAATCTAATTAGGCTAATTGGAGGGCCAAATGATGAATATGGTCAAATTATGATACTTGGAGAACAATTATAATGATTAAAAAAATTAAAGGGCAAAATTGATAATTAAACATACTTACGGGACTAAAATTAAAGGTTTTTTATTTCCAAAGCCTATGTGCTGGATTAATGAGAGGCCGAACCGAGATGGCCCAATAACTAAATGATAGAACTGGACCCATCAGGTCTAATCAGCTACGGTGCACCATGGTCAGCATGGACAGAGAAGATTAGCGGGGGGCGGGGGGCGGGCGTGTGGCATTGTAAGAATTTTTCATTTTAATGATCAAAAGATATGGTCGTTGGACCTCATAATTCGATCAGTAATGAGTAACGATGTTAGAGACCTAATTTGTTACCAAAAACTCATTTGCTCTTAAGTGTTTAACTACCGAATTCGTTAGCTATAACATAACATTCTTCTAGTGTGGGCGATTGCGCATTTGCAGCATGAATGGATTGGTCAGGAGGAGGAAGGAGTGGCAAAAAAAGAAGGGGAATTTTGTTTAGAGACAGGCAGAGAAAAATTAATGTTATTACTGGAAAAGCTAAGGGTCTGGAGCCTGGAGGCAATGCATTATACAGTTCAAATCTCAATTCAACAACAATGACAGCGCATTAAACAAGAGCTATCAACTAAAAGTAAAACTCTCCACAATGTAGCTATCTCCAAATCATGTTTAGGATACAGGAATGTTCAAAAACTACCTTGTTTAATTCGTGTCTCTGTGTATAATTTTGCAATATGATCGGTTATACCTAGTTATTTCCTAAATGCTGCAAATCTGGAGTGTGAAACTGGATGAAGTCAAATACTCCCTCTGTTTTTTTTTTTTTTTTTTTTTATTTATATATCTTTAGCCTTTGCATAGTTGATACTTGATACTATCCATGAAGTAACTTTGATTCAACTATTAGAATAGTTGCGTATAATAAAACATAGTCAATTGAGATCTTGTTGGATTCGTCTAATCGCGCGAGCAGTTTTATAATATCAATCTTTTATAATTTTTACTTGTATATAGTTTGAGTTATAATGATTAAAAAGGTATATTGGATTGTGTGCGGTTAAGAAGTGAATAAGTTAAAAGATGGTGTTATTCTAACAAACTTTCTGTGCAGATGATGTTGTCCTAAAGCGGTTGAAACTATTCTATAACTGCAAGATTGGTAACTGACAGTTTTGACAGTTGCAACTGTGCTTGTGATAACCGACCTCTGGATTATCTTCTACATACTTAGATGTATATATCAGTGTTTTAGATCCATTGTTGTTAAGAGTTTTTCATAATTGAGTTGTAAAATTCATTTTCGCACTTCTTGAGTCGGTTTTTGCTCTATAGAGTTCTTAGATTTTATACTTTGAGAGCGAGAAAAAAATCCTTGATGATCTGCTCTGAAGATACATTTTGATCTTTATCATGGTCTGCAATTCACCGCTTCAATAATGTCATTCTTGTTGATCGTGTTCATGAAAGTTGTCTTTGCGAAGAAGCCGTAAAGATTGAAGGGAGATTCAGTGCGTCTTCTGTATCATATATCCAAGAAGCTTGAAGATCAGATTGGCAAAGATATCAAATATGACCGTCTGTCATGTGGCTATTGTTCAGGGGGAGTTGGAGCTATCATGGTCTGTCTAGTTCTAGGAGTTTACATATAGTACAGAGGTTGGATTGGAATCCCCAGACGCAGGTCGTGAGACCGAACGGGGTTAACAAATTCTGCATTTTTTACTTTCCGCGGTTTACAAGTTGTTTTGATCACACACCGACGACCGCTCGTAATCAAGATGTAAATTGGGACCCACAAAAGAAAAAAACAGAGGGAGTATATCATTATTCAACTCATCATTCAATATTTCCTTCGAAAAGCTTGATGTTGTAGTCTACTTGTTCGTTCTACAAGGAAATCCGGGGTATTGTATCATCATCTTTACTTCATTCAATTCTTGATTTACTGCATCTTGATTTTCAGTGTCCGGCTTGTTGGGCCAACTATTTTGACTCGGTGTGAGTTCTGACACCAAAATAGTTTCATCACCCTTCTTAATCGTGGTTGGAGGAGATCGACATCGACCGCACTTAACTGTGCAATTACGTATGTAATTCGGATGGTTAAAGTGTGGTGGTATCTAATTTTTTTTTTTTTTTTTGAAGAGCCATTGAAGGCTTATTTGTGGTGGTATCTAATTGGATAAAAGTATTGAAATAATGGTACTCTTTTGGCAAATTAAATTTACTAAATATGGGTGGGGTGTAAATGAAACTGATAAGCTCGTGATTTATTCGAGCTCGGCTCGGCCAAAATTTAGTTCAAGCTCGACACGAAATGGCTCAGTTCGAGCTCGAGCTCGGCTCATAACACATATGATCTCAACCCCAACCAACTAATTTCCAGCTCGACAACTCTATATATTTATATATATATATATTCAAAAAGTTATTTAAATATGTAGATTAAATAAAATATGATTAAATATATGCAATATATAAATATAATACCTTTTATAAATTATGTGAAAATTATAATGATAATGTTCAAGCTCAGCTCGAAATATACATAAATTTTTTTTTCTACCCAGGTCCATATATACCTCTTTTATGAAGACAATTAAACTAATCTTTTGATGTCTTATACCAATATAAAATTTTCTGTTTTAGTGACCAAAAAATTTGGTAGAAATTCTGTAGGTTAACAAATGAATTTCGGACCAAAATTTGTTATTAGAGGCCGAAATTTGTTAGCGATATACGAAATGCTTATGATTTGTTCCTTAATCCCTGCTGACTAGTGCCTCACATCGATTATTGAGTAGGATATATCTACTTAATTAAAATCTTGAATTCCAGTTTATCAAATTATGAAAAAATGTTCTATAAAATATATACTTATACGGATACTAAGTTAATACCCAACAATATATCGGGTGGCTTCATTTAATTCCATGCAAAAAAGATTTTGGGGGCGTTTGGTAGCGAGAAGTATGCTCCCCAAATTCATTATTCGCTCGGTCGCAAACATTTCCTAAGTGATTTTGCACTCCAGCACCCGTAATATAAATTTAACACGCAAATTGCATTATTTTATTATATAAAACAGCAAACACATACATTTGTAATACATTCACATATATTTGCCCCACTTCCTCTCAAATTCACATGTGTTTTGATACATATATGCATATTGATTGTCCACATTGAGATTTCTCCAACTCCGATATTTCGCCGTGAATTTCTCTGATTAATCCTGGAAGAAGAGGCAAACATACAAGTTCGAAAGCTATGTAACACAAATATAAGATAGTTCTTTTACTTGGGATTTCATCGTATTAATGACAAAGACTTTATTTTGTAAGGTGACAGAGGTATACGACAGTGGATTTGTGAATGGTGATGATATATTAATCGAAAAGGAGAGGTGAGAACATGTGTAGATGTTAATGGATATTACAATGGCTTTTATATATAATGCAAGACAAAGGACTTTTGATAATATGTTGTTATAACTCAATTATAGTAATGGAAGAAGAGAACCGGTGTATTGATTTGGATACGTCTGAATTGGAAAGGGATATGTCAGAGTGATCAACATTATATTTATGGACGACGAGGTGGTGGGGGAGGGGGACGTCGCGGTTTTGGGGGAGGAGGCGGAGGCGGTGGTGGTGGGGGAGGCGGTGGGGGTGGGGGTGGTGGCGGCGGTGGGGGTGGCGGAGGCGGAGGTGGAGGAGGCGGTGGGGGTGGCGGTGGAGGAGGCGGTGGGGGTGGGGGTGGTGGCGGCGGTGGGGGAGGTGGAGGTGGGGGTGGTGGTGGGGGCGGCGGTGGCGGTGGCGGTGGTGGTGGGGGAGGTGGAGGTGGCGGTGGCGGTGGTGGAGGTGGCGGTGGCGGTGGAGGTGGAGGTGGAGGTGGGGGAGGTGGTGGCGGTGGTGGTGGTGGAGGAGGAGGTGGGGGTGGTGGTGGGGGCGGCGGAGGTGGCGGTGGGGGCGGTGGTGGTGGCGGTGGAGGTGGAGGTGGGGGAGGTGGTGGCGGTGGTGGTGGTGGAGGTGGCGGTGGAGGAGGAGGTGGGGGGTGGCGGCGGCGGCGGCGGTGGAGGTGGGGGAGGCGGTGGCGGTGGGGGAGGTGGAGGTGGCGGCGGCGGCGGTGGAGGTGGGGGTGGCGGTGGCGGAGGCGGTGGCGGTGGTGGGGGAGGTGGCGGTGGCGGTGGCGGTGGTGGGGGTGGGGGTGGACAGAATAGTAGATACGGTGGATAGCATAACTTGGAACACCATGGGTCAACGCAGAATGTAGCATTTGATTTAGTGGCAAATATGGACAAGACAAATATGAGAAACCATAATTTCAGTCCCATATTTGTATTGCCCATTGTTAGTAAGATTATGTAAATGTTTTTATGCTGCCAAATGTAGCAATGTTATCTCATCTATTTATAGGCAAAATTTCTATAGTTTACTTTATATTATGTACTTTTATTTTTGACATTCTTTAGTACTGGAATACTACAGCATTGTGTAAAAATACACTAGTTATAAAATATAAACTACATAATTCAATTAAGCCCGCCTTTAATTGATCTCGTTGAATGGATTTTTTTTGTTTTGATAAGAGGTCGAATGAATCTTATTAACCTCTTATTACGATGTCCATAAGAACTTCTAATATAGGTATTGTATTTGGCAAAAGGATAAGTAGGGTTATAAAATACAAAAATACCCATTTATATGCAATATAATCATTTAATTTTTTAATCGTCTTTTGATTTATAATTAAATTAACACAGATATTTTATTAATTATAAAATCAAATTAAATTTATATATTAAAAACAAATTAAATATTTTAAGTAAGTTTTACTATAAGTTAAATTTATATATTAAAAATTAATATGTTATAAAGTTTTTTTAAATAAATAAAAATAAATAAATTGTAAATAATCTTATGAAATGATGTCCCTTTTAATACGTTTAATATATGAAAAGTCTTTCTGTATAAAATAATTCAAACATGTTTCGGTGGAAAAGACACCTGTAACACTATTCATTCCAACAATTATTTGAATTTTTTTGCTTTAAAATTACCATTTTCTTTTGATTATTCACTTGTCCTTTTTTTAAAAGAAAATTTAATAAGTAATATTTTTCCATCTTTTCCTCTAGGATTGGGGACAGTTATGGTGTTTCCATATATTTTGAAGTATGGTCAAGAGAACAATTTCATCCATTGAGTTAAATCCAACGGTTATAAATTAAAAAGGGTAAAATTGTAAAAGCATTTGTAATGGTTTCTTAATTACCAAAATCGCTTATATTATTTCCTAATCTATGGTGATTGTATCATTAATTCAAAACATTTCTTGTAATAATAAAAATTTTCATGCTTAATAAATAATTTAAGAAATACAACTACGCCGTACTGAAATAAATATTCAGGGACATAGCATAGTATATACTATCATGTTGCTGAAATGCACAAAAGTCATAGCTGAAAACTACTATATCATGTCGCTGAATATATTGTATTATGTCGCTGAGATATGCATGACATATCGCTGAGATATGCATGCTGAGATATGCATATCATGTCGCTGAAATATACTATAACATGTTACTGAGAAGTACTATATCAAGCCGCTGAAATACACATTACAGATCAATGAAAATTACTAAAATCTTATAGGATATTTAGATTCTTTGCATTGAGTAGATAGATTTTCATATAAATAGTGTCCGAATCCGAGTTCATTTGAGAAAGTTACGGCCATTCGAGGTTTATCGCGTAGGCTTTCTTGTATAAATTATGTCGCCGAATTGTGTAGGCCTCGTCGCTGAATTACATAGGCCATATCGCTGAATTGTGTAGGCTCCATCGCTGAGATGAATTTAAAATCGTAATGAACTTGAAACGGCTCTAACATTCGTAAATGAACTTGGATTTCGATGTACTTTATATGAAAATTCACCTACTCGATGCAAAGAATCGAAATATATTATCAAATTTGAGAAACTTTAAACAAATAAGTAGCAGATTTATCATATAATGACGTCGCTGGAATGCAAAGAACTTTGTCGATCAAATGTATACAATTGTGTCGTTGAAATGAATACAATAATGTCGTTGAATTGTATTAGCTCCGTTTTTTAATTGTGTATGCATGTCGCTATATAGTATACACAACGCGTGGGAAACTTGATCAAATGAGACGAAAACAACAGAGTAAATACTTATAAAGTAATATTACGAAAATAACCCTACAAATCATTTCAACTGTTAGATCATGAAATTCATCAATGGCTGACAATGTTGTCCGCACGGTCAAGAATGAAAAAAATACGCACCGTAACATTAAGGATATATATATGTATCCCTCTGTTTTCATATAATTGAAACATTCATGCATTTCACGCAATCCAATACACATTTTTAATGTTCAATATCTCTAATTGTATAATAATAAAAATTATAAAAATTTAGTAATATAAATCTACGTGATTAGACGAAGAATCCAACAAGATCTCACTTGACTATATTTTATCGTATATAACTGTATTAAAAAGTCGAATCAAAGTTCTCAATGAATGGTAAAAACTATGCCAATGTGTCTTTTTTTAAAGACGGAGGGAGTATATAATTGTAATGAAAAATTCTGTAATCATATTATCTTTATTTCATGCCGTTTTTTATTTTATATGTAATCAATTATGGGCAAAATTTTAAAACAAACATTTTCTCTCTTCTCTCTTAATTACTTCCAACTCCAGAACATACATGTTTCAGAAAAGTTTCTTGCCAACATTTTTTCTTTTTTTCATGTTCTTCCCGTTTTATATTATTTCCCTTAATCTTAAATTAAACTCGAATTTGGTGGCAGTCAAATATGTGGAATAACAACGAAAATAGTTATATGTGTATCGTTAATTGTCAATTTAGTCCATTAAATAAGTTAGCTACTATTAATATTCTCCAAGTATGATAATCCAACGAATTTAGGCCTTCGCCCTTAATAATCTAATTAGGCCCCTTAATTAGCCTAAACATCCATGTTTAATCTTTATCACATCATCTCATTATTCTAATTAATTAGCCAAATGATCAAATATATCGGTTAGATTACTTGTATATAATTAGAGGATTTTTTTTTGTAATTATCAACTAAATGATAATTATCAATACATATATAGGATTATTTGGATTGTTATTCTCTTGAAAATTAAATTATTAGTTGTTGGGGCCATATGGAATAATGGGCCGCGAAAGAGCTATTGGGCCATAAGACATGGGCCGGAAGAAAGAGGAAGTCCAAAAAGAGAATGGGCTCGAGATTGGTAAGGCCGAAAGTACATAAGTAAACCGAAGGGAGGAAATCGAAACTGATGAAGATTTCGGCCGAAATGGGAAGAAACAGCCGAAACCTAAACAACCGAATGGAAGAGAGAAAGAATTCGGCTCAGAGGAGTTAGCCGGAGAGCGGTTATTCCAGCTCCGGCTATAAATAGGGGTCGACGCACTCAAAATCAGAGAGATCAATCCAACCCCCAAATTACTTTTATCAATTTTAATTCCTTGTTATCTTTACTGCTTTCTTTACAGCTTTCCTTTACAGCTTTCCTTAGAATCTAGCCTAGTTTGTAGCGGTTACCATTTCCAAATCCACCGTTGCTCCTTAGCAGCTGGTAGTTTGGTTCTCTGTTTTTGGTGAATTCCGCCGTTGTTTCTTAACAACAGGCAGATTCTCCGTTGTATCTTGTTATTGTTGATTAATTCAAAGAAGATTCATTCAATTGTGGGCGCATTATTGTTAATCCGAACCCGTAATCGGTTTGATCCTTTTCCGATAGCCTCCCTGGAGGAGAAAAAGGTCCTTGGCTACACCCGAGCCAAACAGTGGCACGCCCAGTGGGACGCAAAATGGCGTTTGAACAAGCAACTCCAGCAGCAAACACGGCGGCGAGGACTGATTTGCCGCCGATTCAGGAAGAGCGCGCACCAGAAGCCGGAGAATTCCCCCCAGGGTTCCCCGGACCATCACATTTCCATAATCAGGAGTTTTCAAATGATGATTTAACCCCGCGATTCCGAGATCAGGTTCAATTTATGGTGGAGGCGGCGGTTACCAACTCGGTTCGCCAAATCGAAGGAAATATCCTGGCAGCGATGCCAGCCATGTTTAGAGCCGAAATCGCGAGGAGTATGTATCCGATGGGAGCGCAGCAAGCTCCAGTGGCGCAAAATCCACCGCAAAATCCTCACAATTTTCAGCAGCAGGCCTTTAGGCCGCCAGGAGGGCATGGAGCTCGGCCTTTTGTTCCTCCGCAGCAGAGGTACGATCAGCAACAGAATCAACCGCCTCAACCAGCTGCTCAACCGCCTGCTCCAGTGGTTCAACAACAATACGCACCACTTCAGCAGAATCCACCACAACTGGTTGACAGAGAGCTGATTGCTGAGATTATTCGCACACAGTTTGGGAATCTCATCGGCCAGGAGAATAGGCCGATGTATCGGAAACCTTATCCAGATTACATCGAGGAGCAGTATCCACTGCCTAGAGGGGTGAAGGTTCCAGATTTTAACACTTTTTCAGGAGAAGTCGGCCGCTCTACCATCGAGCATATCGCCGATTTACAGCTCAATGTACCAGAATCGCGCAAAATGATTTTCACAAGCTGATACTGTTCAGTTTGTCGTTAACTGGCCCAGCATTCGAGTGGTACATTAACTTGCCAGCGGGATCGGTCAATACTTGGGCCGAAATGGAGCGGTTATTCCATGACCGATTCTATAATACCAGTCCGGAAGTCTCGGTAGTTGATCTGACGTCAACTAAGCAGAAGGCGTCTGAGTCGGTTACTGAATTCATTGAGAGATTCTATGCAGTGAAGGCTCAGGTGAAGACAATGCTGCCTGAGCATGAATATATTCAAATCTTAAAGCAGAATTTGAAGTTTGCCATCAAGGACAGATTGATGGTAACAAGACCGAGGACGGTAGCCGAATTAACGGCTGAAGCTATAAGGATGGAGACATATTTGGCGGAACAGGCGGCTTTCAAATCAAGCCGAAGTCAAAGTGGAAGGTCACAACCTATCCAGTCAGCTGCCTCATTTGCTGAATCTCTGGATAGATGTGAAATTCAGGAAGAGTACAATGCGGAAGACGTTCCTGCATTAGCCGAAGTCGCAAGGGCAGAGTTAATCATAAAAAAGCCTATGACGTGTCCAGCACTTCGGCCAGCCAGAGGCAAGGAGAAAGAAGGAGGAGATGAATCTCAAAGGTTTTACTCTTTCGACTTGTCACAGATGGACGAAATATTTGATTATTGCCAGAAGAACGGATTGCTAGAGTTTAAAGGAAACCATCCACAGCCTACCAAGGATCAGTTGGAGGCCGGATGGTGCAGGTTCCACGGATCAGCCACTCATTCCACGGCCATTTGTGGGCATTTTAGGAAGCTGATTCAGAAACATGTCGATGATGGGAAGCTGAAGTTCCCAGAAAGGCTTATGGCAGTCGATAAGAATCCGTTCCCAGTTGCCAACATGGTGATGGTGCAGCCCAACCAGAATAAATCGGTGCATGACCGATTGGGGGATCAAACATCATCTAGCAAGAGTTCTGTGCACGATCGGCTTGGGGATCAGCCATCGGCTCAGAAGTCAGGAGTATGGAAAAGGCTAGGATCTCCGAAGGGAAAAGAGAAAGTTACAGATGTTTTTGACCGATTGGGGAATTATGAGGTGAAAGAGTGGATCAAGCAATCGAAGAGACATCAGGAGATCGAGGTCGGAGATAAGAGTGAGAGACCAACGTTGAAAATCACAACCAATGGATGGGACTCAGAGATGAAGTTAACAGCCGATAAACAGAATGGAAAGACTGTGATACAGATCACAGTCCCTGAAGAAGCTGTTAGCCCCGAAATGAAAAAGCTTAGAAGGCCACCAGCAAATACTCAGGTAGGCCGATGGGTCCGAAACTCTCCAGAAAGAAGGCATTTCGATCAACGCCGACATGACCATTCAGCTTGGAGGGCAGAGGAGAGAAAATTCCCAAAAGGAAAGGGATCATATCGTACTTTCAAACGAAGAATGCAACGGCTTAAAGCAGCTGATGTTTCTGAGCAAGAGGAGTATGATATGATGCATATGGAAGAGGACTTCCCTGATGACTGTTCGTTCTCGGGAGGACGAATACTCAATAGGGTATTTTCGGCTCGTTTGAGGTCCGAATCCAAAGAAGACAGGAAGCCGAAAGAAGGACAGGATCGGTTGAAGAACAAAACCGAATTTCGGCCAAAAGTAATACAGCCGAAAGTTGAAAGTGAGCAGCCGAAATCAAAAGAGGAATGGAAGCCTAGACCAGTCCGAACCAGGGAATGGAAACCAAAGACAACCATCATTCCAAATAGTGATACACCCCCTGTTGGGCAATTTAAGTTCGACTTCGGATCTAGCGCGAATATGGTGACGGTAACCACCGAAGAGAAAGAGGAGTACTGGTCGGATTCCGAACCAGCGGTGGTTTTCTGTCAAAAGGATGGAGAATACTATGGTGATGAAGAACCCATAGTGGACTTTTGTTTCGATAAACTTGAGGTATTTCGGCCGGAAGCCGAAATAGAGAAATCGTTTGAGGAAGGATATAAAGCATTTGTTCCTGAAGCTCAACCAGGTACGATTTTGCCTCCAACTGCGAAGATGTCCCAGCATGTGAGGCCTCTATACGTTAAAGGTTGGGTCAATGGGAGACCACTCAGGAGAATGTTTATCGACGGTGGAGCCACAGTTAATATCATGCCACTATCCACGCTAACGAAGATAGGCCGTTCGAAGGAAGATTTACTCCCTACGAGGATGAAGGTAATGAGTTTTGTGGGGGCTCAAACTGCGGCCGAAGGATGTATACTGGTGGATGTAACGGTCGGAACAATATCAATTCCGACCATGTTCTTCGTGGTGGATGCAGAAGTTCCGTATGCGGCCCTATTAGGCCGATGCTGGATTCATACATCCCGATGTTTGCCGTCAACGCTTCACCAGAAAGTATGGTTCTGGAAAAAGGATGGCACAGTAGAAGAAGTAGATGGGGATCAACCTCCATTTCCAGTTAGCTCAGCCGGACGAATTGACGCGGTGTTATACGAAGAACCGATTCAACCATTCCTAGCAGTGGTAGGGGATCGGTACCCGCAGGTGATCGAGTGTGATTGGACAGATTTGGGGTTTGAAATCAGATACCAGGCCGATGAACGGCCAGTCGAAGAAGAAAGTAAATGATGGAGGCACAATCGAATCAAGCGATCGAGTTCGAATCGGCCGAACTCGAAGTTTCAGACGACAAAGCAGGATGGAGCGATTTAATAGACGCAATTCCAAAGCGAACGCCGGATTTCAAAGCTCAAGACCCCTTGAAAATGGTCAATGTTGGTACAGACGAACACCCGAGGGAGATCCCGTTGAGTGCGAATCTTGATCAGCAGACGACAAGCCGATTCAAGGAGGTTCTAGTCGAATTCAAGGATTGTTTCGCATGGGATTATACAGAGATGCCAGGATTGGAGCGATCGATTGTAGAGCACAGACTGCCTATTAAAGAAGGGTTCAGGCCGCATAAACAGCCGGCCAGGAGGGCAGCGCCCGAAATAGTCCCAAAAATAAAAGAAGAAATAGAGAAATTGTTAGCGGCCGGGTTTGTTAGGCCAGCTAAATATGTAGAATGGTTATCAAATATTGTTCCTGTAATAAAGAAGAATGGAAAATTGAGAGTTTGCATTGATTTCAGGAATCTTAATATAGCCACTCCGAAAGATGAGTATATGATGCCTATTGTTGACTTGTTGATTGATTCGGCCGCAAAACAGGGGATGCTATCTTTCATGGATGGATATTCAGGATACAACCAAATTTTTATGGCCGAAGAAGACATTCACAAGACTGCATTTCGGTGCCCTGGTGCCATAGGGATATATGAATGGGTGGTGATGCCATTCGGACTGAAGAATGCAGGAGCTACATACCAGAGAGCCATGAACTATGTTTTCCATGACCTCATAGGGGATTGTGTTGAAGTATATATTGATGACGTCATGGTCCGATCCAAAGATATCGAAAGCCACTTGAACGATTTGCGGAAGGTGTTCACGAGGATGAGACTGCATGGAGTCAAGATGAATCCAGCCAAGTGTGCTTTCGGAGTACAGGCAGGAAATTTTCTCGGGTTCCTGGTACATAACAAAGGAATAGAAGTTGATGCGAACAAAACCAGGGCTATCCAAGAAGCCAAACCTCCACATGATAAGAAGAGTCTACAAAAGTTTCTTGGAAAAATCGGTTTTCTGAGACGATTCTTAGCAAATGCGGCTGGAAAGTCGAAACCACTAACCGATTTATTGAGGTTAAAGAAGGAAGAGGAGTTCAAATGGGGAATCGACCAACAAAAGGCCTTCGAACAATTGAAGCAGGATTTGATGAATCCACCTGTGTTGGTTCCTCCAATCTTAGGACGGCCATTGAAGTTGTATATAGCAGCGGCCGAAGAATCTATTGGAGCATTACTGGCGCAAGAAGACGATGAAGGAAGGGATCGGGCGATTTACTATCTTAGCCGAATCCTAAGGGACGCCGAAGTAAGGTACTCGCCGATTCATAAACTATGTTTAAGTCTTTATCATGCATGCCAGAAATTAGAATATTATATTCAACCAAGGCAAGTGATAGTGGTAGCTTCGGTTGACATAGTTAAGATTATGATGAATGATCCGGTCAGTAGCCGAAGAATGGCCAAATGGGCCATGAAGTTAAATGCATACGATTTGAGATATCAACCTTTGAGGGCTATGAAAGGGCAGATTGTAGCCGATTTTCTGGCTGATCATGTGATGCACCCGATAACCGATGACATCGATCATCAGGATCGGCCGAAAGAAGTTGGTGAGATAGGAATTGTATACTTGCAACCATGGGTAATGACATTTGATGGTTCTAAAGCCGCTTCAGGAGTTGGAGCAGGGTTTACCCTACAAACACCGGA
The DNA here is from genome assembly GCA_030278955.1 of Hygrophila difformis. Taxonomy (NCBI): domain Eukaryota; kingdom Viridiplantae; phylum Streptophyta; class Magnoliopsida; order Lamiales; family Acanthaceae; genus Hygrophila; species Hygrophila difformis. The sequence continues at coordinate 82,111,562 of JAOANR010000001.1, forward strand.
GGGCAAGATATACAAATATTTCGTGCAATTGCCAGAGTCATATACGAACAACCAAGCCGAATATAAAGCGTTAATTTCGGGATTACAGCGGTTGATAGAAGAAGGAGTCAAAGCAATCATTGTCAAAGGGGATTCGCAAGTAGTTGTTTAGCAATTGTTAGGCGATTTTTCGGTTAAGAGTTCCCAGTTGATTAGATTGTATGAAGAAGCGGTTACTTTGTTAGAAGAATTTGATGAGGTGTACATTGAATACATCCCGAGAGAAAAGAACGAAGTAGCCAATGAATTGGCTCAACATGCGGCTAAATATCGGTTGATGCCGATAGCAGGAAATGTAGAAGTGCGTTTGGCCGAAACAGAGAAGGCCGAATGGATAAAAAAGATAGCACAGACATTAGAAGATCCTTCGGAGGCTAATCCGGCCGAAAAACGGAAAGCGCTGGACGACGTCATAATAGGAGGATTATTATTCAAGCGTGCTATTGATGGAATATTGCTCAGATGCGTCGGAGAAGAAGACGCTAGAAGAGTAATGGGAGAGGTTCATGAAGGAATATGTGGTGCGCATCGGGCAGGAAAGTCGATGAAGTGGAGTATTATTCGGCTGGGATATTATTGGCCGAATATGGGTCCTGATTGTGAAAAATATGCAAGAGGATGCACCGAATGTCAAAAGCATGGGCCGATTCAGAAGTTACCGGCCGAAGAATTACATATAATGATCAAACCATGGCCATTCAGAGGATGGGCCATGGACATCATAGGAAAAGTTCATCCCTCTTCGTCGAAAAGACATGAGTTTGTGCTAGTGGCAACAGATTACTTCACAAAATGGGCCGAAGCTCAGGCGTATGTCAGCATTTCACAAGAGGAGGTGATTGAGTTCATTAAGAGACAGCTGATTCATAGATTCGGGATCCCACAGACGATTCTAACAGATAGAGGAACTGTATTTGTGGGAGAAAAGGTCAAGGCCTTTGCAGACGAATACGGGATAAAAATTGTGCATTCGTCACCATATTACCCGCAAGGAAATGGACAAGCAGAGGCCACAAACAAACAGCTAATAGGAATCATAAAGAAAATGATTGAAGATCAACCAAGAAAATGGCACGAAAAGTTATCTGAAGCACTGTGGGCCTATCGAAATGCTAAAACTTCAGCTACTGGGTTCACACCATTTCGGCTGACTTATGGAATGGATGCAGTATTGCCAGCCGAAATAACAGTGCCGACATTGAGAACAAGCCAAGCGGATTCAATGTCAGCCGAACAGTATAATCGTGCGATGAAAGATGAGTTATTGGAGATAAATTCCAATCGGGTACAGGCCTTTGAGAATTTGCAGAAAAATAAAGATATTGTGGCCGATTGGTACAATAAGCGAATTCGTCTTAAGCGGTTTGAAGTTGGAGACTTAGTTTGGAAAGTTATATGGCCGCCGAAGCAGAAGGACGGCCGATTAGGTAAGTGGAGTCCCAATTGGGAGGGACCATTTATTGTTCATACAAGATTACCAAATGGAGCGTACGTTTTGGTGGACGAAAATGGTGAGCAGATGTCAAATCCGGTTAATGCAAGATACATGAAGAAATATTATCCATCAATATGGGATCAAACATTAAGCGATGCGAAAAAGTAAAGATTTTATTGCATGAACGAATAAGTACAAAGAAGGTGCTACTTCGGCCGAAAGCGGCGTCGATAGCCCGAAATTACAATATACAAGGGAAACGTCCTGGGCCACAACGGCTAGAAAGAGGCAGAGGCAAGTGGGATCTGAAGTGGTAGATGGCCAACATTCATTCCCAAGCCCAGATTCTTCTAGCCGGCGGGAGAAGAGATGGCTGTGCCAAGAAAGCCAACTCCCAGACCAGGAAGAAGAAAATTTTAATCTGCTCCAGCAAGGATACCCCCTTCTTAGCATTGAAGATAGGGACGAAATTCGAGGGGTATGGCCTTCGGAGCTTAGAAAATAATTCGGTCCCATAGAAAGGCGCGATTATTATTCGACCGCCCAAGACTTTGGGACCGATATTAGTAAGATTACGACGGGTCACAACAACAAGAGGGAATAGGGCAGAGCCCGAGTATGACCGTCGGAATACATATTGAGAAAAGTGTGAGAAGTTCCCAATGTATATGAAGATAATGATGAAAGGATTAGTTGAACTCGCGTTGCATATAAAAGGGGCTTCCGGCTTATAAGTAAAGGACCAACCGAAGAGCCAACGGGCCAAGGGAGCCAGGGAGGAGAAGGAATTAAAAGCATCGAGATGTTCATGACTGGTGTTTGCGAGATCATGGAACAAGAAGTGAAGAGGAGTTGGTATTTATAGAGAAAAATGGAGAGATGTCAGTTACAACAAAAAAGGAAACGTAAAGAGAAAAGCATTGATTACGGAAGAAACGTTTCAAGAATCCCAATAAAGCTGCAGAAGATAATATTGTATCAGAAAATATCCTTGGGAACAGGGAAGAAACAGGCGAAATAAGTCCGCAAAAAGACAAACATTTTATAATGGGCCGATTAAGTATACAGCGCGAATCGGCCGAAATGAAAACCAAGAGTACGGTAAGGGGGGATATTATTACATCCAAAAAAGAAAATAACAACAACAGAGTTCAATCTCCACTCAAATCATAAGCAATGTCTTCACCGAAGTCACTGGTAAGAGGAGCGGCCGAAGTACTAGTAGAAGTTGGATCCAATACCGATTGAAACTCCCGATACGATCGAGCTTCAGCTTCGGCCGAAACCAGAGGATCATCGGGTTGGGACGAGAAAAGATTGTCGGTAGTGTCTTCGAAAGGATCACGCGGAGCATCTAAGAAGAGAAATTAAAAGAAAAGGAAGACATAATCATCGTATATCGTCAGGATCAAAAGAACAAATTAAATATTACCAGAATTCTTCAGATCATCCCCTGAAGGAGGATTGACGAGAAGGTTATCGGAAGCCGTTGAAGTATCTGGCACCGAAGGAAGTTGAACCGCGACAGAGCGAATCTGATCAAGCGCCTTCTGAGTGTCTGACCACAAGTCACGGAAAACATTAAGGACGGTGTCACTGAAGGATATCCTCAAAGCAAGGTAGTCTGTTGTCTCTTTAAGACTAGCAAGTTTGTCCCGCGGAGCTTGAGCAGATTTGTGGAGCTCCTTTATGAGTCCTTGCAAGTGAGCCGATTCTTGGTCAACTTCGGCTAAGGCATTCTTCACACCTTGTGCCTCATGTTGAAGACGGCTGATTTCAGAATCAATGGCGGAGAGACGATTCAAATAATTGGACCTGAGGCCATCATTGGCCGACAATTGACTCATATAAGAATGATAGTCGGAAGCATGCTTGTCAAATTCCGTCCTGTGAAAGGTAAGGGAAGCATGTTCATCTTCAAGTGTTTTGCGAAAGACCAAAAGGCTGGGAAGCTCCATGTCTATCCGTAATAGACAGGTGAACATTGCATCAACGACCTTGGTCAAGCCAGAGACCAGAAGATCTTGAGGAAAAGTCCGCTTGATATGAGAGATAAGCAATAGGATAGGCCTGGTCTGAACGGAGAAGGCGTTAGATGATTCAGAAATCAGGCGTTCAAGCTTATCCAAGCAGGCTTTAAAAAAACGAGGGAATTCCGATGAAGAAGAAACAAATGAAAGGGAAAAGAAATTATCTAGAACATCCTTATCCGAGAAAGGTGATGAAGGATTAACATTGCCAACGGCCAATTCTCCCAGCCGAGTGTGAACAGGGGAGGGGTTAGGAATAGAGGCAATAGAAGAAGAGGGAAGAGCTACGGCTAGAGAAGTAGTCGAAATGGGAACAGCCGAACCAGTGTTGCCACCCTCAGGTGTCCGAGAAGTCAATCCCAGCCCCATATCGGCCGAAGGAACGGGAGTTGTACTTGAAGTAATAGCCAGGTCCTCATCAATAGGATCAAGGGCCGTAGATGAGGGATTAGGTGATTCGGAAGGGCCGGAAGAGACGGTAACTCGAGGAGCCTAGAAAAAAAAGGGGGAAACAAATATTAAAGGGAAGATGGTGAGGAAAAAAATAAATATAGAAGAAAAGAACGGCAAGAGACCTGATCAGCAGACGAGGCCGAACCCGGAAGAGGCGAACGGGCCGAACGTCGCAGCGTCTTGGGTGCTGGTTCTTTTTTCGACTTCCCTGAACCAGAAGTAGCACGTTTGCGTTTTCCGGAAGTAGCGGGAGCAGACGAAATACGCGGATGAGGGGGAAGAGAGGAAACATCATCCAAAGCAGCCCCTGCAAAGCGAAAGAAAAAGGGGAAATTTGAGAAAAATGTACGATACACAACAAAAAGAAAGCCGAAAGACTTACTAAGTAAAGGAAGTAGAGGGTCATCCTCTTGAGAAGAGCAGGAGTAATCAGGGGCTGAACCAACAACCGAAAACATCATAATACCTGGAAAGCCGCGAGAAACAAGGAGGCTCTGCAAGTTAGTGCCAAAATTAGCATAAGAAAGAGCTTTTTCCCACCAGGTATCGAAACGCTCAGTTGAAAGACCAGGGCGGACGTCGAAGGAACGAACTTCAAAGTTGCAAATCCGGAGGGCCCAAATACGACAGAGATTTCGGCTGTTCTCAGAGCCGAATCCTTTGAAGGATTTACTGTATCGATTTGGGTCTCCATAGAGAGGAGCAACCACATCCTGAACAAAGCCGAATTGACGGCTAACTAAGTGAGGATTGTAAACCTCAGAAGGAATAGAATGGTCAGGGGGAATGAACAACGAGCAGTTGAAGATGTGACGAGGAATGATACAAGCATTCCAGACTTGAGCGAACGCCTTCGGAAGGAGTCTACCGAAAGGGGGAGTGTTGATAGCCGAAACCCAACTATCCAGAGTGCCAGAATATAGGTGGCAAGAAGAAGGACCAAGTGGGGATCGGCTCATGAAATAGTAGATCCATTGTTCAGTGCGCATTTCAGGAAATCGAACCCCGAGAAGATCGTTAGCAGAAGGATGGGTAGTTTCGAAAGGTTGAGGTTCAAAAAGGGACATATCCCTGAAATGCCATACCAGCCAGAGATGAAGGAACCAATGAGGACCATGAGATCGGCTAGAGTGGCCGTCGGCCCATCCGTGAACTAAGGAAGACATGCCAGAATATAGATGCGCCAAGAAATAGTCGGCGAGAGGCAAATGATTCTTTTTCATAAGGGCCTTGGCCAGAGGGTAGGTCTCAAGAATAACATTCTTGGCAGGGGCGCACCAAAAGAATCGGCTGAGGAAATGCATCATAAAAGCCACAGATTCGTCCTCAGAGAATTCGGGCTTATCCCCACGATACTTGCTAATCCATGAAGCAAAGGTAAGCCCGGAAGCAAAGCCGGTGTTCTTCGTATTAGGCTTGTCGGAGTCAGTAACACCTAAGACGGGCTTTCCAAGAGAGGGCAAGTCCAGAAGAAGCTTAACATCCTCGATGGTTGGAGTCATCATACCCCATGGGAAACAGAAGCAGTTGATGGATGAGTTCCAGAAGCAAAGGAGGGCCTGAATGTAATTGTAAGTAGTAGGAAAGGGTTGAGTACTCAGCTTAATCAAGTGAACAATGCCAGAGTTAACCCAACCTAATCCACAATGAGGAAGGGCCCTTTCGTACCAAGCAACATGTTCCTGAGTCACCAACGGCCAAGTACTGAGAGGGCCGAAAAGCTTGACAGAGAAATAGTCCGAAAACAAGGGGATCGTCTTCGATTCCCCAAAGAGAACAGAAGCAGAAATCGTGGCCTCGGTTGAAGTCGCAAGAGGCCCAAGAGTAACGAGGCCGTCATCAGTAAGACGGAGCGAAGAAGTTTCAACTAGGGAATCTTCAGCATCTTTGATTTTTTGAGAGGAAGGGGAAAGAGTCGGTTGCGCCATCGATAAAGAGGAAAAAGGGCGAGAAGACGAAGGGAGAGTGAATAAGCAGGAAAGAGGAAAATGGTTATAAAAACAAAGCAGGGGCAAACGAAAAGGCGTAGAAGGACGTGACCGGATATTAAGGAGGAGTTAGCGCACGAAGAGGAAGAGAGAGAGAGAAGTTACTTGGGCTCTTTCGCATGGAAGCAATTCGCCCAAGTAAGGAGGGCATCTGTTGGGGCCATATGGAATAATGGGCCGCGAAAGAGCTATTGGGCCATAAGACATGGGCCGGAAGAAAGAGGAAGTCCAAAAAGAGAATGGGCTCGAGATTGGTAAGGCCGAAAGTACATAAGTAAACCGAAGGGAGGAAATCGAAACTGATGAAGATTTCGGCCGAAATGGGAAGAAACAGCCGAAACCTAAACAACCGAATGGAAGAGAGAAAGAATTCGGCTCAGAGGAGTTAGCCGGAGAGCGGTTATTCCAGCTCCGGCTATAAATAGGGGTCGACGCACTCAAAATCAGAGAGATCAATCCAACCCCCAAATTACTTTTATCAATTTTAATTCCTTGTTATCTTTACTGCTTTCTTTACAGCTTTCCTTTACAGCTTTCCTTAGAATCTAGCCTAGTTTGTAGCGGTTACCATTTCCAAATCCACCGTTGCTCCTTAGCAGCTGGTAGTTTGGTTCTCTGTTTTTGGTGAATTCCGCCGTTGTTTCTTAACAACAGGCAGATTCTCCGTTGTATCTTGTTATTGTTGATTAATTCAAAGAAGATTCATTCAATTGTGGGCGCATTATTGTTAATCCGAACCCGTAATCGGTTTGATCCTTTTCCGATAGCCTCCCTGGAGGAGAAAAAGGTCCTTGGCTACACCCGAGCCAAACATTAGTATATCCTTTGGCTATGCCATTATAATACTATTACCTCCTTAAATCCACAAAACACTTGATTTGTTTTTTTTTTTTTTTTCTACGACTACTGTTTATGCTTGACTTGTGGAAATTAAATAAGAAGTTAGGCAATACTACTTACGTACAATATATTTTCATGTACTTCTCTACCCAACTGCATGCATGTCTAAACTACAAGAAGTTCTGGGAATATAGTACTTTGATGTGATCGATCATCGCCAATAGTGTACCTATATGTACGTGTAGTGTATATATAGTATAAGTCAATATATATTGAATAAATATTGTTTGGGTGAAACAAATGAAATTTTTGTGCTTCTTAAAAGTCCAGAAACAACCTTGAGGTATCGTAGTAGGCATAGTGGGTAGATCTCCTCCAAACCAATTTTATGCATTCACAAAGCTCGATTCTAAGAACTTATTTAAGCGATTAGAGCCCACACCTCTTCAGCCATACTACAAGGGAAAAAACAATTACCAAATGCAATATTATTTCACGTACTTTCTTTGTCAATGCATGACATTAGAGTCGTGAGTAAAAAGTTTTTTATCTTTGCTTTTTCATTTTTGTTAGTATAATATTTTTAAGGTACTAAATTGTAATATATAAATATTGGTAATGGCATATATATGTCTATTGGTCGATTTCTATATGCAATATATAGATATATATATATATATATAAATATATGTACTCATGTAATGCATAACAATAGTTTAATGAGTTTGAGGAATATAATCGATATAATAAAATTGAAAAATTTTATTTGTTAAATTGGATATTTTTATTCTTATTTTCCATATTTCCGCCCATTGGGCGGGGAAAATACTAGTAATAATAATAATGTCTCAAACCATGATCAGCTATTATTTGGTGGATCGGAGAATTTTGTTGACGACTGAATTCTTGTAGTAGTGCTCTACATACCAAAGCAAACTGGTAAGGAAATGCTTGAATTTTTAATTTTAAATAAGAAGTTTGGCGATACCTATATATGGTACCTACACATTTTTTTTAACCTCAATACTAGCTCTACTCATCTGTCAATTGTAATATACCAAAAGCAGTTGGTCTGATTGATTGATATGGCGCTCTGTTAGCTTAATTAAATGTCTCAGGTTCGAGCCTTTATGTATGTAAAATTTAGTTTTGGGAGCTGCAACCCTTCAATACCCACCGATTCTCGAGGGATTAATCTTGAGCCCAATGAGGCCTGAGGATCCCTGGTATTCACCTAAAAAAAGCTGTCAATTATAATATAACTTGCAAAATATTATATGTATTTATGTACTAGATTGTAATGTGTACTGGGTTTTGTAATTATATAATACGGGCTTTGTTCCAGTGCAACCGCTTAAATTGGCTGCACATGCAGCTCCGCTGCCATAGCCTAAATTTGTGATATTTGTGATTTTTTACATCACAAAAATTATCTCATTCATTAAAAAAAATTTAAATATCATAAAACAATACTCATCAAGAAATGGTGGCATACATCACAAAAGAAAATTTTTAAATTGGAGATCACAAAATTGAACACACCTCACAAATTTGTTGCCTGCAAATACAGGCAACTGAACAACATCCATACCCATATAATACTACTATAAAATGAATCATGTTCAAAAAAATAATTAAAAGAGCAATAAATGTGACTAGTTCCTATTTGATATGTACGGGGTCTATAGTTTCTGCAATATTCATTGAGTAAAATTCAAATATACTACAGGAGAATTTATTTTATTTTAATAAGGCCTATTGTTCCAAATCCTATAGCTAATCCTCTTTGCACAACCCAACAGTTGGGCTGAGTGGTATAAGGTTTGACAGTTTAAGCAAAGGTTTCGGTTTGAGCTTTTGTCTATGGGAATTCTGATTTGGGATAGACAACCCTTCAATATCCACCAGATTCTCGAGGGATTAGTCTTGGCCCAATGTGGCCTAGGAATACCCGTTATACGCCAAAAAAAGTCCTCTTTGTACACATTATAACAAAATTATTTGACGATGACAATATTCTTTGTGTTATTTGGGTTTTTATTATATAATTTTTAAGATTCAATCTAATTCCTCGAAGTACTGATGAGTGTTGAAGATAAACCGGTATCGAATACCTCTCTTAACATCTTTTTTTGGTCCGCATGCAAGGTTTTAACTCAGTTTTAGGAAAAAGATTAGTGTACAGACTCTGCACATATAGACCGTGATGGACGAAAGTATTTTTGTAGTGACAATGTGACAAGGTGATGTTCGAGGTGGTTTTTGTGATGTTTATGAAGGTGATGCCGGTGCGTGATTTTATGATGGTTAAATAACCTATCACAAAATCTCACTCTTCACATTTTATCACTAATAATGGCCAAAACTGTCCATTATTTCCAATCCATTTCCGTGTTTGATACGGACGTTTTGATTGCATTCCGGTCTTATTTAGATAAGAAAGTAGTTTAATTAGACAGATAAATGCATATTTGTAAAAAATAATAAGCTGGTATTGAAAAACACAAAAATATAGTATAATATTATTATATAATGTGTTAGAAAAATCCAAATGCAACTGAAACTTTTGACAATTTCCCACACGAGTATTTTGAAAAGAATAATAAACCCCGGTTTTCAATTTTTATTTAATGAAACCAATTTATGATGATGGAGTTGGGATTAAGGATATATTTGTAGGTTGTCACGTTTTTATTACTCGTGTTAAGAAATTGTGGCCTGAAAGCGCACGGTGTCAAAAATTGCAGTAATTTATAGTAAGGCCGGATCGTCCACATGAGGATGTGCGATAGAAGCAGGTCCCACACCGTTTTATAAGATTTTCCACTCGTATTGCTCAAATCGTTTATAGGTTTGAAAACTAACATCTACTGACAGAATTTAAACTACCCTATGAAAGCTGATAAAATTATTCTACAAAGCATATTAAAATTGTTCTAGAAAGCTGATAAGTCTATTCTAAGAAAACAATCGAATTCAGTCTAAGAAAGCAAATAAAATTATCCTAAGGAAGCAGTAAAAATTATGCTATGCTATCTAGAAAGCATGATTTAAAAGTGACAGAAGGGACAGGAAGAACTAGTTAAATTTTTGACTACCCTAGATCAAATTTCTAGTTCCCCACTAATGCCTGGCCGGCTGGCGGCCTTGGTCATGGCGGAGGACTGGAGACACTGCCTCCCGCACGGCGGACTCCACAGTGCATGCGGTGGCGGCTGTGGTGGCTGCGCGACGCCCAGCTGTGCGTCGCGGTGGCGCGGCCTGGTGGCGATGTTGGTGTGATGGCAGCGGTGGGGGTGAAAGTTAATTTCTTTGTTTTGTTTAAAGTGCGTTATGATATTGCTGAATATAGTGTGCAATTGTTTAATTGGCTTGATAGTATTATTAAGAATTGATGGGTTGATTTTTTATGGATTCTTGTTATATTAATTTGGAAGTGTTAGACAATGATTTGAATTGATAATTCATGGAATTATGATTTGATGTATAAATATTGGAATGAGAATTTGTTGGAGAATTGTGAATTAGGGTGATCTTGAATATTGAAGTTGTTGAATATTTGGGGTTAAAAGGTGAATGTTGGTTAAGTAGTGAAACAAAGATCAGATTGAGCAGTGGCGCGCGGACGCACGCCTAGGCTGGGTGGGCTTCCAGCCCCACCCCTTTATTTTTAATATATATAGTATTTACTTATTTTAAATATATAGGTGTAGTAATTACTCCTTCCGTCCCATTAATTCCGTCTCATTTTCCTTTTTGGTCCGTTCCATTACAATTGTCACATTTTCCTTTTAGGAAATAATTAAATATTTTAATTATCAAACTCACTACCATCACATCACATTAATAAATAAATATATTAAAATTTCAAACATGCAACTATCAAATCATACATAAATAAATTAATTAAAAATTCAAACACATTACAATCAAATCACATAAATTCATAATTTACTCCCACTTAAACAATAACATACCCCTATATTAAATACTAACTATCCCACATAAAATACTGTGCCCAAAAAAATTGGGACACTATTAGTGGAACAGATGGAGTATTATATAGGAGTATCATTAATTAGTTTCTAAAGCTCCACCACAAATGAGTTTTTCAAAGCCTTGCAACTTAAAATCAATATATTGTGAATACAATATAATTGAAAAGAGGTACTGTATTTTCTGTGAATGTGAAAGAAAAAAAAAAGTTTATAACTTTGATGATGTTTTTGCCATTGCATGAGTTACTTTGATGAATCAATTAGCACAGTTACAATTGAAAGGGTATTCTCGACAATAAATTTTATCAAAGTAAATTCTCGACAATAATTGAAAGTGTAGTGGACATTTTGGCGAAGCGCGGCGCTAAGTTAGTTGAGTTCTTTATGACATGGGCTTATCCCCGGATGACATTCGAGCTTTACTAGTTGCACATGCTTTAGGGGTTTGGTACCCCGTTTTTAGCTTCTTTCTGTTTTTTGTTTCCATCCCCCTCTGCCCCCCTTGCCGTAGCTTTTTCTTAGCTTTCTTCTTTGGCGACGTTTTCACGTCACGGTTATTAAAAAAAAAAAGTATATTGGACGGCGTATCCAAATCAAACATGACAGATTAACTAGGACACAGAGAGTATTTTGTAACGAAATTTCAATGGTTTGCAACGAAATTTTCTGTCGCAAACAGTACAAGTATTTTTCCAAAAGACGATGAAAAAGAAAAAACGAATATCATCACATAAAGCTTCGTCACCTCATGCGTTAGGTGACGAAATTTTTTTAGGTTAAAATCCAACTATTTTTTCTAGTGAGAGCCATGTCCTTGTAGTGTTCTATATCGATAATTTTATCTGTTTAATGTTCCATACTTTCGTACCTGCCATGTGAGTGTAGTCTCGAATTCGAGACCATGTGAATATTAAAACCTTTTTTTCGAAGATATCTACCTTTTTAACACGCATTGACACCTCAAGAGATTATTTCTAAAGCTCAAAAAGCATTACTATGTCAATACTGAATAATATGGGCTTACTACCATCTAATTCTGCCAATGCTGAAACTAATCTGCCTGATTTTGCTCTGCAATGCGAGTATATGCAACCACAAGTTTCCACCCATATTATTTCATCATTTTATTATATTAAAGGTGCAAATATCTTCTGTAAATGCCTGCCTGCATCGAACAACCTGTGCCCGTGTTGCGAACAGGATAGTGAGACTTTAGATCATGTCTTCTGTAAATGCCGGGTAGCTCAGGCTTTATGGTACCTTGGAGTTAGTTTGTTTGAAGTTATATGGGTAATGCCGGGTAGAATTTCAGATTTATTGGCATGGTGGTTTGATGTTAAAATCAAGAAGGGCACCAAGGAGGCATGGCTTATAACAGGGGTGGCAATCCTTTGGACATTGTGGAAAGTTAAAAATGGGGTTATATTTAAGGGCCAGCAGGTGGACATAAGGATGGCTAAAGAAGATTTAAAGTGGAGGATAGGTCTTTGGTGGAAGGCTGTGAGGGATGACTTCGATTTGTGTCTGGGGTGGAGGGATTCAAGCTTTCCTGGTAGCCTGGTGGGGAAGAATCAGCGTCGTTCAAAAAGTCCTCGGGGCGGATTGGTGTGGATTCGCCCAGGGAAGGGTTGGTGGAAGGTAAATACAGATGGCTCGTCCTTAGGAAATCCAGGGCCAGCTGGGGTGGGCGGAGTCATAAGAGATGACAATGGGGAGGTGTTATTCATATTATCAGACTATATCGGAAGAAGGGACTCCACAGAAGCTGAATTAATCGCGATTAGTCGAGTTTGTGCGGCTTTGATCAGGGATCAAGGCTTCCCTTTGATCAAATTATTGTTTGAATGTGACAGTGAAAATGTGGTGAGGTGGGTTAATGAACCAGAATTGGTCATAAGCTGCTACCGCCTATATTAGAGGTGGTGAATTTTGCCGGGGAAGTCCGTGTGCAACATATATTGAGGGAACATAACGATCTAGCGGACCATTGGGCGAGGCTCGGTGCATCAGGGCATGGCAAAATTGAAAAGTGGCTTTAATGCAGATCACAATCGTTAATGTTGCCGTGTTGAGTAGGAGAGAATTGGCCTGTGGTTGGTGCTGCAGTCATAAAGGATGGTTTCGGGCATGCATTTGTTTTCTTTGTAATTCCAATATTGTTGCTTGCTGGTACCTCAAACCTGGATTGAAATATGCTCTTGTAAAAAAAAAAAAAAAAAAAAAAAAAAGAAGAAGATAAAGGCTCTTGTAAAAAAAAAAAAAAAAAAAAAAAAAAAAAAAAAAAAGAAGATAAAGGTTTAGGGTACACAAGGAGATGATAACAGGAGGCTTCTGCTGCCTTCATCCCTCCCCTTCTTTTTCTTGTTTTTTTGCTATTTGCAGGATGCTGCAGGCTGATGGTTGAGGTTCTATCTTCAGACGCGGTTGTTGAGGTTGATGCTATGAGAAATCATTTTAGGTTGAGGACCATTACTGGCATTGCATGGTTTCATTAATCACACTGCTGCCTGAAGAAAAGCGCTACATAGTGAGCCCTTGTCTAATCCAAAAGTCAGTGATGGAACACCTGGCAAGATCGACGCTAATTGCCCCAAATACATACTGCATACTGCCAAGCAAAGCTGGTTGCTGCTGATGCTGCTGATCCACAAATTAAAATAGCTTGAGAAATTAAAATAGCTTGAGAACAAAATGGGGGGTGGGGGGGGTTGGGGTACAGTCCAGAAGCACCGCTGGCTGAACACCCAACATTACGACCTGTTAAAAACGAGCAAAAAACGGTGATGAATGAAAGATTCTCTCCGGGTGGCAGAGAATTAAAATGGCATATATAGCCAGATGTGAAGAGAAAGCGAATAGGACACCTACCTCACATGGTATATATATATATATATATATATATGTAGAGAGATTGACAGCCATGCAGATATATATGACACCAATCCATTATCCATAGGGGCCTGGGGGGGGGGAGATTTTAACAGCAGCTGGGGAAACAATAAGATTTGAATTTGACGTGCAGTGCTGGGAAAATCAAATCTCTCCTAATCATAACCCACATATAGTATAAACCCATATTATTAGGACAAGCTAAGGTTCCTTGCAAGGTAGCTAGGCTTTTGTTGGTCCTTTCCTGATGACGACTCAACTTCATCATATGAACCTATAAATGTTAATTGATTCCAAAGCATCATATGACGCAAAGGGCGTGAGTGCAAGGTTTCCTGCATTTCTCAAAAATTTCAGCAAACATCGCCAGCCAACATATTTAATTTTAAGGAATATGATATATGTTGGTCCACTATTCGTCAAGACTAAGTACCTTAACCACAACTGTTTGTTCAACCACACAGTTAAATAAATTATTAGTAGGTTAGTTATCAAAAGTAAATAAGTGCAGTAAAGAAACAAGAACAAACAGAGAGTTGTTGACCCAGTTCGGCCCAAGGCCTACGTCTGGGGGATACCAATCCAGGAGAGTTCCACTATGTGTTCGAACACCACGTTACAACACGAACAATAGTGAACTAGCAATCTTTTACTCCAACACCCAAGCAGATGATCGATGGTACCAGAAACTCCCCTTTCTGGTGAGAATGCTCCGATTCTTCTTCGACCCCTTGAAGACACCTTCTCCAAGTTTCTCTTGAATGAACCTGTAAAAGATCCTCCCTTTGATGTAGCAATGAAAGGGCAGTATCTTGTTGACACGAACTTGAGTGTTGCCCTTGATTGAAAGTGTCGAAATCAATCAAGGGTGTTCAAGTGCTCGATGAGACGAATGACCACTCAAGTGACAATCTCTTTCACAAGTGATTAAACTCGCGGATGGGGTGAAGAGATTGAATTAGAATTTCTCTCACGTTTTGCTGTTGCTTTTCAAGAATGATAGAATCGATGATATGATCCACAACTAATCGTCCTTTAAAAAGATGTTCGAAATCCTGTTGCTATGGAAGGGAATACACTATCCCATTAATTCTTCCTCCTTCCATAGCCGATTCATTCCTTACTCGGTTGGGAGGATCCACTTGCCATAACTCAGACGCCCATCATAAGGAAATGCTAGAAGACCGTTGGGGGGACGCTCCTAACCATGTTGCATTGGCCTTATCCGATTTGCAAAGAAATCTTGCCAAGAATACATTATCTCAAAATATGGGTACTATCTAGTGTTCATCATTGGGTTGGAACACATTATCTCAAAATATGGGTACTAACAATATATATACAAGGTAAAATAAGTATCCCTTATTGGAAGGTAGAACAAATTCGTAAAAAGTATTACTGATGATGGAGGAAAAATGAGTGCTTGGTAGTACCTGGTACGTAGTACTGGCCTGAAGTTTCATGTGGACAGTTGCTGCTGCTTAGTTTCTCCGGATGATGCTGCTGCTGGTACAATGATGATTTGTGAAGATAACTGCAATGACTAGTATTGCCCGTAAAGCATGTGAGAGTTGAAACCTCCGGGTAATAATTTGAAATCGGAGTTGGACGCACTTGGCAGGAAAGACGACCTTCGCATGGAACAATTAGAGCCTTCTACTGAGCTAAACTGGTGAGATCTGAGACCTAAATTTCTTTGATGCGTATATAGGGTCACTGTGGCAGTCTAAATCCTGTTCAATCATGCACTTTGAACCTGCATACGTACACTCCAATGCATTGATCATAAAAGGGCTCTAGGCTGAACTATTTTGAACTATATTGGCCTCCCTCTATTCCCAACTCTTCCAAATTTTCTCACAGTGAGCCATATTCTGAACTTACTTGACCTACCCTTCCTGACTACCTCCGATTTTGTTTTCTGAACCTTTTATCTACCTCACACAGAGTTCTTGCACATTGGGAAGTTTCAGGAATAGTCTGTTTATGCTCTAATGAGATTAGATAGTGTTGGTGCAAATTGTTGTCAGAAAATTAGAGGTGATGGTAATGTTATAACAGTGGGTGGGCGGGACTTCACAAGGTAGAAAAGGGAGGAATGAGATTGTGGTTGATTGGTAGGACAGATAAGTGGAGAAAGTTTTTTTTTAAAAAAAAAAAAAAGAGAGTAGAAAAGAAATAGATGTAAGCACTCTGCCCATGTTTTAGTAAAAGAGGAAAAAAAAGAAAAAAGAAAAGAAGAAAAAGAAAAAAATAAAAGAAAAAGAAAATGAAAAAATAAAAGAAAGAAAGAAGAAAGAGAAGAATAAGAAGGAAAGCCGGCAATTGAAAGATGAAGGAACATAGTTGTAGGATGGTTATAGGGGAGTTTTTGGGATTTGGTTATAAAGGGGATGGTCCAGAGTCAACATCAAGGGGAGTCTGCTGAGATAATTTTAGTAAGAGCTGTATGATTTGTTGTTTAGGCAGTATGGGTTGGGCATCAAATTGATGAACCTTTTGTGCAACATGTCTTGATCTCTGTGTGAGCGTCTATAGTCTATCTCTTGTACCCTCCTCAGCCTTTCATCCATTCTCCTTCCCATTGCCTCGGCCCTTAATTTTCCTTCTGTTTTGTCCCTTTGAGGAGATGTGTTGGAGGTGAACATTAAGTGTAGGGGAATGTGCTGGTTGTAACTTGTATATGGAATGCCATAGTGATTCTTATACACAAGAATGTGGTCCTGAGAGCAGAGAATTTGCTGATGGCGACGCCTTTGAACCTGTCTATCTCAAGATGCTGATTTTGGAAGGGATGGATATGGTCCTGGAGTCGTCTGGCGGTCTCAGTAGACGGTGGATTGGTTTTGTTTTCTATCATCTATGCCTGCTGCTTGTCTTCTGATTTGTCTACTGATTTTATTTTGAAAAATTTAACTCATGTGGATTTGGCTACTGATCTTCGGTACTTTTGAACAATGAGTTCAACTCTTTTGAAGCCAATAGAATAAAGAACCATTTGCCTCAAAAAAAAAAAAAAAGGTGCAAATACATACACACATATATGTCATACTTCCTCTCAAATTCATATGTTTTTTATTGCAAATATGCATATTAATATTCTTCACATCATGAGGATTCCCCAACTCCGAAATGTTGGCTTTGATTGTTTCGATAGATCTGGAAGAAAGGCAAACATAAAAGTTGGAAAGCTAATTAACATCATAAATAAAATTTTTCATATTATTATTTAAATATATGTTTGGGCTCTCATATATAAAGTATCGATGACAAAGACTTTATTTTGTGGGGTGTAGATGTTAAGAGATATTACAATGGCTTAATAAATACATGAAATAATGATATTCGACGACAGTTATAACTGGAATAGTAGTATGTTTAATTAATTATAGTGATGATTGGAATATATATTTGAACGGGATAGGGACGTGAGAGTGATCAACATTATGGTTATAGCAATAATGACATATTAATTGGATGGAGTTGGTGGTGTACGAGGCGGCGGCGGAGGGGGAGGATTTCTAACTGGTGTTTGGGGGAGGTGGAGTTGGCAGCGGCGGCAGAGGTGGTCGAGGTGGGGGAGGGCGAGAGGATTTCTCACCAGCAATGGGGGAGGCGGAGGAAGCGGTGGCGGCAAGGCGGCGGCGGCGGTGATGGAGGTGGAGGCGACGGTGGAGGTGGACGTGGAGGCGGTGGTGATGGAGGTGGGGGAGGTGGAGGCGATGGTGGTGGAGGCGGCGGTGATGGAGGTGGAGGCGACGGTGGGGGTGGTGGCGGCGGCGGCGATGGAGGTGGTGGTCGTGGCGGCGGTGATGGAGGTGGAGGTGACGGTGGGGGAGGAGGTTTTTTCACTAGCGGTGGAGGAGGTGGTCGACAAAAGAATCTAAATCGCGGAAAGCATAAGTGAGACGGACTTGGAGGAGCGGGAGCACACAAGAATTTAAAAGGTCCGCGGCATTTAATAGTAGCATTTGAGTTGGTGGCAAGTGTAGACAAGAGAAATATGATGAACCATAATTTGGTTCCCATGTTTCTCTCATACATTCTTATTATTTTGAAATTGTACTTGCTTGGATGATGCCAGCAATGAATTCTCATCTATTTATAGGCAAAAAAATTCTCCTCTTTTTAATTCTACTTTAAGTAATTACATTGTTTAATAGTGCACTACAATTTGTTTAATAGTTACAAGCTGCATAATTGCGCCGAGTCTACTATCATTTACTAACAAAGAATGCACTTGTGAATTGAATTGTATAGTATATATCCTTTGGGTGTGCCATTATTGATAATACTATCAACTCCCTTAAATGCACTAAACGATTGATCCATGGAATCTTCAATCTTCATTTGTTTGTTTGTATTATACGACTACTATTTTATGGTTGACTTGTGAAAAAATAACAAGTTTGGCAATACTTGAATCTTGAATCTTCATTTTTTTGTTTGAGTTTCACAACTTAGTTAACACATTTTGGCGACGACACTCAAATTTGCTTCTAATGTAGTAAGTGGGTAAACTCTTGTAATATATTTTGTGTCTATCTATATTTTGTTTCGCAACTACAACGATACTCCGAGTAAGAAGCAGGAACATCTTTTATGTATTACTATTTACGGCTTTCGTTCTTTAGTTTAGCTAGTTATTAAAATGGAAAAAAAAAAAAAAAAACATTTAGTCCTATAAGTTTTTCATAAGTTTTTTCAATTTCCAAAATCATCCCACAAATATCGAATTAGACGAACTCGTCCTGAATCCGGTTTTTTCGCTAATTTTCGCCAAACCAGTCCCATAACTATCCTAATAGAGGGATGGGTTCTGCGATGATTAGGGTAGTTATGGGACGGGTTCGGCGATGATTAGCGAAAAAACCGGATTCATTGATGGGTTGGGCGAAAATTATGGTAGTTATTGGACGTATTCGTCTAATTCAATATTTGTGGGACTGTTTCGGAAATTTTTAAAAATTATGGGGCGATGGTTTTTTTTCCTTATTAAAATATTGTAACTATCCTATTGTGACCAATTTCATTTTGAAACATTTCAGCAAATTATTTTGGGGTCATGAGGGGCATTTAAATAAATCTTTTTTAGGACTACTATACAAAGTCAAAGTTTTCTAGGGTAAAAACTAACAATTTAAAAGTTTGGGGACCTAAAAGTTATGTAAATGGTGGAAAACATAACCATATTTTCTTGCTCATTCACTAGTAGAAAATTATGGATTTGATAGCTAAAACCATGGTAGCTAAAGAATTTCAGTCACTAAAACTGTGGTTGCTAACGAATTTTGGTCGCAAATTCGGTCGCTAATATCTTTAATAATAAAATTTTACCAAAAAAATGTTATCGCTAGTGGAAAATTTGATTGTTAGGGAAAAATGTCAAAACCATCCCACAAGTTTCGTGTGTTTCTCAAATGGTCCCATAATTGTGCACTTCACTTAATCCATCCAATATGTTTGCTAATCCTTGCCCAAATGATCCCATCCGAGGTTAATGTTGAGTATCGCAAGGATTAAGGGGTTAATTATGGGACCATTTGAGAAAAGGACGAAAGTTGTGGGATGATTTACCCTTTAAGACTCGCAATTAACCTCCGATGGGATCATTTGGGCGAGAATTAGCAAACATATTGGATGAATTGAGTAAAGTGGATAATTATGGGACCATTTGAGAAACACACGAAAGTTCTGGGATGGTTTTGGCATTTTTCCCGTGATTGTTAGTTAGATTATGTAAATGTTGCAATGTTTTTCTCATTCATTTATGGTCCAAATTTCTGTGGTTTACTTTATAGAGATGAATATTAAATTAAAATAGGCCTCTACAATGGCCTATTTTTTTATTTTAGGTCACTACAAATACAAATTATTAAAATAAGTCACTGGGTGGTACATTGTAAAAATAGGCAAAAAGTTACATTGTAGTGGCCTATATCTGCATTGTAAAAATAAGTCACTACAAGGTCATTTGTTCTATCTTTACCATACACCACCCTTATAGTAACCTAATTTTGTATTGGTGTTTGTAGTGACTTAAAATCAAAAATAGGCCCATGTGGTGCCCTATTTTAATAGACTAGTTATTAAAATAAAACAAACTACTTAATTCAACTAAGCTCGCCTTTGATTGATTTTATTTCTCAAAGTATTCTTTTATCTATATTTTTTGAATTCACTATTCATTTTTGGCTGATTTTATTACCCCTATTAAAGCTAATATGTTTAGCGGTATTCATTTGACTCTTTTAGATACAAATAAACCATGTAGATATTTGAAATTAATATTTCGTTCTTACTTTTTATCAAATTAATTTATTTAAAAATAATTTATAACTTCAATTTGTTCTTAATTGGGCAGGTTTCTCATCCAAAAAAAATTGGGCAGGTATTTTTTTTGTATGGGCCATTAAAGGCCTGAGAAATGGATGGTGGGAGCCCATGCCACACAAATTACAAAGGGAACAAATGAGGGATAGGGGGCCGGGTGAGGATTCGAACCCCAACGTATAGACTGGGAGTCGTGGACTTACCACTAGAGTAAGTCCCAAACCCAATTGGGCAGGTATTTCAATAGTTGCTATAATTTAATATGTGAACTTTCGAAATGTTTTTCTGGAAAAATATAAAACCGTTGAGGTTTGTTAAAGCAATAAAATGCTCTTTTTTCCTTCTAGTTTCTGAGAAACAAAAAGGTTAGGACCATTTGCATTAGTGATAAAAAGGAGAAACAAAAGAATTAAAAAAACAAAAGGAAATTAAAGGATTAATCCATTATTACTTGCCAATATTTCGACGATTGTCCTGCATATTAACGATAGTATATGCACTATTCTAAATTCCTATTTTAACAACCGAAAAAATTTGATTGAAAACTCTAAAATTTGGTTACTAAAGAAGAAATTAGTAACCGAATTCACTAGCGATCAAAATTTTACCAAAGCAAACTTGATAAGGAAATGCTTGACTTTTGAATTTTAAATAAGAAGGTGGCGATATCTATCTATCTATATATATATATATATATAAATTCTCTAAATATATATATATCTATATATATATATATATATATACCCTACAACACATTTTTTTGTACCTAAATTCTCTAAACTCAACTGTCAAAAGTAATATAACTTGCAAAATTTTATATGTATTTATGTATGAGATCTAGATGGTAATGTGTACTGAATTTTGTAATAATTTAATATACTACTATAAAATGAATCATGTTGTGACAAAAAAATAATTAAAAGAGCAATAATTGTAACTAGTTCCTATTGAGGCACTTTTAAGCTATAATATCCAATAGTCTACTCAATCATCAATTAGTCTTGGGAGAGTCGCACTTAATTACCCTTGCAGATCCTCAAGGGATTAGTATTGGGGTCCAATGTAGCCTGGGGATACCTGGTATTCACCTAAATAGTCTACTCAATGGATATGTACGGCGTGTATAGTCGAGGGTCTCGGGATACCCTGGTATTCACCTAAAATAGTTTGATTGAATATTTAATCCAACCTAATTACATGTTCACTTTGAATGACTATATTATGGCATTTGATTAATCAAGGGCCTATGATAACTACGTTCAAATAACCGGATAAATATTCCGTGTTACACAAATATTCTCACCCAGAAAGTATGAGATTATTTAATCAGTCTAAATAAAAAATATTTTTAATTACTGTATATGATATTACATTAATACCAAAACCCACACACAAACTCAAAACTTGAAGATCCAATAAAACCAAAACTCAAATTAAGTATATTAATATCATTACTACCAGTGGCGGACACAGTCTGTTGGGATTGGGAGGGCGGTCTCCGAACACTAGTAGTATAATATTTTCGCAATAAATAAAATAATAAAAATAATATTATATCAAAATTTCATTATCGATATTTTTATTTTATTTTTAATATATTATTAGCAACAATTGTAACATACGGTTCATATTATTAAAGTGTTATAAAAAAATATTATTTTAAACTTTTACGTAAATCACTACAAGAAAAACGCGTTTTACCGACCGAAATTACCGACCGACATGTTGCGGGTCGGATTTACCGACCGCAGGGCCGACCGCAACATGCGGTCGGTAATTTAGAGCCGTTATGGTGGACCCGGTTTCCGGACGACCGCTGCACCGACCAAATTTAATTCGGTCGGTGTTACCGACTGCATTACCGACCGCAACTGCGGTCGGTAATTTTTTTCCAATTTTTTCCAATTTTTTTAAATTTTTATTATTTTTTTAAAAAATAAAATAATCTACCGACCGCATTACCGACCGAAAATTTGGTCGCTAAATTTTTTTCACATTTTTTATTTTTATTTTTAATAAATATTTCTTTAATTATCTTATTAATTATTTTATTTAATTTAGTGATTTTAGGTTTTTTTATTTAATTATTTTATTTTATATTTTAGAATTTAATTAATGAAATATATATATTTAATTAATATAATTTGAATTTTTATTTTATATTTTAATTTAGTTTCTAATTTTCACATTTATATGTATATATGTACTTATATAGGTTATATATATAATGTTTCATACAATGACATGAAACATGTGGTGCACAAATGGCACACGCGTGAGGGAGTCCACTCCCTTACCCGGGTTCGAGGCCTCTTCTCAGCAAAATCCTTCAACATATTTGAGAAGGTATAATATAGGACACATGGCGGAACATGATTGATTGGCTAGAGACCTAGCCCAGCTGGTTAAGGTTGTGGTTGGGTGTACTGAGGTCATTGGTTCGAGCCCCCTCCTGAGCACGCCCTTTTCCAATAAAAGAGAATTACCGACCGCAATCTGCGGTCGGTAATGCGGTCGGTAAATCTCTCCCGGGACCTCTTGGGACCAGAGTGTTACCGACCGCATTGCAGTCGGTAATTCGGTCGGTAAATTTACCGACCACCTTTCGGTCGGTAATTCGGTCGGTAAGTTTCCGACAGCAAATTTTTTTGGTCGGAGGAAAATTACCTACCAAGGTATTACCGACCGACCCTTGCGGTCGGTGGTGCGGTCGGTAAGCCCCGAAACGACCCGCATTCCAGGGTTACCGACCGCACCTGCGGTCGGTAAAACCAATTTTTCTTGTAGTGAATATTTTAAAAATGGAAAATAGTATTAACAAAATCATAATATTTAATTGGTTTGGATAATCAACTGGGTACCATGTTCATAATTTCCTACAACCAAAGTTTTTTTTTAATTTTATAGTATTATTTTATTAAGATATTAATAAAAATAAAGAGCAAATGAACCTAAGTTTAAAAAGAATTTTACAATAGCTAAAACCCAACAACAAAAGTAGCCCAAATACTTCCTCCATTCTCATATGTTTTTTACATTTGAAGAAAAATTACTATTCACACACAGAATTTTACTTAAAGTTTTATCATAGTTATACAAATTAAAATATAGTCAAGTGAGATCTTGTTAGATTCGTCTCGTCGTGTAGTTTTTAAATATCGAACTTCTAGAATTTTGATTTGTACCGAACTTGAGTTATTAACAGTTTAAAATGTGCATTGGATTGCGTGAAAAGTTGGTTTGTAATAAACATTTGAGAACGGATGAAGTAATTGTTTAGATAAGCATTAAAATTGATTATATTAACAAAACTAGTTCAAAAGTTGATTATGTTTATTTTAGATATTGATGCACTCCTAGAACTTTTCATTTTTATAGAAGTGACTTCATACCTACGTTAAAATAAATTTGAATTTTGACATTTACAGCTCTTTTTGTTATAGTTGACCAATACCCAAACAAACAAAAATAAAATAAGAAAAATATAATTTGAAAAAAAAAACTTAAAATGTAAAAATAAGCCAAAACAAATAGACAAAATTGACACAATTATACAAAAACTTAATGACGAAAATCGAGCTCGAAGGGGCGGCCGACCCCCCTCGGCCCTAAGTGTGTCCGCCAATGATTACTACCACACGCTAATGTAAGGGAAAAAAAACACAAAATAGTCCCTTAATTTTAAACAATTGCTCAAACAGTCCCATAGTGCAATCCATCCCCCTAATAGCTTAATTGCAGCCCAAACCATCTCAGCCCCTCTTAATGACGGTCCAATCTGATTAGTGAAGTGAAACCCAATTGACCCGACAAGGCAGCTTACCTGGTAGTTGGGAGGAGTCCGGTCTCACCTTGGATTTGGGTTAGAATTCATAGTACTGAAAGCTAGCGACCCTCACTCCAACAATATGCACAATATTAGCTCCTCCTTGGTCAAGTTGAACTACTGTGGGCGCTGATTCCATCTCAGCTTACGGGTGATATCACCAGGATCTCGCCGGCTCGATTAATCACGCCTGTAACTGTTACTGTTGAAATGTGATTTAATTTTTTATTTTGAAATTTCCATCAGTTTTGTTGTAAGTTTATCGAAACAGTATTTTGAGTTTACGGTTGTAATCTTTAGATAATTTTGGTAGGAACCGACATATGGTTCGTCAAATTTGGTGAAGAGAAGACCTCCGCCCACAATACAGAAAGTGAAATTCGGGCCAATTTTGTGTCCGCAAGTTTTGAGTAAAAATTTATTATGTCCGATCACAGGTTTCTGATCCTTATTTAAGAGGAGTCGAAGGCACACAAGCTTTATGGGTAGGATGATTTTTTATATTCAACCTCTATTTTTAATGTCCTAAGACATTAGTGAAAAATTGAGTTTAATAAAGTAGCTAGATTGTAAATCTTTTGTTTCATTTCCACTAGTAATTAATTATAAATATATTTTTAATATTTAAAATTACTTTTATATAATTCGATCAGTAAAAAGTGGCGTATTCTAAAAAAGATTACGTTCAATAATGAAGTGGAAAGGGAAAATTGCACTCTAAACTTATCTTAGAAAAATGTAATAATAAAACACATAGCTCAGAACATCATGTTTGAATGGAGAAACTATTAATATTATTGAAATTCAAACTATAATATCCTTAAGAAAAATAAATAAACAATTTCAATAGATTGAACACTAGTATTGATAATTACAACGCGACAAAAAGAAGAAATTAACCCTTGTTAGGTGCGCATGTAACACCCCATCTTCGGGCAGCGGAAGGACAGGGTGCTACTCTAGATGTTGCCGGCTCCAAAGTGAAGGGTGTCCCCACAAACCAACATGAGCTCTTTCCAGTGTTTGGCTTCACTCACGCACACCCTGGGAGACTTCTCAGGAGGTCGCCCATCCTATAATTACCCCAAGGTAAGCACGCTTAACTTTGGAGTTCTTATTGAATGGTTACCAAGAAAGAAAGGTGTCTTGTTGGTATGAGTAGCTTATTTCACTCCATTTAAGCCATTCTCGCGGGGTGGATTGAAACATCCCACATCGGTTGGAGAGAGAAACGAAGCATGCCTTATTAGGGTGTGGACTAGGAGTGGGCAAAATACTCGAACCGATTCGTTGAACCGCTGAGTCGAACCGAAATCGAACTGAATTTCCGGTTAACCGAGGATCCCGGAGCAAATACAAATATCAAATTTCAGTATTCGTCCGGTTCAAATACAAATACAAATACTTTATTTTTTTTCCCCAAGTAACCGAACCGAACTGAATATATTTATTTTATTTTAAAAGTTATTTATATTGTATATAATATAGGCATTTGATGGTATAAAATTATATATAGATGATATATAATCATTATTTATTTAATTATTAAGTATATAATAAAATAAATATAAAAAATTTAAAGAGTTAATTATCAAAATATATCACCATAATGAGTCTATATTGAATTTTTTTTTTGTGTTTATGAATACCCCATTATTAAAATATATCACTACATTAAGATTTTTTACTTATATTAACATATTTTGATAACACTAAAAAGAATAACTGCATTACTTATAGTTATATATTTATATATGTATATATATTTTTAAGTGTAATAACCTCGAAAATAAAATCTGCGAAACTTAAAAATTAAGAAATGAAAAGTTTATTATACATTTTTAGAGGCCCAGAAAAATATTTGAACCGAATCGCTTAACCGCTGAATCGAATCGAAACCGAACCCCCGGTTAACCGAGGACTTCGGTTACAAATACAAATACTGAAATGAAGTATTTGCTCGGTTCAAATACAAATATAAATACCTGAAAAATTCAGGTTAACCGAACCGTGCTCACCCCTAGTGTGGACACCTCTCCCTTGTAGACGTGTTTTAAAGCCGTGAGGGTGGCTGACCCAAAGCGGAGAATATCTAGAAGTGGGTGTGACTGGGACGTTACAACGCTAAGTATAGATAATATAATTTAAGATCAAACAATTCCATAATAGAGATTAATTAGTCTGCATCCTTGGCATATGTATTAGTGTATATACATATATATATATAAGCTTTATATATTTATTATTTATAATATAAGCATTTACTTTAGAAAAGTAGTAAACAGAAAAACACTGATTACTAGTTGGATTAGATGTCACCAATATATATATATATAGGCGTTGCCTTGTGAAACTTAATTTAGGTTCCGAATTGGCGTCCTTATAGTATAAATACCAAATATATATATATAAATATATAAATATATACTACCTCCGTTTTCAAGAAAATGAAATATTTGGTGTTTTGACACAATTCATTATTCGACTTTGATTCACGTTTATACAATAGTTATAGAAGGAAAAAAAAATAAAAAAAAAAACATAGTCAAGTGAGATCTTATTAGAATCGTCTCATCTTATAGTTTTATAATATCAATTTTTTATAGTTTTTACTTATATACAACATGAGTTATTAACTGTTAAAAATTATGCATTGGATTGCGTGAATAGAGTGAATGTTGCATATTCACAAAACTAGGGGAAATATATTACAAGTATTCTATCTATTTACCTTAAAAGGATTCTTTTTCAAGTTTAAGAATGTTTAAACATATGCAAATGCATGGCTTTTTGGCCATCCCTTCCACTGAAACAATATTTTCATACTATGAAAATATTGTATAATATCAGGTCCCTGCCAATTAATTCTGCATATACAGAATCTAACCTTCATGATTTTGCACTGCAACGCAAGTACTCAATTATAAGTTTAAGTATTTAACGCCCAATTATTATTTTATTTTATTATATAAAAAGTGCTAATACAAATCATCATATACATGCCACACTTCCTCTCAAATTCACATGTTTTTGTTACATACATTCTTAATAATATTCTCCACATCTTCAGAATCCCTAACTCCGAAATTCTGACTTTGATGTCTTTGATAGAACCTGGAAGAAAACCAAACATAGATATTCGAAGGCTACTAAACATCAGATCAATATTTCTTATTTGAATATATAGACATATAGTTCTTCTTTAAATATACTTGGGCTCTCTTATTCTGTATAGCATCGATGACAAAGGCTTTATTTTGTAAGGTTGCATAATAAGTACATATGTAGAAGTCTAATATTGATTGGTGGGTGAGAACATGTGTAGACGATGATAACGGTTATTACAATGGCTTAGACATGTAATGTAAGACATTAAAGGGTGTATATATGAGATATGAGTTCGGACCGTTATGATTTAAATATTAGTATATGTAATTATTATTATTATTAATGGAAGAAGAGGGTTGGTGTATTGATTCGGATATTTTTGAATTGGATTGGAATTCGGGAGTGATCAGCATTATGGTTGTCGTGGGGATCTATTCGGTGGAGTTATTTGGTGGAGGAGGAGGGAGTTCCGGAAGGAGTTCTGGAGATGGCGTAGGAGCTGGAAGAGGAGGGAGTTCGAGTTCTGGAGATGGCGCTGGAGCGAGAAGAGGAGGAGGTGGAAAAGGGAGATCTGGAGATGGTGCTGGAGCTAAAGGTAGAGGTGGAGATGCGGGAGGGGGAGGCGGCGGGGGTGGTGGTGAGGGTGGGGGAGGCGGAGGAGGACGAGGCCTTCCCCCCGGCGGTCGTCGTGGTGGTGGCGGTGGAGGAGGAGGAGGAGGCCTTCTCACTGGCGGTGGGGGTGGGGGAGGCGGTGGAGGAGGAGGAGGTGGCCTTTTCACTGGCGGTGGTGGTGGTGGAGGAGGAGGAGGAGGAGGAGGCCTTCTCACTGGCGGTGGGGGTGGCGGAGGTGGTGGAGGAGGAGGTGGCCTTTTCACTGGCGGTGGGGGTGGTGGTGGGCGTGGGGGAGGCGGTTGAAACTTTTGACAAGTTTCGTTAACTCGAGCTCTTTCTAAAACTATACCAGGTTAGATTTATTAAATGAGAAGAGTTATGATTCACGGGAAAGGGTTTAGGGATATATTAAGGTTGTTACTCTTTATTACTCATGTAAGGGGCTTTAATTTCAAATGGCAATGTGGTCCTCTCTGTCATGAAATGCTGACAAATCTCATGGCATAGCCGGGATAAGTTGATCTTCAGCCTGTCACACTGAGGATCCCCGGCAAATATGCCATGATACTTCTCATCAAGCCTTGCCATAAGATTTCCTGCCATGAAACTTTTGACTAGTTCCCACTACATGAGTATTTTCTGAAAAGTCGTGATCCTGGTTTAGGTTTTATTTAATGAAACCGATTTATGATGGCGGTGTTGTGATTAAGGATATATTTATATGTAGTCATGTTTTTATTGCTCGTAGTTAAGAAACTGTGCTCCCGAAAGCGCACGGTGTCAAAAATTGCAGTAATTTATAGTAAGACCGGATCGTTCACTGGAGGATGTGCGATAGAAGCAGGTCCCACGTCATTTACTAAGACTTTCCACTCGGTTACTCGAATCAAGTGTGTGATTTGGCTAACAACTACTTGACAGAATCTAAATCAAATTAAGAAAGCATTTAAAATAAAACAGATAAAAGTATTCTAGAAAGCGCATTAAATTTAATCTAAGGAAGCAAAAAAATTAATCTAAGATAGCGATTAAGATTATTCTAAGAAAGCAGATTTAAATGAGACAGAAAGGACAGGAAGAAAATAATAAAAGTTGGACAAGATTCAGATGAAACATAGTTAAGCTTCCATTTTAATTACACAGATCTTAGTTTGGGATAATCCGTTCAGTTAGCTAATTCTCATGCTCTCTGTACCATGTTCCCTTTAACAGACAGGTACTTACAGTAAGAGTTTACATGCTCTTAAGAAAATAAATTCTAAGATACCACAGATGCATAACCACCCTTGCAATGCATTGCTAAGGTATGTTAATTATCCGTGGTGGAAAAGCAACACCTGACAATTCATTTATTGAGGTGCCAAGTACTGTTATCATTCCCCCATGTCACGCCCAAAGATTCTAATTAAGCCCTGAACTATCCCTTAACTCTCAGTCCTAGTAGCAGTTACACAACTCTCAATACAACCGAGTGACCTCTAAAGGAAGCAGTTGAAAGAAAGCAGTAAAGAAAGCATTTAAAGTCCTATCACTCGGAGGTTTCTGAAAGTTTGACCCTGGTAGTAAAAGAAAGCCCCCAGTCAGAATGACCGGGTGTGGATCAAGAATTCCCTATTCTCGGTGAACCGCTTGCAGTGTTCACTTCCCTTCGGGTGGTTATGAGGTACAAACTAATGAAACGAACTAATAAAATTAGTTCGTTCCGGATGCACTCACTCAGGACTCAAAAACAGGCTTTGGCAAAAGAAGATAGCAGTTGAAAGAATACTCAACCCTACCTTAGAAAATAACCAAGGCCCGAATGTTGTTCCTCTAGTATTATCTATCACACCTCATCGGAGTCCAAGTGGAATCTGACTCGGTGTAATATTTAATACAGGATTTCCAACAAACAGCAATTTTGGAAAATAATAAATCTGAAAATCATTCCCTATCAGGTACTAGACTCTCAATAAGAACACAGACCCTTTCAGTCTAGGTGAGACCTAATCGCTGACTCTGCTTCTAACTTCCCAAAATCAACCCCCAGTCGGATGTGAATTAGTCATAACTGTCGAATTTATCCCTTACTCAGATCCGGATTTTATAAAGGAATTTTTGTTGGAAATTTAGTATGAAACATCTGAGTTAAATCAAGACTTCTATGTCCAAGGGAAGGATCCCAAAATAATATTGACCACAATATTTACATAATAATATCATGCATAATTTTATAGAGAAGGGTAAAATAAGATAACCCAAAATATAAGGTGGGTTTAGACAGAATGTGACACACAGAGATGAAATAGCCGGAGATGAGAAGAATTTATTTGGCTAAAAAGATGACAAGAATAGTCAAGATAATCTGGACTGCAAACATCTGCTATCCAGGTCCTGACTATTCCAGGTGGGATGAGTTTAGACAGTAGAAGATCTTAACAACAGTGATCGCTATCATCAAGACTCCTGTTATCTGTGAGGTGAGAGAAAAAACCTACATGTTTTCTTGCTGTAATATTATTCAAGCAATGTTGATCGACATCATTTGATACTATTACAGCTCAAAATTCAGGTTTGAAATTAAGAAAAGAAAAAGAAACTGTATCCGGATAGGAGTCAGCTGAGCAGCTATTATAATCCCGGATGGACGAACCGCCAAGGCGTCCTCCGACCACCATCCGGACCATGCAAAATAACATCCAATAATTAATATACCGAATACGAGCTAGTTATCCGTGTGGGAATACCCGCCAACATTAATCTGATATATTCCTTATTAGTTGTTTCACACATCACGGAAAAGACAAAATAAATAAAAGAAAAATATTTTTTGGGTCATCTTGCATGAGAGACATTGGTTTCTCATGCAAGGTATGGAAATCATTCCATAATTACTCTTCATGTCTAAATAATCACTCATTCCATAATTAATTAATTAATTACAGTCCGGATTATATACTTAGATCATTAGAGTTTAATCATTTGTAGAAGAATCTTTTAATAGGGAATTGAACAAAGTTCTTTATATCAAATTAATCATGGGTTAAGATCATTGGATTTCAACCTCAAAATATTAATATAAAGGTTCAATTAATTAATGGAGTGAGATGAAGAATGAGATTTTGGCAAAAGGTGCCACCTTGTCGCGATACAGTATTCGTGTCGCGGAGCATGGCTCCGCGACAAAGATTTCGCGACAAAGGGGTGGGAAATAGGAGAAATGGAATTTTGAAAGTTTGGGGTTTGTCTTGTCGCTAAGTAAAGAAAATTTTGTCGCGGAACGTGGCTCCGCGACAAGGGCATAGCGACAAGAAGGTAGAAAATTGGACAGGGCATAATTCCTGTCGCGGAACAAGAGATTTTGGCGCGGAACGTGGTTCCGCGACAAGGTTGCTTCGCGACAAAGCCCTACCAGAATAAAATCACAAGTATTTGGGTCCTTGGTCGCTAATCAAGATTTTGTCGCGGAACGTGGTTCCGCGCCAAGGGTTGTTTCGCGACCAAGGATTTTAAAATAATGGTCAACAAATGTTCTTTGGCACCTTTGTCGCCAAAGCGTCATTTTGTCGCGGAACGTGGTTCCGCGACAAGGGTTGTTCCGCGACAAAGGTGTGTCCAGTACATATGTCAGAAAAGTAAGTGGAACAGTGGCATGCATTATGTGTGATCTCACCCATTTCAGATTCAAAAGCTAAACTGAGCTCAAAATAACAAAACAGAATTTGAATCTAGCTAGAACATGCTTGCACAAAATAGAAATAGAACAACTTAAAACTTAAGAAACCCTAATCTAAGTTTAATCATCCATAAACATGCAGCATTATCCCAAGAAAAAGTCACCAAGCAGCGACATTAAAATGCAGAAACAAGGGTCAAATGACCCAAGGAAAATGAAAACAGTAAAGATCCATGGGGTGTGAAGCCCATTTCATGATTTTGGGACACAAATGGAGAATGTTTTCCCATTTTATTAAATGGTGTTGTTCATACTCATGGTTTGAGTATCACAAACCCTTAAACAGAAGTTTAGAACCAAAACAAGGTATAAAAACTGGCTATCTAACCAAAGTGCAGTAAACTATATCTACTAGTGCATAAATTAAATAATACAAAAGAAAACCTAGCTAAACTACCCTAAACTACACTAAACTACTGAACTTCCCAACTTGTCTTCAAGAAGGTGTAGTTTTTCTAAAATTCTTCCAACCTTTGGCTCAGAGGAAACACCTCATATTTATAGAGGGGAAACCCTAAGCTCCTGGGCCTTGATTTGAGCCCATTGTGTCTCAAGACATCACACACATCACAGCTTTGTCTCGGAGCACCAAGTTTGGTCGCGGAATGGACTGCATGTGGCAAAGCTTCTCGACTGGGTCTTGTGTCTCTAAAAATGTACCTTGGTCGCGGAGTGGACCTTTGTCGCGGAACAGCACATCGCGACAAGGGTATCTCGCCAAGGGGCTTGGGCTGGTCTCTTCTTCATCTGCGCCACTTGGTCGCGGAATGTTCCTTTGTCGCGGAACCATGCATCGCGCCAAGGGGCTTCCGCGACAAGGGTCTTCCTGGGCCTGCTGGATTGGGCCAGATGGGCCGAGAATATTCTTTTTGTGGGCTTTTCTATCTTTTTCCCATCTTTTTGTTCCTTTTTCTTTTTCTCATGTTTTTGGATTTTTCTAACATAAATATGTAATAAGATTACATATTTATGCCTTTTTCACACCAGCTTATTATTTTTACAATTATGCATAAATCAGTCCAATTCGACTACTTTCTTACTTAATGTAAGACCGGAATGCGATCAAATGCCCGTTTAAGACACGGAAATGGATTGAAAATAATGGTCATTTTTTGCCATTATCAACATCCTCACATTTAATACTGATCGTCCCCGAGCAGTCAGAGTCAATGTTCCTAGGAACACGGACTCTACATATTCAATTCATTTTCGTGGCTTCATAAATATCATTCTTTCAGATTGGGATAAGACAATCAAAAACTACAAGTGTTGAATTCCCTTGATTGCAGTGTTTAATGAAATGATACTTGCTCACTATATCAGGCCTACAAATCAAACATTATCATCAATCCTTCATGAATATTATGTTTGAAAGATGCAAAGATTAAAAATTTAGAATTAAAGTATGACATGAACATATGTAATGAGAAAAGGCCTCACTTATAAGAGAATCGGAAAATTCACTCACTCTCAATTGGGGTTTAATCATGAACGCTCAAAATCAATTTTAATTAAATTATTCCATAAGCTTGCAATCAGACCAACTCGCCACCGGCTCATTTCTTCAAATCAAGATCACGAGGTCTTATTTGAGGGTTATAACGGGGCGTACGGTTGTAACATTTGGTAGGAAAGGAAATTATTGGGCTAAGAAGTGGCAAGAATCAATTCTATCATAACTTGGCATATTTATTCAAAATATATGATCATCAATTTTTCTTTCTTTCTTTTGCTTTTCTCTTTTCATATTGCATGACATTAGACTATGTCTAATTTGCTTTGTCAATTGCAATTTATTGATGTTGAATGGAATTCAACTCTCTCGTTTTTTTTTTTTTTTTTTTTTTTTTTTTGAATCGGTTTATAGAATTCCGATTTATAGTTTTCATGATGATCATAAATTTAATGCCTTTGATAAAATTCATCCTTGCACACTCGGGTTTGCATTTCTTGGTCTTTTTGTAAGGCTAGGAATAATATAGAGGGCTTCAAAGAAAAATTAGGCTTATAGGCTCAAGTTGGTTAATCCTAAAGGGAAAATATTTTTGGGTTTGGATTTCAAACGAAGGCCAAAAATTTGGGTTTTTCTAAGTGCCTCGATCATATTCTCGATTTTTAGAATATGGCATGGTCTTGAATCGGTCCCAATTGCAAGTTCTAGTTTCCTTTAATCAAATTGATTCACACATCAAAGAAAATGAATGAGTAAAAATGACTCATGGCTCAAATCTCACAAGGTTGGGTTGATCCATGTCATGCAATATTCTTAAATTCAATCGAAGCTTAATTCTAACAATTTATTCAATCGAGATCTCTAACATGCAGATTTATTACCCAATAAGCTGATCGCATCATTAAATTTTTATAGCTCAAAACCTCAGGATTTCATGTCATGCGTGTTCTCAATTATATTATCCCAATTTAAAAGTTTGAAAATTTAATCACAAGCCTAAATTCAACCTGTGAATTTAGAGCGAGTTTATGCATATTTTTGCTGGTTATTTAATTGAAAGCAGTAAGGAGGCACTGCTGACATACTGAGTACGTCAACAGCATATTTTTGGCCTGACAGTCACTTATTCATCTCGGACTGTCAGACATCTTTTCAGAAATAAAAGATCAAAATAAAAACAAAGATTGTTGTTGGGGCTGCAGAATCCCAATCTGAAAGCAGTAATTATATCAATTACAAGAGATTTCCTTTGCAATCAAATCTATTTTGCATGGATGAATTGAAATTCTCTTATATGATATTTACAATTAAGCTCAGAAATGAAGGAGTCAGGGATTGCCATCTTTCTTCTCGTCTGATTTCTTGGAGGAGCCAGCTTCATCAGGGATCTTCTTAAGTAAGGTTTGCAGGAGCTGATTCTGACTAAGGATCAGTGATTCCACCATTTTTCGATTCTTCTCTTCTTTTTCCAGCATCATCATTCTGAATTCCTCGTCTCTCCTTTCCTTTTCCAACTTCTCTCTTCGTTTCTCTTCCTTTTCTCTCCTACGCTCCTCGCGTTCCTCTTCTCTCTCCCTCCTTCGCTCTTCACGCTCCTCTTCTGCCCTTTTCTGCTGTCCCTCTTGGCTTGCCAAAATTACATCAGTCATGGATTTCATTCCCTCGAGCATAGACTGACTCATTCTGCTCACCATCTCAATCGTTTGGGAATCAGCAGGGAACTGAGATACATTTTGGCTTTGAGGAGGCATCTGAGGTGGAGGTTGAGTCGGGGGCGGGATTGGAATCTCAGTCCGTTCTTGGTCCGCAGGAGGCTCCTCTCGAACATTCGAAGGTCCTGCATCAGCACAGGTGTTTTGTGTTCCCTTCTTTGTCTTCGGCTGCCTCTTTCGCTTCCTTGATGCCTGCTCACCCGATATGAAGGAGGATTGAGCGTCTGAATCTCCTCTGACGGACAGTTGGGGAAGGGAATACTTGATGCTCTCACATAAAGGAAGTCTTGGCACACTGATAGGTGGGTTCACTTTCACCACTGTGTCGCCCTCAAAAGCGCTTAAATCAACTCCCTGAGCTATGCAGATTCTCCTAATTAGATTCGGATAACACAGCACCTGTCTATCCTTTATGCGGGTTATCATCACCTCAAATACATGCCTCCCTACATTAAGTTTTGCTCCGCTCCACATCCTTGCAAATCCCATTAACACATTTCCAGATGTGGTGTGCGGATGCGAGTTGGGCCGGATCTTGGACATGTAGAACTCGTAGGTTGGCATGAATTGTATCCGCAGCCATTTTGCGTTGAATGTATGTCCAGGGGCGGTCACGCTTGTCATGCTGTTAGCCAGTGTTGCGTATTTCGCATATTCAGTCGTTTTGGCTCTTTTTGTCATGATCTCACCAGGGGGGAATTCGCTTTGAATCTCTGGGGTCCCGAAGAACTGGTTCAGCCAATCAGGTGCAATGTTGATCACTTGTCCCCGGATCCATGTTGTTCTGGCAGCTTCATCGATGTTGCAGAAGAATTCTTTTGTCAGCTCCACGAAGCCATCTTCGTCATGATGCAGCATGAAGTTACCCCACTCTTGATTTCTGTAGAAGGTTTCAACAGTGGGGTGTGACAATGCATCAGGCCTGAACCCTTTGTCTGGCACTATCATCTTCTGCAACTTCTTATACTTCTCTGCATTCTCTTTGCTGCCATTGAACTTGATCTGGATCTGTTCTTCGCTTAGCTTTTTCTTCCCATATTCTTTTGCGACGCCCATTCTTTGCCTTACAGTGTTTTCGGACCAAAACTCGATTGGTCGAATGGATCCGACGGACTCGTCGTCACTCGAGTGCCAGTCTGTTTGCTCGTCTCCCTCCTGTGGCTGGTCATTCCTTGGTTCAGCCTCATCTCCCCTCTGACTCGGCTCTCGCTCTCCTTGGGCTGCTTCATCTTCGACTGCCTCCTCAACCTGTTTAATTACATGTTTCATCGTATTGAGTTCACAGTTTACAGGTGAAAAAGATGCAGTTACATGAAAATTACGGTCATCAACATCAGTTGATACCTCCTCCTCCTCCCTAACTCTTGCAGCTCGTCCAACTGGACGTTGGAAAATAGGCGCCATTTGACTCATGAATTCTTGTTCCTCCTGCTGAGCTTCTTCTTCCGAATCATTCCCATCTGCAGCTTCAGTCAGAATTCCTTTAACCTTTTCTTTAAGTGCAGAGGTCATGAGAGGGTCGTCTGGCTGCTTTTCCAAGGTTTTGGCCAGTGCCACCGGGTCTATGGAGTCTTGTGGCCCTTCTGACTGTTCAGGTTGGTGCGACGGGCCTCCTTGCGTGATGAACTCTTCAATTCTGGCTGTGCCCACGAGAGGATCGATCACTTGACCTACTTTTGTCTGATATTCGATTTGATGTGGCTTTTCTCCAGCATCGATTCTCGTTTCGATTTGTTCATTAAGCCTCTTCCTTATGTCCCCTCGGATGGTCTCAGCATCATGTGCAGTGGGGCCAGTCCATGCAGGAGGTTGTTCTTCTTTAATTTTCAAACCTCGCCCTTGCACTTCTCCAGTGATCTTTAGCTCAAAGTCCTCCTCATTACCCCGCTCAACCTCTGCAGATTTCCTGCTTTCCAGCTCAGCCTGCATCTTCCTGGCAGTTTCTTCATCCTTTGTCTGCTGGATATTCTTTCGGATCTGCTCCTCCTCTGCAGCTTTCTTTTCCATTTCCAGGCGTTCTTCCTCAGTCAATTTTTCTATTCCCGAACCACCTGTTACTTGATCCAGCAAACCAGCTGATGCAAGCTCTTCATTGTACATCTTCATGGCTAGCTCAGCATCGGACATCACCTGGTGCTTCTTTTTCGGGGGTGGCGGCGGCATTGGCTGTTTACCTTTGTCCTTAGGATCAGTGGGCTCTGCCACTCTCCTAACAGTTGGTTCCGGTTCCTTGATTTCTACTTTCTTTTCCGGAGCCCTTGCTGGCTTGTCCTTATCAGCGGACCTTATCAACCTTCTCCTCGTTCCCGGTTGACCTTCAGATGTAGCAGCAGCAGTGGAAGGTTTCTCGGGCTGTGTGGGTGCCTTAGTGGTGGCAGGTGCTACAACAGATGTTGTCGTTTCAGTCTGGGCTGACTGCACCACTGGCTCGGACGTAACAACTTTTTGTACTTCAGTCTGCCCTCTAGGCGGCAAAGCTGAAGCTTGAATTGCTGGCTGGGTAGGCTGTGGGTTGGCCTCAGGGGGAGTGGAGAAGTATGCATCAATTTCAGCGTCAGGATCTTCTTCCCTGTTCGGTTCACCCTCGTAGCCTAGTTGCTTCTCGGCGCGCTGCAAATAATCCTCAATAAAACTCCTCTGAGATATTCTCCTCAGTTGGTCCTCCCAGTCCTTCTTGATCTTGGAGCAGAACTTACTCCGAACATTATTGTTATAGTGCAGGACCTTCTTTCCATTAGCAGTACTGTTGCAATATTCCAGTGCAAACTTGTCCATCTCCATGATCAAGTCCCAGTAGGAGTCTCTGTATTGATCTATCATGCCTCCCACCAGATCCTTTTGAATCCCTTCCAGGTAGGACATGTTTTCTGCTGAATCATACGTGAGGTACATCCCAGCCTCAGCTTTTGATAGCAAATTGAATTGCCTTTCATTTTTCCTTTTGGGTTTCCAGCCACCTTTGCGTATATCCACTTGTAGCTGATCCCTTAGTACTGCTATGTGCTGGGGAAATTCATCATCTTTGTTTGTCCCGTACTGTCCATACTTTCTGTGTGTGAAGATGGTTTCAAGTACCTCATCTGCAGGTAGTACCACTCCTTCTTCCAGAAAGGACCCAGTGATACTTGGATTGCCTTTTCCCCAGACAGTGGTCAGGTCGTCCCATTGTTCGCGTGCATCCTTGATCATCTTCCTCATGGTGTTCAACAGTGAGGTGTTACGGCTTTGCTCAAACTTCTCAGCATTTTTGAGGCGCTTGTACAGGTTGAAGGTCAGCTCTCGATGCCTGGCCCGAGCTAGATCTGTAATCCACCTCTGCTCCACTGGTCCTTTTGCTTCGAACAGATACGGGTTCCATTTAAATGGAAATGCTTCATACATCATGATGGCCCCACTGTTGATAACCCTACTTATATCCATGTATTTGTGTTCGAAGGCCATCCGAACTTGAGGATCCACGATCTGGTTGGGAATGATGATGTCGAAGTCAGCTATATTTGGATCTTTTGTTCCCTTCTCCACATGCCGATTCCATACAGCCCTGTGCTCTCTGAACCTCAATTGGATGCGCTCATGATGGACCTCAGGAGTTGTCTTTTCGTCTTGGGGGGCATACCCCATCATCCTTACCCAAAACTTCTTCAGGAAGTGGTAGTAGTCCCTTTCTATCGATGCAGCGACTATTGACCTTTCCTGTGGGGGGATATGCACATCCCATCCCGGAGACAGTTTTAACTTTTCGTCCGTAGTGTGGTCTAGAGGCACTTTATAGACTGATTTGATGGCCTCTCTTGTGTCCTTAATCTCTGTTCGATCAATTGAGGCCTGGTTGCCAGCTTCCTCATATGTGCAGTCAGGCAATCCGATGCCTGAGTGCACTACCAATGCGTTCCTGAAAAAGGTCAAAGTGCTTAGATGCATCCAACAATTTTATGAGTTCAAAGACTACTCAGGTGTGAAAACCAACATCCTCACATTTTGAGCTTTGCTAAGCTCGAAATGTGATTTAAGTGATTTAATCTGAGTTTATTAAAAGATCCAATTGTAAGGTATTATGCCTTAGGACCTAGAAGGAGACAACTTAATTGGGCTATTGAGTCCAATCAAAAGGGAGGAATAAAATAAAAATAAATATAAAAATAAAAGTGAAGTGGTCATTGGACCAAAAATTCCCTTTTTTAATGGGCCATTGGGCCCAAAAGTTTGTTTTTCCAATTTTATTAAACAAGTTCGAGGCACTTGTTGAAAATGGAATAAGATGATGAAGATGGAACGGATGGCTCGAAAATGGAATGTGCAGTGGAGGCGTGGCGGGCGGGATTCGCTATCTCCGGATTGTTTGGACTGTCATTGGACAGTTAAAACGTTCCAGAAAATGCAAACACTATTTTTAATTTTGAAAAGGTTGACTTGTTTTTATTTAATGAAAAGTGGGATGTGTGTGGTCCCATTTTTGGATTTTTGTAAAAGGTAGCAGTTGAGGTGGCAAAACACTGCTACTTAACTCACACTCTTTAGTTCCATTGGGAACAAAAACACAATGTCAACCAAAATTCCTAGTACTAATTTTTGTCTTGTAGTGAAAAAAAAAATGCACTGCTGAAATGGAATTGGTGTGCACTAACATGCCAAAAACAATACAAACACTCACTTTCCTCAATTTGCTGCACACAAACACAGACACACCAAAACAGGAAACGGCATTAAATGATCATCTTAGCATGCAATACTTATGAACACAGCAAGTTAAAAAACACAAGATCATGCCTCTACTCGAGCCAAAACATGGGACTAAAAGCATTTTCATCCCTCACATATTCAAAAACCACAAGATCATTCATGCTCTATAATCAAGAAAATCAATAACATATTGATACTCTTGCAGTATTCCTATGTTCATCAAATCTCACTTTTTCAAGATTTTTCAACAATCCAGGAGGGATCAAGATCAAACAGACAAAACATGAGCAAAAATAGACTAGAACAAACAAAAGCAAAAGAATCTCAAAACTCAAAACCCACAACCATGGCGGAATCTACCACTGCCAAACCCTAGCCTTCATGAAATCAAAATTTCCACAACCCCTAACACTTCCATCTGTGCCCCTCCATCAACCAACCAAAGTACCGAACCCCAACACCACATTCGGCCATTAACGATAAAAACAGGGAATCACAGTCCAAACATGCCCAATACACAGAACCACTAAAATCGAACTCGAGACTCCACAAAAGAATGAAACAGAAGCCTATTTACACACGATGAAACAAAAAGAACGAAAATCACAAAAACAGGGGCCTGCGCTAACTCGCGAAATGCGTGGGAGAGAGGTTACCATGGCTCGGTCTTCTGAGGAGATGATGACGAGGGTTCTGATGGCTCCATAAGGGTTGTAAAAATTTGGGCAGAGTTTCCCTTGGGTTTGGCGTTCGAAAGGTGCGAAGAACACAGTGGTGTGCTTCGGGAGAAATTTCGTGTGTGCGAGAGTGCTTTTCGAAAATTTTCTAAGTCCGAATGCGTGGGGAAGAAGAGGGAGGCGGAGAGGTTTAAATAGTAATGGGCCGGTCGCGGAACCCTAGCCCATGGTCGCGGAACAGGATTACGCGACCAGGCTCAGCGACATTAGAGGTGTCGCGGAGTGTGGGACTTTGTCGCGGAGTCACGCACCGCGACAAAGTGTACCGCGACAAAATGGCGAGAGGGAATGGAGTGGTGTGTCCGTGTCGCGGAATAGGAACTCTGTCGCGGAGTCATGCTCCGCGACAAAATGTTCCGCGACAAGGACAGGCGGAGTTTAGGGATGAGCATAACTTTGTCGCGGAGTTTGCACATGGGCGCGATGCTGGGCATCGCGACAAAATGATCATTCCGCGACAAAGACAAACAAGGGTTCAGAGGTGAGTGAGATCTTGTCGCGGAATTGCACCTGGTCGCGAAACGTTGTTCCGCGACAGAATGGTCATTCCGCGACAAAGACAAACAAGGGTGGCTGATAAGGGGTGTTTTGTCGCGGAGTTTGTACTTGGTCGCGGAACGTTGTTCCGCGACAAAATGGTCAGTCCGCGACAAACTTTTTGAATTTTCAAATTTTCAACGGATTGGGCCCGAGTGTGATATTGGGCCTGCATCCGTTTTATTTGAGTTGGGCCTGAATGAATTCAGTCCAAGTAAATTCAAATCATTGGGCCATTATTTAAAATAATCTACTTGCATAAAATTAGGTTGGGTCAGTTCCATTTATCTGCAAGATTTATTCCGGATCTTAAATTTCTTTAAATTCCGAAAATAATTTCTCAGATTTGTGGAATTTTCCCAACCAAGAACCTGGTTTTCCTTGCTTTTTCTGCTCCTTCTTTTTGGTTGGTTCCGAATTTCCTGCAAGACAGATAAATACCCATTAGGTTAGGTTTTCTCCTCAGTTCAACATCCTCACATTTAGAGTCTTGGTACTCTAAATGTTCAATTAATCTTGAGGGTACTTTTTCTGTTCTGAATTAAATATATTACATTAAACTAGACTAATCTAAGCTAATCTAGGAGTAATCAGGAGTGTAATCCTCTTAATAAATGACGCTGCATCCTCCCCGGCAACGGCGCCATGAAACTTTTGACAAGTTTCGTTAACTCGAGCTCTTTCTAAAACTATACCAGGTTAGATTTATTAAATGAGAAGAGTTATGATTCACGGGAAAGGGTTTAGGGATATATTAAGGTTGTTACTCTTTATTACTCATGTAAGGGGCTTTAATTTCAAATGGCAATGTGGTCCTCTCTGTCATGAAATGCTGACAAATCTCATGGCATAGCCGGGATAAGTTGATCTTCAGCCTGTCACACTGAGGATCCCCGGCAAATATGCCATGATACTTCTCATCAAGCCTTGCCATAAGATTTCCTGCCATGAAACTTTTGACTAGTTCCCACTACATGAGTATTTTCTGAAAAGTCGTGATCCTGGTTTAGGTTTTATTTAATGAAACCGATTTATGATGGCGGTGTTGTGATTAAGGATATATTTATATGTAGTCATGTTTTTATTGCTCGTAGTTAAGAAACTGTGCTCCCGAAAGCGCACGGTGTCAAAAATTGCAGTAATTTATAGTAAGACCGGATCGTTCACTGGAGGATGTGCGATAGAAGCAGGTCCCACGTCATTTACTAAGACTTTCCACTCGGTTACTCGAATCAAGTGTGTGATTTGGCTAACAACTACTTGACAGAATCTAAATCAAATTAAGAAAGCATTTAAAATAAAACAGATAAAAGTATTCTAGAAAGCGCATTAAATTTAATCTAAGGAAGCAACAAAATTAATCTAAGATAGCGATTAAGATTATTCTAAGAAAGCAGATTTAAATGAGACAGAAAGGACAGGAAGAAAATAATAAAAGTTGGACAAGATTCAGATGAAACATAGTTAAGCTTCCATTTTAATTACACAGATCTTAGTTTGGGATAATCCGTTCAGTTAGCTAATTCTCATGCTCTCTGTACCATGTTCCCTTTAACAGACAGGTACTTACAGTAAGAGTTTACATGCTCTTAAGAAAATAAATTCTAAGATACCACAGATGCATAACCACCCTTGCAATGCATTGCTAAGGTATGTTAATTATCCGTGGTGGAAAAGCAACACCTGACAATTCATTTATTGAGGTGCCAAGTACTGTTATCATTCCCCCATGTCACGCCCAAAGATTCTAATTAAGCCCTGAACTATCCCTTAACTCTCAGTCCTAGTAGCAGTTACACAACTCTCAATACAACCGAGTGACCTCTAAAGGAAGCAGTTGAAAGAAAGCAGTAAAGAAAGCATTTAAAGTCCTATCACTCGGAGGTTTCTGAAAGTTTGACCCTGGTAGTAAAAGAAAGCCCCCAGTCAGAATGACCGGGTGTGGATCAAGAATTCCCTATTCTCGGTGAACCGCTTGCAGTGTTCACTTCCCTTCGGGTGGTTATGAGGTACAAACTAATGAAACGAACTAATAAAATTAGTTCGTTCCGGATGCACTCACTCAGGACTCAAAAACAGGCTTTGGCAAAAGAAGATAGCAGTTGAAAGAATACTCAACCCTACCTTAGAAAATAACCAAGGCCCGAATGTTGTTCCTCTAGTATTATCTATCACACCTCATCGGAGTCCAAGTGGAATCTGACTCGGTGTAATATTTAATACAGGATTTCCAACAAACAGCAATTTTGGAAAATAATAAATCTGAAAATCATTCCCTATCAGGTACTAGACTCTCAATAAGAACACAGACCCTTT
This sequence comes from Hygrophila difformis, assembly GCA_030278955.1. Taxonomy (NCBI): domain Eukaryota; kingdom Viridiplantae; phylum Streptophyta; class Magnoliopsida; order Lamiales; family Acanthaceae; genus Hygrophila; species Hygrophila difformis. The sequence goes on from JAOANR010000001.1 coordinate 82,154,263, forward strand.
CAGTCTAGGTGAGACCTAATCGCTGACTCTGCTTCTAACTTCCCAAAATCAACCCCCAGTCGGATGTGAATTAGTCATAACTGTCGAATTTATCCCTTACTCAGATCCGGATTTTATAAAGGAATTTTTGTTGGAAATTTAGTATGAAACATCTGAGTTAAATCAAGACTTCTATGTCCAAGGGAAGGATCCCAAAATAATATTGACCACAATATTTACATAATAATATCATGCATAATTTTATAGAGAAGGGTAAAATAAGATAACCCAAAATATAAGGTGGGTTTAGACAGAATGTGACACACAGAGATGAAATAGCCGGAGATGAGAAGAATTTATTTGGCTAAAAAGATGACAAGAATAGTCAAGATAATCTGGACTGCAAACATCTGCTATCCAGGTCCTGACTATTCCAGGTGGGATGAGTTTAGACAGTAGAAGATCTTAACAACAGTGATCGCTATCATCAAGACTCCTGTTATCTGTGAGGTGAGAGAAAAAACCTACATGTTTTCTTGCTGTAATATTATTCAAGCAATGTTGATCGACATCATTTGATACTATTACAGCTCAAAATTCAGGTTTGAAATTAAGAAAAGAAAAAGAAACTGTATCCGGATAGGAGTCAGCTGAGCAGCTATTATAATCCCGGATGGACGAACCGCCAAGGCGTCCTCCGACCACCATCCGGACCATGCAAAATAACATCCAATAATTAATATACCGAATACGAGCTAGTTATCCGTGTGGGAATACCCGCCAACATTAATCTGATATATTCCTTATTAGTTGTTTCACACATCACGGAAAAGACAAAATAAATAAAAGAAAAATATTTTTTGGGTCATCTTGCATGAGAGACATTGGTTTCTCATGCAAGGTATGGAAATCATTCCATAATTACTCTTCATGTCTAAATAATCACTCATTCCATAATTAATTAATTAATTACAGTCCGGATTATATACTTAGATCATTAGAGTTTAATCATTTGTAGAAGAATCTTTTAATAGGGAATTGAACAAAGTTCTTTATATCAAATTAATCATGGGTTAAGATCATTGGATTTCAACCTCAAAATATTAATATAAAGGTTCAATTAATTAATGGAGTGAGATGAAGAATGAGATTTTGGCAAAAGGTGCCACCTTGTCGCGATACAGTATTCGTGTCGCGGAGCATGGCTCCGCGACAAAGATTTCGCGACAAAGGGGTGGGAAATAGGAGAAATGGAATTTTGAAAGTTTGGGGTTTGTCTTGTCGCTAAGTAAAGAAAATTTTGTCGCGGAACGTGGCTCCGCGACAAGGGCATAGCGACAAGAAGGTAGAAAATTGGACAGGGCATAATTCCTGTCGCGGAACAAGAGATTTTGGCGCGGAACGTGGTTCCGCGACAAGGTTGCTTCGCGACAAAGCCCTACCAGAATAAAATCACAAGTATTTGGGTCCTTGGTCGCTAATCAAGATTTTGTCGCGGAACGTGGTTCCGCGCCAAGGGTTGTTTCGCGACCAAGGATTTTAAAATAATGGTCAACAAATGTTCTTTGGCACCTTTGTCGCCAAAGCGTCATTTTGTCGCGGAACGTGGTTCCGCGACAAGGGTTGTTCCGCGACAAAGGTGTGTCCAGTACATATGTCAGAAAAGTAAGTGGAACAGTGGCATGCATTATGTGTGATCTCACTCATTTCAGATTCAAAAGCTAAACTGAGCTCAAAATAACAAAACAGAATTTGAATCTAGCTAGAACATGCTTGCACAAAATAGAAATAGAACAACTTAAAACTTAAGAAACCCTAATCTAAGTTTAATCATCCATAAACATGCAGCATTATCCCAAGAAAAAGTCACCAAGCAGCGACATTAAAATTCAGAAACAAGGGTCAAATGACCCAAGGAAAATGAAAACAGTAAAGATCCATGGGGTGTGAAGCCCATTTCATGATTTTGGGACACAAATGGAGAATGTTTTCCCATTTTATTAAATGGTGTTGTTCATACTCATGGTTTGAGTATCACAAACCCTTAAACAGAAGTTTAGAACCAAAACAAGGTATAAAAACTGGCTATCTAACCAAAGTGCAGTAAACTATATCTACTAGTGCATAAATTAAATAATACAAAAGAAAACCTAGCTAAACTACCCTAAACTACACTAAACTACTGAACTTCCCAACTTGTCTTCAAGAAGGTGTAGTTTTTCTAAAATTCTTCCAACCTTTGGCTCAGAGGAAACACCTCATATTTATAGAGGGGAAACCCTAAGCTCCTGGGCCTTGATTTGAGCCCATTGTGTCTCAAGACATCACACACATCACAGCTTTGTCTCGGAGCACCAAGTTTGGTCGCGGAATGGACTGCATGTGGCAAAGCTTCTCGACTGGGTCTTGTGTCTCTAAAAATGTACCTTGGTCGCGGAGTGGACCTTTGTCGCGGAACAGCACATCGCGACAAGGGTATCTCGCCAAGGGGCTTGGGCTGGTCTCTTCTTCATCTGCGCCACTTGGTCGCGGAATGTTCCTTTGTCGCGGAACCATGCATCGCGCCAAGGGGCTTCCGCGACAAGGGTCTTCCTGGGCCTGCTGGATTGGGCCAGATGGGCCGAGAATATTCTTTTTGTGGGCTTTTCTATCTTTTTCCCATCTTTTTGTTCCTTTTTCTTTTTCTCATGTTTTTGGATTTTTCTAACATAAATATGTAATAAGATTACATATTTATGCCTTTTTCACACCAGCTTATTATTTTTACAATTATGCATAAATCAGTCCAATTCGACTACTTTCTTACTTAATGTAAGACCGGAATGCGATCAAATGCCCGTTTAAGACACGGAAATGGATTGAAAATAATGGTCATTTTTGGCCATTATCAGCGGTGGAGGCCTTTTCACTGGCGGTGGGGGTGGTGGGGGTGGTGGGGGAGGAGGCTCTTTTACTGGTGGTGGGGGAGGGGGAGGCGGTGGCGGTGGCGGTGGTGGCGGTGGGGGAGGTGGGGGTGGGGGAGGCGGTGGCGGTGGCGGTGGCGGTGGGGGAGGAGGGGGTTTTTTAACCGGCGGTTTCACTGGCGGTGGGGGAGGTGGTGGCGGCGGCGGTGGGGGTGGGGGAGGCGGTGGCGGTGGCGGTGGCGGTGGGGGAGGTGGGGGAGGAGGCCGTTTTTCAATTGGTGGTTTCACTGGTGGTGGGGGAGGAGGGGGTTTTTTAATCGGCGGTTTCACTGGCGGTGGGGGAGGTGGTGGCGGTGGAGGCGGTGGCGGTGGCGGTGGGGGAGGTGGGGGAGGAGGGGGTTTTTGAATTGGTGGTTTCACTGGTGGTGGGGGAGGAGGGGGTTTTTTAATCGGTGGTTTCACTGGCGGTGGTGGTGGTGGTGGAGGAGGGGGTGGCGGCGGCGGGGGTGGCGGTGGTGGTGGCGGCGGCGGTGGCGGTGGTGGTGGAGGAGGGGGAGGGGGAGGAGGAGGCTTTTTAATAATTGGTGGCTTCACTGGAGGAGGCGGCGGCGGTGGTGGTGGCGGTGGAGGGGGAGGGGGAGGTGGAGGACAGAAAAATGTAAATGGTGGAAAGCATAACTTAGAAGAGGGTGGAGGAGGCGGAGCACACAAAGATGTAAACGGTGGAAAGCAAATGGTAGCATTTGAGTTGGTAGCAAGTATAGAGAAGACAAAAATGAGGAACCATAATTTGAGTTCCACATTTTTCTTCTCCATTGTTAGATCATGTAAATGATTTTATGTTTAGTTTCTTGCCAACACCAGCAATGACTTCTCATCTATTTATAGGCAACATTTCTATTTTTTTTAACCCTGATGTTAAATATATACTACCTCTGTTTTTTTTATTAGTTACAGTTTGATTTTTGTTAATGTTTACAAGTTAAAATATATATAGATAAGTGGAATCTTGTTAGATTCGTCTTGTCTTGTAGTTTTAAAATTTCGAACTTCTAAAACTTTTACTTATATTGAATTTGAGTTATTAATGTTATAAAATGTGCATTGTACTGCGTGAAATGTGGGTCCGTGACAAATAAAAAAACGGAGGGAGTACTTGGTGTTTATATTCCTCATAGCCCATTATTTTTTTCAATTATTTTTGTTGTCTTTGTATTTAATTTATATATGAATAAGTACTTGTTTTTTTTATCAAAGAGATTTCTTAGGGCAATACAAGATCTAAAAATAACCTTTCAAAGTACGGTTGAATTTGATGACTAAACTATTTTTAAGTATAATATGTTTTAAAACCGAAACAAATAAACTTTTCTATTGTCAATTGGTTGAACCTTTTTGTCCAAAAGAAGTTTATTTGCATTTGGGGTTTTTTTTTAAACAATATTTTTGGATTTATCTAGTGTTTTTTGGTTTGTTTAGTTTTACAAGATTAAATATATTAATATAAAAAGTTTTACTGTGCTGCACGCATGGTAGAAAAATAATTCCGCGTTAAATTACATAATAAATTGAAATGTAGAATTTTCACCATTGTAATATAATAAAACTATATAATCATGAAAGGTTCAAAAATAGAAGTACTTCTACCAACAGCCGTTGGCTTGAGTGGATGAGGTCTCTAGTCGCTTAAGCAAGGTCTCGGGTTCGAGCCTTGTGCATGCAAAAATCTGCTTTGGGAGAGGCGCCCTTAATTGCACTTGCAGATACTCGAGAGATTAGTCTTATGTCCAATGTGGGCTGGGGATACCCGGTTTCACCAAAAAATAGAAGTACTTCTTTAGTTCAATCTTTTATGAAATTCGTAAAAGAATCGATCAAATTTCAAAAGTTCTAAAAGTATTTCTCCGTTGCTCCGTCCCTGCCAACCATGTTACCGTTGACGGAGACAATTAATGTTCATTGTTTAACTTTGACTCAATTTTATTTCAATTATGTAATAGAAAATTTTATCAACTTGGGTCTTGTTAAATTCATCTAATCAAATAGTTTTAAAATCTCCCTCCGTTTTTTATTAGTTGAAACATGTGAATAGTTTATACTATTCATTAAATACATTTGATTCGATATTTTAATATAGTAATGTACGATAAAACATAATCATGTGAGATCTTGTTAGATTCGTCTAATCACGTGGTTTTAAAATATTTAATTTTTATAATTTTTACTCTTATACAATTTGAGATATTAAGCGTTTAAAATGTGTATTGAATTGCGTGAAAAACAGAAGTATAGTTTTATATAATTTTTAAGCGGCAAGGTGACAAATTTGGCTACGAAATTCTTTCGTCATCTGCCTGCAAAATTCTTGTAGTGTTAATGTCGGAAAAAAAAAGCCCAAATCATCCCACAACTTTGGTGTGTTTCTCAAATGATACCATAATTGTGCCGTTCACTTAATTCATCCAATATATTTGTTCATCATCGCCAAAATCATCCCATCCGCGCGAGGTTAATGATCATCCAGGCTGACGTGTCGTGATGATTAACGGGCTAATCATCTGTTGATTATGGGATCATTTAAGAAACGGACGAAAGTTGTGGGATTATTAATCTCGGATGGGATGATTTTGGCGAGGATTAGCAAATATATTGGATGGATTAAGTGAACGGCACAATTATGGTATCATTTGAAAAATACACGAAAGTTGTGGGATGATTTGAGTTTTTTTCCCTGTTATACATTTGAAATATTAACTGTTCAATAACAAATTAACTGGGACGGATGGAGTATTTAAAACATATATTAGTTGTACCACATTAATTGTTAATAAATATCTATATACATATATTAAAAAGAGAAAGGAAAAAAAAAAGGTCAAATGCATACAGTTACAGTCATCTGCCGCGTGTGCAACTGACTCATGTGAAAGATTAATTTTACTATACATGATTTTATAGTTACATTAATTTTACTATCACTAACGGCAAAGAAAGAAAAATAGAAAAGTAAATCTTCTTTTCTATCATTTCTTTTCCTATCCCTCCCCTTTATACCTTTGTAATTTTTGTAGTATCGATTTTATCGCCCTTTCTCTGGCTTCGGCTTCGTTAAAAAAAAAAAAAAAAAGCGGAATTTTTCCTTCAATTATGGGAGAGAAACAATTTATAGGACAAAAAAAAGAGAATTTTCCCAACAATTATGGATAGAAACAAATTTATAGGACCAAAAAAGGAATTTTTAATTCCATCAATAACACAGTTTCAATCTCAATGGGTGAAGCCACACATTCTTATCTTAGCTTTACATAAAAGGTACGGCTTTTATTTATGGGCCGGGAGGAGATGGAACCGCACTGATACATTTCTCTAACAATTTATCTAATTTAAAATTTTTTAAAAATTAGTTGAAGTGTAAACTGTAAAGAGATTAGTATAACCCGGTTATTGCTGATTATTACAAAAGTTATAGTGAACTCCTGCTAAGGTGAATCTCCATAACCAAATACTCTTTGGCCAACATCCTACACCCCTTTTCCACTTCGAAAACTCACTCCAACCGTACGCTGATGTTCCGTGTAACACATCAATTACTGTATGGGATTCCCTTGATTTATAAGGATAGGTGTTATTCCATCGATAGTCAATTGAGTTTGTATTGAAACGTCGTATCCATTGTTCAGCAAGCGCCAACTCTCATATGCAATTGCGAATTAACTTAAACATACGTAGCATGCGCCAAATTAGAGCTTCACGACTAAACACATTTAACGACACTCAAATATGTTGCTAAATTGGTAAACTATGGCGTTGTTATGATCTATATCGCTGGATAGAAATTTTCGAGTTGGCCTTGATTTTTGTGTGTGTATTTTCTTTTATCTGTTTTTCTTAAATTCTACTGTTCATTATTGGTTGATTTGTACCTGTATTGAAGCCAACATGTTTAGTGGTAGATTGTAATTTTTTTGAAATTTTATAGATTTTAATAAACCATGCATGTTTTGAAGTAATAATTAATTTGTTCTTGAATTAATATAATTATTTAAATTTCTCTATAGTTAAATAGTTCTTAATATTCTCTCTGCCCACCTTTTTACGTCACTGTTCACCAAAAAAAAAAAAAGTACTCCCTCCGTCCCACCCCAAGTGTCCTGTTACTGTTGGGCACGGGAATTAAGGTAGAGTTGGTTTGTGAGTATATGGTGGGGTCCACATAGTTGTTGGAGGGGAAAATTATTTTTATTTATAGAAAGAAGACATTTGTAATGGGACATCCAAAAATAGTAAGTAGGACATTTGGAATGGGACGGAGGGAGTAGTTCTTAATATAACTAGGACGCACATTATTTTTGAAGTTACTAAAATATGTGAAACTTCGGTAATGTTTTCATTAAAATAACAAAATGCTCGTTTAATTCTTTTCCTAGTTTGTTAAAAGGGCATAGGACTACATGCAATGCTGATAAATAGCAACCAAAAAGAAAATACATATATACATATATATCAAAGGACAAATCCATCTATCTATATAATCTATGTATACTATATATTAAATCCTGATGGGTATAGTTATAATACTACCAATTTGAATGGTAATATATCAAGATAATTCATCTGAACTATATACAAAAATATCCAATGGTATAAAATAAAAGGGTAGAATTGTCAAACAATATAATCATAATTTTAGTAATAAAACCATTCACAAAATCAATATAGTGATTTCTATCCTTAAATACATACTATTATATAAAAAAAAATAAAAAAAATTGCATAAGTTGCTCTTTTTGACACAATTTATGGCATAATAATATCGAAATGATCTTTATTCATCTCTTTCACTCGTCATTCTCTCATTCCTCATAATTTTTTATTTGTCTATTTTTTTAATTTTAAAATATAATAGGATATTTAGATTCATTCCATCGATTAGATATATTTTCATATAAAGAACGTCCGAATTCGAGTTCATTTGAGAAATTAGTCAATTGAAATTTGTCACATAAACTTTGTTGTATGCGCTCTGTTGCTGAAATGTATAGGCAATGTTGTTGAATTGTATAGCATACTTTGCTGAATTGTAAAGCATCCGTCATTGAAATATAAATGCCATGTGGCAGAAAATTGCAATGAATTTCAAATGAACTCGGATTTGAACATTCTGTATATGAAAAGATACCTACTTAATGCAAGAAATCTAAATATAATATCAGATTTCGAAAATTCAAACAAAAAATAGAGATTTTCAAAAGAAAATATATCTTATGCTCGTTGTTTTGAAAATACGCTGTATGTCTATTTGGAGTTTCTAAAATTTGATATGATATTTAATTTCATTGCATTAAGTGGATAGATTTTCATATAAAGAACATTCAAATCAGAGTTCATTTGATAAAGTTAAAGTTATTTGAAGTTTGTTACATAAACTTTGTTGTATAGGTTATGTCATTGTTACAGACTTCATTGTATAGGTTTTGTCACTGAAATGTATACATGTCGCTAAATTGCAAAGCCACAGTCGCTGAAATGTAAAGACTATGTTTCTGATCATCGCAATTAACTACAAATGCATCTAACTTTTTCAATAAACTCGGATTTGGACATTCTTTATACGAAAATCTACCCACCCGATGCAAAGAATCTGAAAATTCTATCAAATTTTAGAAATTCCAAATAGATAAATATCATATTTTTAAAACAATGAGCATAAGAAATTTTTTTCTTGAAAATCTGCTAAACAAAAAATAGCAGATTTTCAAGAAAAAAAGCTATCTTATGCTCATTGTTTTGAAAAACTGCTATGTATCTATTTGGAATTTCTAAAATTTGATTGGATTTTTAAATTCATTGCATCGAGTAGATAAATTTCTATATAAAGAACGTTCAAATCCGAGTTCGTTTGAAAAGTTAAAGATATTTGAAATTTGTCACATAGATTTTGTTGTATAGGCTCTGTCACTGAAATGCATAGACTATATCGCTGAATTGCATAGCCTCCGTCGCTGAAATGTAAAGACTGTCTTGCTGAAAATTGCAATAAACTTCAAATGGCTTTAACTTTCTCAAATGAACTCGCATTTGGACATTCTTTCTATGAAAATCTATCTACTCGATGCAAAGAATCTAAATATCTTATCAGATTTTAAAAATCCCAAACAAAAAATAGTAGATTATCAGGGACGAGAGAAGTACGAGCATGAGAATTGAGAAAATTGAATAAATATCATTTGCATCTTATTGAAATTACAATAGTACCATTTATATTAATTTTAGCCATTGATTTCAATATTTTATTAATGGCTTGGATGTGTCACAGTACTTCACCCTATAGATGTAAAGAGTGATTTCACCATGCATATAGATAAGCATACGTATTCAGGATCCAAAAAGTAAATTTACTTCACCCTATGTACTCCCTCCGTTCCATTTCAAATGTCCCACTTTTTATTTTGATGTGTCCCACTATAATTCTCACATGTCCTTATTAGAAAATTTTGACTCCTTGAAATAAACATCATATCAACTATTTACTCCACTTTAACACAATAACTCATTCTATCTAAAATATCGTGCCCAAAAGAAATGGGACTTCTCAAATGAGACGGAGGGAGTATTTGGTAAGGAAATGCTAGACTTGTTAAATTCAATAAGAAGTTTGGCGATACCTACACATTTGGATGTACTACAATTCCCCAACTGTCAACTGTAACACAGTAATACTATAGTATCTTACAAGTTACTACCCGTTCAAAATGAATCCTGTTCCAAAAACGTGGCAATAAATTTAACTAGATCCTATTGAAGTACTTTAATTATGACAATTAATAGTTTACCCAGCCACATATTAATTACGAAGTTTGAATAGGGTGTTGAATGTGTAACATTCAACAGATACTGATGTGCTGACTTGATGATGTGTGTGTGTGTTGTATGTTAGTGATGTGTGTGCTGAATATTTAATGGTGTCTGTGTTATAGAAAAATATTCAATACATACTAAACACTCCCTCATGCCTCAGCACATACAAAGTTCATTCAGCACTTTAGCAGGGGTTGCTTCCAAAATAAATCCAATTACGGGGTGCATAGATATATTGTTTGTTTATGCAGAAAATATTTGAATGAAATTCAAATACACATGAGGAAAATTTATCTCATTAATTAACGACATAATATATTTTTTTCGCAAATTAGCAAAGAAAAATTGCGACCGAAAAATTTCAGTCACCAACTTTTTTTCATTTTTTATTTTTTTTAATCTTTTAGAAACTATATACGCTAGAGACTGAATTAGCGACAAAATTATTCGGTCGCTAAACTTTTTTGTTTGTTTTTTTTAGGGTAACTTATTTTAGATTGATTTATTAATACTTTTCTTTAAATTTATTAATTTATTATGTTATAATATATTATATTCTTTATATATTTATTTTAGTTAACTGATTTCATTTGCAATTAATTTTCAAATCTATTGAAGAATATTATTAATTTAAATAACTTTAATTTTTATTTTTCTATTAGTTTTAAATCTAAATATTCATTTTAATAATTTATATTCCATATATTTATTTTATTTTTAAATTTTAATACTTTTTTTACTTAATTATATTTGAGTTTTTATTTTCTTATTTAACTTAATAAATATTTAATTTATTTTTATGTTATTTTTATTTCTTTTTATATTATCTTTTTAATTTATTAATTGAATTTACTATTTATCTAGTTAATGATTTTTAATTTAATTATTTATATTAATAATAATATTGTATTACTTTAATTTATTTTAACTTTTTTGAACGGTTCTATTATTTTCTTTAGTTACTTTGATATATTTTTTATTTCAGTTAGTGATTAATTCATTTTTTTCATTTTAAATAATTATTAAATTTAGTATTTTTTTAGTTAAATAATGTGATTTCAATTTTATTTTATTTTCAATTTAGTTACTAATTTAATAGTATTAATATTAACGCACTCGAGCGAATAGTACTGTTCAAGAAAATATTATTCTGAATATATAAAATCCTAATAGTCCTATAAGTTTTGCACCAATGTGGATTTGGTCCATAATCTTTTGAGTTAGCCGAAGTAGTCCTACATTACTACGTACATAGTAAGAACTTTTGTACTATGGAAATAGAAGTATGTAAGAACTAATTTGTACAAATTCAATACTTTTTGGGGGTAAAAGTTAATAATTTAAAAGTTCAGGGACATCAAATTAATATTTTAAAATATTGTACCATTATTGTGGCTAAATTAATTTAACAGTATTAATATTCACACCCTCGAGCGAAGCAATTGCTGATCTGGGTTCGAGGCCTCTCTCCAGCAATTTGCATCACATAAGATATACATGTTTTACATCCTGAATAATTATTTTATATTAAAATTATTTTAATTATGATTAATTCAATAAAATGAGTTTAATTAATTAAATTGTGGTAGAAAAATATGGTTGAGCCCCAGATTAAATAAAGAACAAGAGCCCAAAATATATAATTTAAACTAGTGATGGGGGCCCAAACAGATGATAATAGGAAGATGAAGAAGCAATATGGCCCAAGAACACTAAAAGCAATATGACCCAGCCACTACCCTACCCGACTTGGATCCATGAACCACACCCATCAAGATCGAGAATTAGAATTTGGGGAATTTTAGTCCTTATTACATACTTCTATTTCCATAATACTTATATTAGCTGCCATTGAAAGAGCTTGTGGAGTTGGAGAATCAACTCACAAGGTATAAGCAATTTCTGCATTCCCCTCTCTCTTTCTCTTCTCTTCGTATTCTTTTTCTCACTTCCTTCCACTTGCCGGAGTTGGTGCTAGGGGGTCAGCTGCCCCTGAAAAAAAAATATATATATATTTTTTTTCAAATAAAAATAATATTATAATAAATAAGTTTATTTTTCTCAATTTAACTTTTTTCATTCTTCTCTAATTCGAAATTCTTTTATTCTTCACTAAGTTGGCTAGCTACATTTTACTCATTTGAGTTTACTGATATTGAGAGTGTATGAAAATCAACTTGCAAAACTATAATAAAGATATTATAAATGATCATGATTTCTTCGATGTGGTTGATGCTTGTAGATTTGCTATGAGATTGGTTGAAAATAACAAGAACAAAACTTATGCATTGGTATATTTTCGATCAAATTATTCGTAAGTTTACTTGTGGCAACTTCAAAAAGTCATTTTTCGTGATGAAGATTGTCAGATTCCAGTTTCGTAATTCTATGAAACGCTCAATGAATGAAGTTATGAATTATTAGAGGATGTAGATATAAATAAAGTTTTTGAATTGCTTTCAAGAAATGTCGGTATGTCGTAAAGTAATGTAATTGTTATTTTTATTTATAAAGAATGTAGTTTGATTGTTTTTGCACAATATTTTAATACTCATCCTAAGTATCATTTTTACTATTTTTAATGTCTCATCATGAATGTTTTATTTCTAAAAATAAAAGTATTTTTTCCTCGTAATCAACTACCCTAGATCAAATTTCTCATCATAAATTTTTCACTACCCTAGATCAAATTTCTAGTTCCCCACTAATGCCGGGCCAGCTGGCGGCCGTGCGGAGGACTGGAGGCACTGCGTCCCGCACGGCGGACTCCATAGTGCATGCGGTGTTAGGTCCACTGGGTTAAGCAAGTGAGTGACTTTGTGCAGAGGTTCACTGAGAGTGTCTGAACACCAACAATGAACAAACAGATTACTGTATCGAGTGTAATAAAATGCACAGCGGAATAAAACAAGCACAAAGTAAATAAACAACACAAGAGTTGTTGACCCAGTTCGGCCTTCGGCCTACGTCTGGGGGATACCAATCCAGGAGATTATTTCACTATGTGTTATCAACTATGGTTTACAACCACACACAATAGATGAAATAACTTTGAATGCCTTCACTCCAAACTCCAGGCAGATAGTTGTGATGACCAGCCTCCTTCCCGGATCTGGTATAGGCTTCCCACCTATTTCAACTCCCCAAAGCAACCACTTTGAGTTTCCCCTGAAGTAGCCTGTGAAGCAGACCTCCTTTGTCGTATGAATGAATGTGTTGTTGTGCTTCCTTCTGTTTCGCCTCAAGCACTCTCCTTTGATGTATCTCAGATTCAGGAACTGAACAGAGAACAACCAGCAATCGATAGGAGTGCTGAAGGCTTGGTCGATCTTCCAGCAGTAGATGGGTTTCTTGTGCACACAAGGCTGGAGATCGAGAATCCTTCTCAACAATAGTTTCCGAGAGCTCTAGAGAGTTTCAGAGTTGTTTCACAATGAGGATGAGGAGAAGTGTTTGAATCCAAGCCTCCAAAACTCTTCTTATGCAGTGAGCTCTGACCATTCAAACGGCCTGTTGCTAAATGGGGAAAGAGCCGTTGTGATTAGCCCCAATCTTGGCTGATTGATCTTTCCCTAATTCAGGAGGGATTCCTGCAATCAAACATTAGTATATATCCCCCTGATTAGGAAAGATCCGTTGGGTCCAAATCCAGTCTCTAAGGAAAGATCTTCCGTTCACTCGCGTAGACTGGTGCTGTGGATGTTCTCCTAAGGTGTTCAATCATCGGCTGTGAACTCCTTTCAAAACCTTGACTCAACAATCTCCCCCTTTTTGACAGGAAGTGAGCCAGTACAATAAATCCAACCGATGATGATCTATTACAAGTGCTAGCTAAGAACATACAGCAAAACCAACGACCCAACCACCAATTACATCCCATAGAGCTATACACAAAGGATACAAACATAACAATCACACATAGCAAAAGGAATGATAATATGAATAACCAGATAGCATGTTCACAACCATCACAGTTTGTCCATCAAGTTCATCACCAATAAACATCAACCAGTCAACCACAAACACAGACAAATATTAGCAGTACCAGAGTATCTCAAAAATCACAGAACTTAATAAAGTAAAAGTTTGAGAGTTAGAGAGATATTACCCATTTGGCAGCAGGCAGGGAGAGTTCATCATCAGCAAAATTTTGGATTTCTTCTACTCCCCCTCTGGATCAATTCCTGGCAAAGATCACTCGGACTCCTCTTCTGAACCTTCTCCAGACTCTTCAGCAGCATCATCAGCATGTGAAATGGCATTAGGTTCATCTGACCAGTAGTCAGGCATGAGGGCACGTCCTTGTTCCAGCTTCTTTTCCAGAGCCTCAAGGGCATCCTTCAGCACTCTGACCTCCTCTGTAGCACTGGAGAAGATGGCATTTGCTCTATGAAGAGCACTTTGTCGACTGAGGGATCCATCAATGCCTGGAAGATCCGGTACCTTCTTGAGCACAGCTTGTGATAGGGCAAACTCATTAATCTCATCTGTGGTTTCCTTCTTATCCCCAAAGATGTTCTCTGACTCCAGTAAGGCAGTGATCAAGGCAGGATATGGAAGCAAGGTCTTTCCATCATTCTTGATTGTCTGAGCAAGTTTGCCAAACTGGGAGAGTACTAAGTAGCCATAATTGATCGGTTCTTTTTCTTCAATGGCATAGATGAGGTGGCACATCTCTCGAGACACCAAGGAATGGTTTGATGTAGGCAGAATGTTGCAGGCACAAAACTTGTACAGCAAATGGAACTTCTGGGTAAGATCCTTAGGACTGATCCCTTTACCAGGCATGTGTTGGACTTCACCTTTGGTTACTGCATGAGCCACTAAGTCACTATCGAAGACAGTCCCTGGTTGGTAGATACTTTCAAAGCTGACTTCTGGTAGACCAAGTAGATTGTTGATCTTGGCCGAGGTGACTTCATAGATGACTCCCCTTGTGTAATTCTTGCAGTACCAAGTAGATCCTTCCTGGAGAAAACCCTTCTGAAGATTTGCATAAAATTCCCTAACTAGATCAGGCCTGAATCTGTTCCATTTCGAAGCCCATTCAAACAAATCCCTTTCTTCCAGATAAATGGTCCATCCTAACTCTTGGTACTTCTTACCACAGAATCTGTTTTCCACTCGAATCTTGTTCTTCTTGATTACTGAATCAAAGTAAGTGCGGCTTGCAGAGTAGTAAAACTTGAACCCAGAAGCTCTTCCTGGATGAAGTGGCAACTCCTTGGCAGCTTTCCCAGCCTTGGCTTTAGGATCAGCCTTGGCCTTCTTCCTTTCTTCAGGTTCTTCATCTGGGTCACGGACACGCTTGGAGGACCTGGTAGACTTGGACACAGAGGCTTGAACTTTTGGAGCAGGTTGCTGAACTATTTGGACCTCATCACTTTCAGATTGCTCCCCCTCAGTGTGATGCTCCCCTGAAAGTTCATACTCACTCTCAGAAACTTCCACCCTTGGTGTTTTCTCTAGAGGAACTTGAGCAACCTTCGAACTTGTTCTAGTCACAGGCTGAGTAACAGTCTCAGCGTGGTCAGACTCTGAGCTTTCTTCTTCAGATGAATCACCTTCTTCGGACTCAGCATTTACATCATCACCAACTCCTTCATCAACAACTTCTTCATTAGCAACTTCTACATTCTCTCCTTCACCAGCATTGTCCACTTCCATAGCAGCTCCTTCAGTTTCCTCACCAGTTGGCTCGACATTCTCACTTTGATCTGCAGATGCTTCTCCAGATGATTCCTCAGCATTGTCACCAGCAGGTTGAGTCTGCATTCCTTGAGTCTCAGTCGATGGCCTTTCTACTACTACAGGCTCCTTGGGAGGGGCTTGAGGTGTAGGATCTGGATCAGTAGCAGGTGTTTGGACTTGAATAGGATCCACAACAACCTTGGGACGAGGAACTCCCTTCCTAGACAATTTGCCACGACTGGTTTGTCCAACACTTTGAGAATCCGAGACATTCTTCTCCTTGGCTCCTTGAGTCACAATCCCGGAGGGTGCAACAGAGGTTAAGGGGACAGCAGCAATGGGAGTCTTTGAGGCAGCAGGAGTGGGCACAGAAGGGGTTTCTGCTGTAATCGATTTACCTCCCTTTCCTGTAGAAGATCTTGTAGCAACATTAGTAGAAATCGAAGCAGATTTACTACCTTTCTTGGAGCTCTTTCCTTTTGACGAGGCTGAAGCAGCTTTGGCAAGTGTGCGCAGGTTCTTGGGAGAATCCATTGTTGCTGCATCGCTAGGCGGAGGGATGGTGCTAGAAATAGTCTCGGCCTCTTCACCAACTGTCTGATTTCCTGTAACCGCCGGAGGAGTGGAGGAAACCCTTTCAGTCGTGGGCTCAACCGTCGACTCGCCTTCTGTAACCGCTATGCCTGCGTTCTGGAGTTCATTCCGAATGTCCAGAGGATCCTTGGCGACAGCAGCTTTAGCTTTCGCAAGCATTTCCTTCCTTTCCTTATGCCAATCCTGAAGAGATTTTCCAAAATCAACTTCTAATCTTGTTTTCCCTTTCGGAGTAGAGGGTTCCCCAGTTGACTCGAGGGCCTTCTTCAAACCTCTCGTTTTTACCATGTTTTCTGCACAAAAATTCCTTAGGGCAAAGAACCAAGTGAAGACACACAGGAACAAGAAGAAACGGGAGAACGAAGAAGATGAATCGAGCAAAAAACAGGAAGGTAATGATACTGCACGAGTTCATAGGAATAAAATAATCCTTCCCGCCAGTGATTAGACAGAACAATCATCTCTCTGGATTTGCTCCTGGACCAGCACCATCAGTATTCTTTGATATGACAATTTGGGCCATTCTGATGGGCTTATTATCTCTCCCCCTTGAAGATATAATTCCTGCAGCCCAATTGTTAGTGAATAAGATATAATGAATTGGGCCAAAGAAATCTTACAGTGTACACCATGGGGGAGAGTCCGATCCAGCATCTCAGTCCAGGTAGCAAAGCCCAAGCTCACGCCTGAGGGCCTCAAACCTTTCACCATTTAGAGCCTTAGTAAATATGTCCGCATGTTGTTGTTCAGTCCCAACGTGTGAAATGGACACGATTCCATCTTCTACCAGATCACGAATGAAATGGTGTCTGATCTCGATATGCTTTGTTCGGCTATGCTGGACTGGATTTTTGGCTATGTTAATAGCACTCATGTTGTCACACAGCAGGAGCAGCTCCCTGTGATCAATGCCATAGTCTTTGATCATCTGCTTCATCCAAAGGAGTTGAGCACAACAGCTTCCCGCGGCTAGGTACTCAGCTTCAGCAGTGGAGAGGGAAATTGAGCTTTGCTTCTTGCTGTACCAGCTCACAAGGTTTGTCCCAACATAAAAGCATCCTCCAGTGGTGCTCTTTCTGTCATCTGCACATCCAGCCCAGTCTGCATCACTGTAGCCAATGAGCTGCATGCTTGAATTTTTGGAGTACCAAATTCCAAGATCAGCAGTTCCAGCCACATAGCGGATGATCCTTTTTGCAGCATGAAGATGTGATTCTTTGGGATCCGCTTGATATCTGGCGCATACTCCTACAGCATAACTGATATCTGGCCTGCTTGCTGCAAGATATAACAAACTACCAATAATACTTCGGTATAATTTACAATCAACTGATTTACCAGAAGCATCCTTGTTCAGCTTGTCATTAGTCCCAATAGGAGTTCGAACAGCTTTGCTGGACTCCATTCCAAATCTTTTCACAAGATTTTTGGCATATTTGGACTGGTTCAGAAAAATTCCCTCTTTCTTCTGAGTAACCTGTAGACCTAAGAAATAAGTTAGTTCACCAACCAAACTCATTTCAAATTCCTTACTCATGATACTGATGAATTCATCCTTCAGGGCTTGGGAGGTTGATCCAAACACTATGTCATCGACATATATTTGGGCTATCAGGAACCCCTTTCCTTCTCTCTTAATGAAGAGAGTCTTGTCAGCATTCCCTCGAACGTATCCCTTATCAAGCAGGTAGGTTGACAAGCGATCATACCAAGCTCTTGGAGCTTGCTTAAGCCCATACAGAGCTTTGTTCAGTTTGTAGACATGATCTGGACAGTGAGGATCTTCAAATCCTTTTGGTTGCTCCACATAGGCCTCTTCCTTTAGCCACCCATTGAGAAATGCACTTTTGACATCCATCTGGTATAGTTTGAACTCAAATGTGCAGGCAATGGCAATCAGCAACCTTACTGCTTCAAGTCTAGCAACAGGAGCAAAGGTTTCAGAGAAATCTACTCCTTCCACTTGTGTGTATCCTTGAGCAACAAGTCTGGCTTTGTTCCTGATGATGTTGCCATTCTCATCAGTCTTGTTTTTGAAGATCCACTTGGTTCCAATCACATTCACATCAGCTGGTCTCTTCACCAAGGTCCACACTTCATTCCTAGCAAACTGCTCCAGTTCCTCTTGCATGGCTAGGATCCAGTGTTCATCTCCCAGAGCTTCCTCAACCTTCTTTGGCTCTATTCTGGATGTAAAGCAGTGTAGACCTGCTAGCTCCTTGTAGTCGATCTTCTTCTTGATCCGAGTCCTTCTTCCATCATTAAGATCACCTATCAGGTCATCTTCATCATGGTTTCTATGAACTCTCCTTGAGGGAGTAGGGGGAACAGAACTGGCTTCTGCATCAACATCACGAACTGGTGTATTCTCCTTGTTGGCAGAAGGAGATGGTTCTGAGTTGTTCATCTCAGTTTCTCCTTGACTCTTAGCAACAATAGGACCATGAGATCTGCTAGGTTTGTCATCAATAGTAACATTAGCCGATTCCACCACCTTTCTGGTGTTTGGAAGATAGACCCTGTAGGCTTTGCTTGTGGAAGAATATCCAACAAGTATTCCTTCATCACTCTTTTCTCGAAACTTTCCAAGGTTGTCCCTGTCATTGAGAACAAAACAAGTACTACCAAAAGTATGAAAATAAGAGATAGTGGTCTTTTTACCCTTCCAGAGTTCATAGGGAGTCTTCTGATGCTTGGGTCTTAAGTGGACTCTGTTTGAGATGTAACAGGCAGTATGAACAGCTTCAGCCCACAAGAATTGAGGAATATCCTTTGAGTTCATCATTACTCTGGCCATCTCTTGAATGGTTCGATTCTTCCTTTCCACTACTCCATTCTGTTGAGGTGTTCTTGGAGCTGAAAATTCATGTTTGATTCCAAGTTCACTGCAGAACTCCTCAAAGGCATGACTCTCAAATTCTCCTCCATGGTCACTTCTGATCCTCTTGATTTTGCATTCCTTTTCAGTGATCAACTGCTTGCTAAGCTTGATGAAGGCTTTGAGAGCCTCACTCTTTTCCCTAAGAAAAGAAACCCAAGTATATCTAGAATAGTCATCGACACAAACTAGAACATATTGCTTACCACCAAGACTCTTGACTTCTGTAGGACCAAACAGATCCATGTGGATGAGTTCAAGGCATCGGACTGAACCAGACTGGTCAATGGACTGGTGAGAAGTCCTGTGTTGCTTGTTCCTTATGCAGTCTCTGCATGTGTCAGCATCGTCTTTCCTCAAGATAGGCAAGCCTTTAACACCTCCTCTCCTGCTTAACTTAATCAGATCCTTGAAGTTTAAGTGACCCAATCTTTCATGCCACAGGTGGGTTTCTGATGTACCTGCACTGTTAGTCAATAAGCAAGATTGTGACAACATATAACAATCATTCTTTGACCTGTATCCTTTGAAGATGCATTCTCGTTTGGCATTGAGCACTTCGCAGCATTCATCATCAAAGAGCACCTTGAGCTTGTTGTCACAGAGGTGACTGATGCTAATTAGATTAGCACAAAGTCCTTCAACATGATAAACAGTCTTGAGGGCAGGGAAACCTTCTTCAGCTATGGATCCTAAGCCAACGACCTTTCCTTTCTTGCCATCACCAAAAACAACATGACCTCCATCAATCTCTTGGTAATTGGTGAGAAGTTCTTTCGACCCAGTCATGTGTCTAGAACATCCACTATCAAAATACCAACTTGACTTCTTTCCTGACTTGGAGGCGGTGTGAAATGCCACATTGCATATCATCTTCAATTTGGCTTTCCATTCTCTTCTGGCAAAGAACTTCTTCAACCTTTCATCTGGCCAGAACATAGGCTTTCCAGACATGGCATCTCTGGCAAGAAGTCTGCATGATTTAGTCATGTGACCATAGGACCTGCAGTAATCACATTCCAAGGGTTCCCCTCCAGAGTTGTGATTTCTGCTCTTCTTTCTCCTAGGTGCTTTGCTAGTGCTGGCTCCCTTGGGAGAGTTGTCTGAGGAGCTTCTATCATCAGATGAGCTGCAACCTTCTTTAACAAAGACCCTTTGAGTAGAAGTGGTGCGTCCTCTCACATAGCCGATTCCTCTTCTGTCTCCATGGGCTTTAGAAGCGGCAATGATCTCCTGAAGAACATCTTTCCCTTTGTTCAATCTGCTAGTCAATTCCTCTGACTTTGTGACCTTGGCAGAAAGTTCCTGAACTTGATTGGATAGCTCAGTCACTTGAAGTTGAAGATTATCCTTCTGGCAGTTGAGATCAGTGACTTGATCAACAAGTGCTCCATTGACAGTAGTGAGATTGTGAACCTTCTCAGATAGTTCGATCACTTCTTGTTGGAAGTTATCTCTCTCAGCACTGAGCTGCTCTACTTGCTCTGTGAGTTCCCTCTTAGAGGTCATGAGTTCACCAGCTTGGACTGCTAACTCATCCACAGTAACCGATAGGTCCCTGTGAGAAGGTTCCAGATAAGCAACTAGGTACTCCAGTTCATCTCGTCTCCTTTCAGCATCCTTGAGTTGGCTCCATTGAGTGAAGTGTTCATCCTTGTAGGTGTTGAGTTCCTGAAGGTATTTCCGTGCTTCTTCTCCTTGCACATAGAATTTTGCCACCAACTCATCCAGCTCATTGTTGAGGTAGGCAATCTCCTGTCTGTCTATTGCATGATCAAGCAGTGCACCTTCCAATTCACTTTGGGTTTGCTCCAGTCTGAGATTGGTCTCATCATACATGTTTCCAAGAGTTTCAATTTCAAGGTCATAATCCCTGAAAGGAGAGACAGAGGCTTCATCAGTAAAAATGGTATTGACATGAGATGAAGAATTACCTGAGGCAGATACTGATTCAGACTCAGACTCTGAATCCCATGACCCTACGAAGGCAACTCCATCTCCTCCTTCATCATCACTGGATTCCACAACATCCTCATCACTGAACGTGGCACAGTAGTTCTTCTTGACTTCAGGAGACTTGCTTCTGAGGTTGGCACAGTCAGCCCTCACATGACCAAAGCCTTTGCATTCGAAGCATTGAGGACCTTTGGGTTCAGAGGATTCCTTGGAGTGCTTTTTGACGGGTTTCTCAGACCTCCTTCTCTCTGACCCTCTGCTAGAAGAGCTGTCACCCCTTTTGCTTCCAAACTGCTTGGTTTTCTTATCTCTAAGGAAGCGAGCCAATTTCTTGGTCAGAAGTGCCAAATCTTCCTCATCTAGATCCTCAGATTCAGCATCATGGATTGGACTAGATTCCTTGCCAGAGGATGAGCTCAGAGGTTTAGTCTCGACCTTGAAAGCTGTGGATTTTCCTTTGAACTTCTTGCAATGAGTCATTTCCCAAGACTGTAAGATCCCCACCTTTGACTCATCTTGCTTCAACAGATCTCTCTCGCAAGAGTGTGGCTCTGAAACCACTTGTTAGGTCCACTGGGTTAAGCAAGTGAGTGACTTTGTGCAGAGGTTCAATGAGAGTGTCTGAACACCAACAATGAACAAACAGATTACTGTATCGAGTGTAATAAAATGCACAGCGGAATAAAACAAGCACAAAGTAAATAAACAACACAAGAGTTGTTGACCCAGTTCGGCCTTCGGCCTACGTCTGGGGGATACCAATCCAGGAGATTATTTCACTATGTGTTATCAACTATGGTTTACAACCACACACAATAGATGAAATAACTTTGAATGCCTTCACTCCAAACTCCAGGCAGATAGTTGTGATGACCAGCCTCCTTCCCGGATCTGGTATAGGCTTCCCACCTATTTCAACTCCCCAAAGCAACCACTTTGAGTTTCCCCTGAAGTAGCCTGTGAAGCAGACCTCCTTTGTCGTATGAATGAATGTGTTGTTGTGCTTCCTTCTGTTTCGCCTCAAGCACTCTCCTTTGATGTATCTCAGATTCAGGAACTGAACAGAGAACAACCAGCAATCGATAGGAGTGCTGAAGGCTTGGTCGATCTTCCAGCAGTAGATGGGTTTCTTGTGCACACAAGGCTGGAGATCGAGAATCCTTCTCAACAATAGTTTCCGAGAGCTCTAGAGAGTTTCAGAGTTGTTTCACAATGAGGATGAGGAGAAGTGTTTGAATCCAAGCCTCCAAAACTCTTCTTATGCAGTGAGCTCTGACCATTCAAACGGCCTGTTGCTAAATGGGGAAAGAGCCGTTGTGATTAGCCCCAATCTTGGCTGATTGATCTTTCCCTAATTCAGGAGGGATTCCTGCAATCAAACATTAGTATATATCCCCCTGATTAGGAAAGATCCGTTGGGTCCAAATCCAGTCTCTAAGGAAAGATCTTCCGTTCACTCGCGTAGACTGGTGCTGTGGATGTTCTCCTAAGGTGTTCAATCATCGGCTGTGAACTCCTTTCAAAACCTTGACTCAACATGCGGTGCCGGCTGTGGTGGCTGCGCGACGCATCGCGGTGGCGCGGCCTGGTGGCTATGTTGGTGTGATGGCAGCGGTGGGGGTGAAAGTTGATTTCTTTGTTTTGTTTAAAGTGCGTTATGATATTGCTGGATATAGTGTGCAGTTGTTTAATTGTCTATCTATTATTAAGAATTGGTGGTGATTTTTTTATGGATTCTTGTTATATTAATTTGGAAGTGTTAGACAATGATTTGAATTGATAATTCATGGAATTATGATTTGATGTTTAAATATTGGAATGAGAATTTGTTGGAGAATTCAGAATTGTGAATTAGGGTGATCTTGAATATTGAAGTTGTTGAATATTTGGGGTTAAAAGGTGAATGTTGGTTTAAGTAGTGAAACAAAGATCAGATTGAGCAGTGGCGGACGCACGCCGAGCCCCACCACTTTATTTTAAGTATATATAGTATTTATTTATTTTAAATATATAGGAGTAGTAATTACTCCCTTCGTCCCACCAATTTCATCTCATTTTACTTTTTGGTCCGTCCCATTACAATTTTCACATTTTTGAAATAATTAAATATTTTAATTACCAAACTCACTACCATCACATCACATTAATAAATAAATATATTAAAATTTCAAACACACAACTATCACATCACACATAAATAAATTAATTAAAAATTCAAACACATTACAATTACATAACATAAATTTCTAATTTACTCCCACTTAAACAATAACATACCCCCACATTAAATACTAACTATCCCCACATAAAATACCATGCGCAAAATAAATGAGACACTATTAGTGGGAGAGATGGAATATTATTAATTGGTTTCTAAAGCTCCACCACAAATGAGTTTTTTAAAGCCTTGCAACTTAAAATCAATATCTTGTGCATACAATATAATTGAAAAGAGGTGTTGTATTTTCTGTGAATGTGAAAGAGAAAAAACAATGTTCATAACTTTGATGATGTTTTTGCCATAGGTATTCTCGACAATAAATTTTATCAAAGAAAATTCTCGACAATAATTGAAAGTGTAGCGGACATTTTGGCGAAGCGCGGCACTAAGTCAGTTGAGTTCTTCATGACATGGGCAGGCAGTGGCGGATTTAGAAAAAAATTTAAGCGGGGTCACAAAAATAATAATTTAAATTTAAATTTAAATATATTAAGTATAATAATTAAATTTAAATATATTAAATATAACAAATCAAAACATACCTCTTACAAATACTCTCTACGGTCTTTCGTATTTTGGAATCGACTAATAACATCTTCATTCATAACATTGAGGAGAGTTTCTTTCTCAATAGCACAAATAAGAGAAACGTTGATAAAAAAAAAAAAAAAACATCACCAATTCGATTTCGCAAATCAGATTTCACAAGCTTTTGGGTCCCTACAAAAATTTTAGTGGGTGCACTAAACTACGCATAAATATTTTTCACCTTACAACACAAATTTAAGCAGTGTCATGTGCCCGGTCGGCGAAACGTACGTCCGCCCCTGCATGGGCTTATCCCCGGATGACATTCGAGCTTTTACTAGTTGAAGATGCTTTAGGGGTTTGGTACCCTCGTTTTCGGCTTCTTTTTGTTTTTTCTTTCCATCCCCCACTGCCCCCCTTGGTGTAGCTTTTTCTTATATTTCTCCTTTGCCGACGTTTTCACATCACCATTATTAAAAAAAAAAAAGTACATTGGACGGCGTATCCAAATCAAACATGACAGATTAACTGGGACAGAGAGAGAGTATTTTGTAACGAAATTTCAATGGTTTGCAACGAAATTTTCTGTCGCAAACAGTACAAGTATTTTTCCAAAAGACGATGAAAAAGCAAAAACGAATATCATCACATGAAGCTTCGTCACCTCATGCGTTAGGCGACAGAAATTTTTTTAGTTAAAATCCAATTATTTTTTCTAGTGAGAGCCATGTCCTTGTAGTGTTCTATATCGATAATTTTATCTGTTTAATGTTCCATGCATACTTTCCTACCTGCCACGTGAGTGTAGTCTCGAATTCGAGAACATGTGAATATTAAAACCTTTTTTTTCGAAGATATCTACCTTTTTAACACCCATTGACACCTCAAGAGATTATTTCTAAAGCTCAAAAAGCATTACTATGTCAATACTGAATATTATCGGGTTACTATATACCATCTAATTCTGCCAATGCTGAAACTAGTCTGACTGATTTTGCTCTGCAATGCGAGTATATGCAACCACAAGTTTCCTCCCATATTATTTCATCATTTTATTATATTAAAGGTGCAAATACATACACACATATATGTCATACTTCCTCTCAAATTCATATGTTTTTTTATTGCAAACATGCATATTAATATTCTTCACATCATGAGGATTCCCCAACTCCGAAATGTTGGCTTTGATTGTTTCGATAGATGTGGAAGAAAGGCAAACATAAAAGTTGGAAAGCTAATTAACATCATAAATAAAATTGTTCATATTATTATTTAAATATATGTTTGGGCTCTCATATATAAAGTATCGATGACAAAGACTTTATTTTGTGGGGTGTAGATGTTAAGAGATATTACAATGGCTTAATAAATACATGAAATAATGATATTCGACGACAGTTATAACTGGAAAGTAGTATGTTTAATTAATTATAGTGATGGAAGAAGATAGATGCAGGTTTACTGATGATTGGTGTTGTACAAAAGTGCTAATAGAAATATACAATTCGGGTGTGAAATATGTACCAGAATCGGCGGAATATATACCAACCTTGTTACTGACTAATTGAGCAGGTTTACCAGAAAGTTTAATTCCCCTTTCTATTCTGTTCCAGAACAGACCTGCGATTTATCTCAAGCTTGCACTTGCAAACACAACAGAAAACACCAAGTGCACATACGAAATAAAAAACAAGAGGCAAGATTTACGTGGTTCGGGAGAAATCGCTACATCCACGGGCGGAGGCAACAAGCTTTCACTAACAATTTTGGGAGATACAAATACACTGTTATTGTGCATCAACAGACACAGCTGTTTCCACATTCAATTACCCAAACATCTAACCCAAATCTAGAACAAAGATATTGCAACAACTTACTTGACAATTGAAGCAATACTCACAAATGATTTGGGAACTAAGAAATGGCTCTCTCTCCACTCTGCTCTCTGTGTTGTCTTCAAGACTTGTCTGAAGAACCAAGAAGCCAAGAACTGAGGAAGTCTCACTCTCTCTAGCCAAAACACACCGATCAAATCTAACTTGTTGGGCAAGCTTAGGAATAGAAATTATCCCATGTGGTTGAGAACACCAAAAGTAGTGAGCAAATAATCTCATGTGGACAAATGTAGGGCTGTGATTAATTCTAGCCATAATTAACAAATCTCCACCTTGGCTTGAATTAATCAAACTCCGAAAGCTATCAAATTGCTGCCTCCTCCAATGCCCATTGGGCGTTCACAAACTGCATATGCTGATCAAGTCCAGGCAATGCCTAAACTTGGAGACTACCAATGGCTTAGTTAGCATATCCGCTGGATTATCTGCACTATGAATCTTCTCAACAACAATATTACCAGTAGACACAACATCTCGGATGAAGTGAAATCTGACATCAATGTGTTTGGTTCTTTCATGAAACATTTGATTTTTAGTCAAATGAATCGCACTTTGATTGTCGCAAAAAACAGTATATATATCTTGTTTTAAGCCCAGCTCAATAACCAAACCTTTTAACCAGATAGCTTCCTTCACTGCTTCTGTTGCTGCCATATATTCTGCCTCCGTGGTAGACAAAGCAACAACTGGTTGTAAAGTTGCTTTCCAACTGATGGCACAACCTGACAGGGTGAAGACATAACCTGTCAGAGATCGCCTCTTATCCAAATCACCAGCATAATCTGAATCCACATAGCCAACCACACTTTTGCAAGTGTTAGATTCCTTATGAAATACCAAGCCAAGATCTGTAGTCCCTCTCAAATATCGGAGTATCCATTTCACTGCCTGCCAATGCAACTTTCCAGGATGTCCCATGTATCTACTAACAACACTAACAGCATGTGAAATATCTGGACGAGTGCAAACCATAGCATACATGATGCTACCAACAGCACTAGCATATGGAACACGTGACATGTGCTCCACCTCATCTTTTGATTTTGGTGATGAAGCAGCAGAAAGTTTAAAATGGGATGCCAAGGGAGTACTCACCGGTTTTGCATTTTTCATACCAAAACGCTCAAGCACTTTCTCAATATATTTCCTTTGTGAAAGAAATAACTTGCCTGCTTGCCGATCCCTGCGAATTTCCATACCCAATATCTTCTTTGCTGCTCCTAGATCTTTCATCTCAAATTCACCATTAAGACTGGCTTTTAACTTATTGATCTCTGCCATGCTCTTAGAGGCAATGAGCATGTCATCAACATAGAGCAATAAATATACAAATGAACCACATGAGAGTCTTTTATGATATACACAACAATCATAATTACTTCTACTGTAACCATGATCAATCATAAAAGCATCAAACCGCTTGTACCATTGTCGAGGAGATTGTTTCAAACCATAAAGAGATTTCTTCAAACGACAAACATGATCTTCTTTTCCCTGGACAATGAACCCCTCTGGTTGATGCATATAGATTTCTTCCTCAAGCTCACCATGCAGAAAAGCTGTCTTGACATCAAGCTGTTCAAGCTCCATATCAAACATAGCAACCATAGCAAGTAACACACGAATTGAGCTATGCTTTACAACAGGAGAAAATACTTCATTGAAGTCAATTCCCTCTCTCTGACTGTAGCCTTTAGCAACCAACCGTGCCTTGAATCTAGTTTCTTCAATCCCTGGGATTCCTTCCTTTTTCTTGAAGATCCATTTGCAACCGACAATCTTATGGTTTTTAGGCGGTCTCACTAACTCCCAAGTTTGGTTCTTGTGAAGGGATTCAATCTCTTCACTCATAGCAATACTCCACTGTGAAGAATCATGACATGTAACAGCTTGAGTGAAACTGGAAGGTTCTTGAACCTCCTCAATACTTTCAGCTACAGATAATGCAAATGAAACATAATCTGCATGAGCATATCTTTGAGGTGGCTTAACCTGCCTTCTCTCTCTTCCAGTGGCAATACTATATTGCTCTTGCTCTTGTGGGACATTAGAAATATCAACAAGTTCTGGTTCATCTTCAACAACAGGCTGAATTGGAGTACTCTCTTGTACTTCTGAAATCGGAACCTCTAACTCCACCTGCTCACGGACACCTTGATCTCCATCTGTATCATTTCCTCCAACTGGCCCTTTCTTCAAAAGAAGCATGGATTTTTCATCAAACTTGACATCTCTGCTGATAATAAATTTTGGTGAACCAGGCTCAGTACACCACAATCTGTAGCCTTTAACACCAGTAGCATAACCTAGGAATATGCATTTTTGTGACCGACGCTCGAGCTTCCCATTATTAACATGAGCATACGCAGGACAACCAAATACTTTCAAATACGAATAATCAGCAGGAGTACCAGACCATACCTCAATAGGAGTCTTCAAACCAATAGGAACCGAGGGAGATCTATTCACCAAATAACATGCCAAATTAATAGCTTCAGCCCAAAATACCTTAGGTAAGCCAGCATTATCAAGCATACAACGAGCTCGCTCCAAAAGAGTCCTATTCATTCGTTCAGCGACTCCATTTTGTTGTGGTGTTTTTCTAACTGTGCGGTGTCTCACAATTCCTGCATTTTCACAAAACTCGTTGAACTGGCCATCACAATATTCCAACCCATTATCTGTTCTAAAGCGCTTGATTTTCTTGCCTGTCTGATTCTCAACAAGTGCTTTAAATTTCTTGAATGTTGGAAATGCTTCATTCTTGTGTTTTAGAAAATACACCCAGACATACCTTGAATAATCATCAATAAAGGTCATCAAATATTGGGAACCACCTTTAGATTGTGTACGTGAAGGGCCCCAAAGATCAGAATGAATATAATCTAATGTGCCCTTTGTTCTGTGAGTAGCTGCTGCAAACTTCACCCTGCACTGCTTGCCATACACACAATGCTCACAAAATTCAAGCTTCCCAATTTTATGATTTCCCAACAAACCTCGCTTGCTCAAAATAGACATGCCTGCCTCACTCATATGCCCAAGACGCATATGCCACAAACGAGTATTATCTGAATCAGAATTAGATGAAGAACTTGTAGAACTAGAAACTGATGCAGCACCAACAACAGTGCTACCTTGAAGCAAATATAGACCATTAACCAATTTTCCACGGATCACACCAAGAGAACCACTGGAAACTTTCAAAACTCCACCTTGACCAGTGTACTTATAGCCAAGTGAATCAAGAGTACCCAAGGAAATAAGATTTTTCTTCAAATCAGGCACATGTCGAACATTTGTCAAAGTCCTCACAATACCATCATGCATCTTGATTCGAACTGTCCCTATACCAATAACCTTACAGGATACATCGTTTCCCATAAGGACAAGTCCACCATTAATTGTTTGGTAAGAACAAAACCAATCTCTGTTAGGACACATATGATAGGAGCAACCCGAGTCAAGAACCCAACTGTCACCAGGTGACCCAACTGATATTGAAAGAACATCTGCACTGATTGAATTTTCCTCAGCAAAACTAGCAGATTCAGTAGTTGTTGAGAAGTCCAAATTCTTTTTCTTAGCCTTGAGTTTTGGACAATTATTTTTCCAGTGTCCCTCTTCCTTACAGTAATGGCATTGATTTTTCTTGATCCTAGGTTTGGATCTTGATTTGCCTCTGTCTTTCTTCATTCCTTTGTTAGTTGTTCTACCCCTCACAACCAAGCCATCAGCTTGCTCATCAACCAAATTTCCAGACACCTTTTTCTTCAATTCTTTAGAATTCAATGATGCTTTCACATCTTCCAAAGAAAGTGTGTCCCGGCCATATAGCATAGTATCAACAAAATGCTCAAAGGAATGGGGTAAAGAACATAACAAAATTAGAGCCTGATCCTCATCATCCATTTTCACATCAATATTTTTCAAAGACATAATGATCTTGTCAAAATCATAGAGATGATCCTTGACTGATGTACCTTCTCTCATACGAAGAGTGTAGAGTTGTTGCTTTAAATAAAGTCGATTAGTTAATGACTTTGTCATATATAAAGCTTCCAATTTGAGCCACAAACCAGCAGGGGATGTCTCATCTGCTACTCCCCTTAACACATCATCGCCAAGGGATAATTGAATGGCACTAAGTGCTTTCTCGAGAAAATCATCCTTTTCTTCATCGGACATAGTATCAGGAAGAGCATCTTTGCCCTTCAATGCCTTAAGTAACCCTTGTTGAATAAGTGAAGCCCGCATTTTAATCCGCCAAAGTCCAAAATCATTCTTGCCATCAAACTTTTCAATCTCGTACTTTGCCGTGTTTACTTTTGCCATAATAGCCAGAAACAGGGCAATACAAATATTAGCACAACAGAGAATCCCAAGAGAAATCCAAAAGCTCTGATACCAGTTTGTTGTACAAAAGTGCTAATAGAAATATACAATTCGGGTGTGAAATATGTACCAGAATCGGCGGAATATATACCAACCTTGTTACTGACTAATTGAGCAGGTTTACCAGAAAGTTTAATTCCCCTTTCTATTCTGTTCCAGAACAGACCTGCGATTTATCTCAAGCTTGCACTTGCAAACACAACAGAAAACACCAAGTGCACATACGAAATAAAAAACAAGAGGCAAGATTTACGTGGTTCGGGAGAAATCGCTACATCCACGGGCGGAGGCAACAAGCTTTCACTAACAATTTTGGGAGATACAAATACACTGTTATTGTGCATCAACAGACACAGCTGTTTCCACATTCAATTACCCAAACATCTAACCCAAATCTAGAACAAAGATATTGCAACAACTTACTTGACAATTGAAGCAATACTCACAAATGATTTGGGAACTAAGAAATGGCTCTCTCTCCACTCTGCTCTCTGTGTTGTCTTCAAGACTTGTCTGAAGAACCAAGAAGCCAAGAACTGAGGAAGTCTCACTCTCTCTAGCCAAAACACACCGATCAAATCTAACTTGTTGGGCAAGCTTAGGAATAGAAATTATCCCATGTGGTTGAGAACACCAAAAGTAGTGAGCAAATAATCTCATGTGGACAAATGTAGGGCTGTGATTAATTCTAGCCATAATTAACAATTGGAATATATATTTGAACGGGATAGGGACGTGAGAGTGATCAACATTATGGTTGTAGCAATAATGACATATTAATTGGATGGAGTTGGCGGTGTACGAGGCGGCGGCGGAGGGGGAGGATTTCTAACTGGTGTTTGGGGGAGGTGGAGTTGGCAGTGGCGGCAGAGGTGGTCGAGGTGGCGGAGGTGGGGGAGCGCGAGAGGATTTCTCACCAGCAATGGGGGAGGCGGAGGAAGCGGTGGCGGCAAGGCGGCGGCGGAGGTGGTGGTGGCGGCGGTGATGGAGGTGGAGGTGGACGTGGAGGCGGTGGTGATGGAGGTGGGGGAGGTGGAGGCGATGGTGGTGGAGGCGGCGGTGATGGAGGTGGAGGCGACGGTGGGGGTGGTGGCGGCGGCGGCGATGGAGGTGGTGGTCGTGGCGGCGGTGATGGAGGTGGAGGTGACGGTGGGGGAGGAGGTTTTTTCACTGGCGGTGGAGGCGGTGGTCGACAAAAGAATCTAAATCGCGGAAAACACAATTGAGACGGACTTGGAGGGGCGGGAGCACACAAGAATTTAAATGGTCCACGGCATATAGCACGAGCATTTGAGTTGGTGGCAAGTGTAGACAAGAGAAATATGATGAACCATAATTTGGTTCCCATGTTTCTCTCATACATTCTTATTATTTTGAAATTGTACTTGCTTGGATGATGCCAGCAATAAATCCTCATCTATTTATAGGCAAAAAAATTCTCCTCTTTTTAATTCTACTTTAAGTAATTACATTGTTTAATAGTGCACTACAATTTGTTTAATAGTTACAAGCTGCATAATTGCGCCGAGTCTACTATCATTTACTAACAAAGAATGCACTTGTGAATTGAATTGTATAGTATATATCCTTTGGGTGTGCCATTATTGATAATACTATCAACTCCCTTAAATGCACTAAACGATTGATCCATGGAATCTTCAATCTTCATTTGTTTGTTTGTATTATACGACTACTATTTTATGGTTGACTTGTGAAAAAATAACAAGTTTGGCAATACTTGAATCTTGAATCTTCATTTTTTTTGTTTGAGTTCCACAACTTAACACATTTTGGCGACGACACTCAAATTTGCTTCTAATGTAGTAAGTGGGTAAACTCTTGTAATATATTTTGTATCTATCTATATTTTATGAATTCTATCTATATTTTGTTTCGCAACTACAACGATGATACTCCGAATAAGAAGCAGGAACATCCTTTATGTATTACTAATATTTACGGCTTTGGTTCTTTAATTTAGTTTAGCTAGTTATTAAAATGAAAAAAAAAAAAAAAAAAAAAAACCATTTAGTCCCATAAGTTTTTTCAATTTCCAAAATCATCCCACAAATATCGAATTAGACGAACCCGTCCTCAACCCAATTTTTTCGCTAATTTTCGCCAAACCAGTCCCATAACTATCCTCATAGAGGAATGGGTTCGGCGATGATTAAGGTAGTTATGGGATGGGTTCGGCGATGATTAGCGAAAAAACCGCGTTCATTGATGGATTAGGTGAAAATTATGGTAGTTGTGGGAAGGATTCGTCTAATTCGATATCTATGGGACTATTTCGGAAATATTTTAAAATTATTGGACGATATGGGTTTTTTTCCTTATTAAAATAGCATTATAACTATACTATTGTGACCAATTTCATTATCAAATATTTCAGCAAATTATTTTAAAGTCATAGGGGGCATTTAAAGAAATCTTTTTTAGGCTTAATATACAAAGTCAAAGTTTTCTAGGGTAAAAACTAACAATTTAAAAGTTCGGGGACCTAAAAGTTATGTAAATGGTGGAAAACATAACCCGCCATATTTTTCTTGCTCATTACTAGTAGAAAAATCATGAATTTGATAGCTAAACAATAGTAGCTAAAGAATTTCAGTCACCAAAAACTGTGGTTGCTAACGAATTTTGGTCGCAAATTCGGTCGCTAATATCTTTAATAACAAAATTTACCAAAAAATTTTGATCACTAGAACAGAAAATTCTTGTAGTCATAGTTGTTAAGATCCCGATCCTGATCTTAGGATCTTACGATTTTACGATCACAACTCTCTAAAACGATCCCGATCCTCGTAGGATCTTAAAATTAGTAAGATCCCGATCCTGATAGTAAAATGTTACGATCTTATGGTCATACTCCCTCAAACGTTTCTACGATCTTACGATCATACCTTTTTAAACGCATAAAATTTTTGTAGTATTTTATGATTTGAGATCAAAGTAATTTTTTTAATTTAATTTTAAACTTACAAACTTGTATTCCTTATGTATGATGTGTAAAAACATAATATGTATGTATGTGAAAATATTTTTTATGTTTAATTTTGATGTTTTTGTACTGTATTGTATTAATAAACTTGCAAGATTCATAAACATATGAAATAATGTTTTTTCTTGTTAGTATGCATAATTGAGTTTATCCATTATTGCAATTTCATAAGATCTTAGGATCCCGATTCGATCCTACGATCCCGATCTTAACAACCTTGCTTGTAGTGATTGTTATTAGATTAGTTGCAATGTTTTTCTCATCCATTTATGGGCCAAATTTCCGTGGTTTACTTTATAGAGATGAATATTAAATTAAAATAGACCTCTACAATGGCCT
This sequence comes from Hygrophila difformis, assembly GCA_030278955.1. Taxonomy (NCBI): domain Eukaryota; kingdom Viridiplantae; phylum Streptophyta; class Magnoliopsida; order Lamiales; family Acanthaceae; genus Hygrophila; species Hygrophila difformis. The sequence goes on from JAOANR010000001.1 coordinate 82,187,507, forward strand.
ATTTTTTTGTTTATTTTAGGCCACTACAAATACAAATTATTAAAATAAGTCACTACAAGGATGGTGCATTGTAAAAATAGGCAAAAAATGACCTTGTAGTGGCCTATATCTACATTGTAAAAATATGTCACTACAAGGTCATTTGGTCTGTTTTTACAATACACCATGCAGTGGCTTAAAATCAAAAGTAGACCCTTGTGGTGGCCTATTTTAATAAACTAGTTATTAGAATAATACAAACTACTTAATTCAACTAATAAGCTCGCCTTTGATTGATTTTATCGATTGAATTTTTTTTTTTTTTTTGATAAGAGGCCAATAACTTCTGATACTGTATATTAATTATTAACCATGTATGTTGGATTCCAATTACAAAATTGGTAGCATATTATTGCTGGATGGAAGTCTTCGAGTTGTTCTATTTTCTCAAAGTATTCTTTTATCTATATTTTTTGAATTCACTATTCATTTTTGGCTGATTTTATTACCCCTATTAAAGCCAATATGTTTAGCGGTAATTCTTTTGACTCTTTTAGGTACAAATAAACCATGTAGATGTTTGAAATTAATATTTCGTTCTTACTTTTTATTTAATTAATTTATTTAAAAATAATTTATAACTTCAATTTGTTCTTAATTGGGCAGATAATTTTTTTTTGATGAGCCATTAAAGGCCTGGGAAATGGGTGGTGGGAGCTTATGCCACACAAATTACAAAGGGAATAAAGGGGAGGCATAGGGGGGCGGGTGGGGATTCGAACCCCAACCTATAGGTTGGGAGTCGGGGACTTACCACTAGAGTAAGTCCCCAACCCCTATTGCGCAGGTATTTTGATAGTTACTATAATTTAATATGTGAACTTTCGAAAAAAAATTCTGAAAAAAATGTAAAGCCGTTGAGGTTTGTTAAAGCAATAAAATGCTCTTTTTTCCTTCTAGTTTTTGAGAAACAAAAACTTAGGACCATTTGCATTAATGATATTTGCAAAGAAAAAAAAAAAGGAGAAACAAAAGAATTTTAAAGAAAAAGGAAATTAAAGAATTAATCCATTATTACTTACCAATATTTCGACGATTGTCCTGCTTATTAATGATAGTATCTGCACTACCATAATTTTCTATTTTAGCAGCCGAAAAAATTTGATAGAAAACTCTAAAATTCGGTTACTGAAGAAATTAGTAACCGAATTCACTAGCGAACAAAATTTTACCAAAGCAAACTTGATAAGTAGGAAATGCTTGACTTTTGAATTTTAAATAAGAAGGTGGCGATACCTATATAATACCTAAATTCTCTACTCAACTGCAAAATGTAATATAACTTGCAAAATTTTATATGTATTTATGCATGAGATCTAGATGGTAATGTGTACTGAATTTTGTAATAATTTAATATACTACTATCATGTTGTGACAAAAAAATAATTAAAAAAGCAATAAATGTAACTAGTTCCTGTTGAGGCACTTTTAAGCTATAATATCCAATAGTCTACTCAATGGATATGTGCGGCGTGTATAGTTTCTGCAATGAATATTGAGTAAAATTCAAATATACTACAGGAAAATTACTTTATTTTAATCATGGCTATTGTTCCAACTCCTATGGCTAATCCTCTTTGTACACATTATAACAGAATTATTTGACAATGATAATATTTCTTTAGTGTTGTTTGGGTTTCTTTTTTTCTTTTAAGATTCAATACAAATTCATCGAACGGGATGAGGACTTGGTATATGGTCAAGTCCCCGACTTCTATCCTTCATGTTGGAAGTTTGATTTCCCACTCGCCCCCTATCCCTCTCCTTTGTCTCTTTATAATTTGTGTGGCATGGGCTCCCACCACCAATTTCCTAGCCTGTATACCTACTAAGCTTTATTAGAGAGAGAAGCGGCGAAGCATCACCTTCACCATCTTACTCCATCAAAAAAATTAATGAAATACTATCATTGAAATAGGAATGATGAGTATTGAAGTTAAACCAGTAGAGCTCTCTTAACATCTTTTCTTAACATCTTTTTTTATGTCCGCGTGCAAGGTTTGAACTTACCAAACAAAATTGGGAAAATATACAGTGCATCACCCACATATACATCATAAAAATAAAATCACTCAACAGTATCATATAATCACAATGGCATCACAAATTACAATGGCGTCACTTGGTATCTTTTAAAAATAAAAATAAAAAAAAAGTTTGGAACCCTTGACCAAACACGGTTGGGCTTAATAGTATGGGGTTCTGACAGCTTGAGCAAAGTTCTTGGGGTTTGAGCCTTTGTGTATGCAGAATTCTGCTTTGAGATAGACAACTTTTCAATGCCCACCAATCTACTACTTAGTTGGGTACCTTTTCATTTTGGAGACGAATATCATCTTGATGAGTGGTAAATGTTCCACATCGCCTCTATATTTGGATACTCTTTACTTATATGAATATGAGTCACTCCACCCATAGTCAATTGGTTTTGGATTGAAACCTTATATCCATTATATTTCTAATAGTGTTGTTTGAGTTTTTTTCTTTTATATATGTAGTTTTTAAGATTCAATATTAATTCCTCGAAGTACTTATTAGTGTTGAAGTTAAACCAATACCTCTCTTAACATTTTTTTATTATATTTTAATTTTTTATCAGTCAAAAACTCTAAAACTGAACTTATGCTATGATACCAAGTTTTTTAAGGAGAATATGGTTTTTGTGCTTTTTTTTGAGCAAATGTTAATTTTTTTTCTCGTTCGATAGCTATATTTATTTTTTTGGTCTTCGAAGATGGAATGAGATTATTTTCAAATCTTTAGGGCCAAATTGAGATATTTTAAAAGTTAGTGGGTATAATTTGATATTTTAAAAGGTAAAAGTATAGATTTTTCCAAGGATTTAAACTTAGGTGTATTGTTTGTTAAAAAATACTTTAGATGTATAGATGACCAATCTTGATAAGTTTAGGGTTATTTATTTGTGTTAAAGTTTTACATCGGTTATATGTTGGGTTATTCCCCTTGTTTATATGGACATGAGCTACTCTATCTATTACCAATTGGTTTTAGGTTGAAGCCCTAGGTCCATCTTCTTTCTAACATGGTATCAGAGCCATGGGTACTCATTTGGGTATCTTTTTGTTTCCGGGATGAATATTATCTTGATGTTGTTTCCGAGATGAATATCATCCTCAATGAGGGGTGTTAAAGTCCCACATCGGTTATATGTTGGGTTATTCCCCCTGTTTATATGGACATGGGCTACTCTATCTATTACCAATTGGTTTTAGGTTGAAGCCCTAGATCCATCTTCTTTCTAACACTTTGTAATTGCTGACATCTTTTATATGTCCGCGTGCAAGGTTTGAACTCAAGAAAAATTGGAATAAGGTTATAGTGTCAACTCTGAACATACAGACTGTGATGGAGGAAAGCATTTTTGTAATGGCAAGGTGAGAAGATGATAACACGTGTGGTTTTTGTGATGTTTATGAAGGTGATATTGGGATATGGTTTTCTGATGGTATTTTTAATTCATCATGGAATCTCAATCTCGCATCACATTTTCTAACTCTCTCATCATATGTAAATTCCCCCTAACCGGCCAGGAAAAATTGCGCCAAATTATAGTGACGAACTATTTTTCGTCACCTCACAGTGCAATGTGAGGTAAGTACTAAATGGCTTTTATCACTTATGTATTTATTTTTAAAAAAAAAACAAAGATTAAAGTATATATATTTAAAATTAATTAAAAATGTACTATAAAATATGGTTTGGGCTCCCACACACCTTTGCCGACACATGAGTATCACTGTTTACCCAAAAAAACATAATTAATATATATTTCTTTGAAGTTTGGGAGTCCTATAATTAAAACAATTTTGGGTCCGGTTATATACACATACTTTTTTACTTCAAACACACAAAATTATATTTGGATTAGGGCACACAAGAAAACTCTACCCATTTTACCCTTTCAACCAAAAAAATAGAATTGGAGTCCAAGTTCCTATTTTCCAAAAGCACACACAAAACGGGAACAGGCGAAGAGAGGAAAAGAGGTGGAAGAGAAGACCGAAGAAGACACTGAGCTATCATGCCGAGGACGCGCGGAGGAAGGGCACGTGGTGGCAGCGGGCGTGGAGTCCCCGGCGGCAGCGAGCGTGGTGGAGAAGGCAAGCTCTTCCTCTGCTTCAAAATTTTTTTGGGGCAAACGGCCATGGTTGGCCATGGCCGAGTAGAACCAAATGGCCACATGTGGCTGTTAGAGATGGAGACGAACGTCCAGTCCTTTTTTTTATACCAAGGCAATGAACGGTCATTGCTGGACGTCTGTTTGGAGCAACGAGCGGCCATTGCCGGCCGTTTGTGTCATAGTATGGCCGGCCATCGGCCATTCCTTTTTTTTTTCTCCAATTCTGTTCCTCCATTCTGTTAAGCATTGTATTAATATATAGGCTTATTACCTCAGGTGGGGTTCGTGTTCGTGTTCCACAGACCGCCTCATATAGACGACAGCGTCGAGCCAACCAATGAGGCCGGGCAAATTATGGTTATCCCCTCCTCGCTTGATAGTATGCAATTATGCTACGATAAACAAATAGAGAACGGCCAGAGCTAGCCGTTCTCCCCAATAAAGGATCGGCCAGTGTTGGCCGATCCTTTATATAGCCAAACGGCCAGAGCTGGCCGCTCACCCCCATTAAAGGATCGGCCAGTGTTGGCCGATCCTTTTGATAGCCAAACGGCCAGAGTTGGCCATTCACCCCATTAAAAAAAAAAATACAAATTACGATTAAGTAGGGGTATTTTAGATATTTTACATATAAAATGTGTGCCCCTAACCTATTTTACGTGTATATAACGGTGGCCAACAATTTTTTCTCGTAGCGGAGTGATTTTTTCCGTTTATAATCTTCGTCAATTTTCCTCAATTGAGAGGGATTCCCCTTGGTTTAAATTTAAAAAGTAACTACACAAATCAAATACTTGAGCCAAAGCGTTTTCTTTATCAAGCGTCACATTTTATTTTATTCAATTACGAGGATATAGATTAGTCACTTGGAGTGTCGACAAATACAAATTTTAATTCCCTAAATATTATTGTAGCAAAATAAAATATAAAGAAAATGAAAAAGAGCCCCACAAAGACGGCAACTTTAATTTTCACCCAACACTTATATGAGCATAAATAATCAATTTTTTTCCATTTTCTAAGAGGGAAACACACCTCAAAAATCACGCTTGAGTCACTGCCACACACAACAAAAAGGCGTACATTAACGACTAAATAAAACTATCAATAATATTTTAAATTAAAAAACAAAATTATATAACTACCAACTATTCATTACATGCCAATCGTGCCATCCGTACAAGGCGATTGCATGTCATGTAATGACACATACTATATGACAATTCTTAAGGCCGGCAATTCTTTCATTTATATATTTGTAGCATTTCACTTTCATTTGTTATGCACAAGATGTTCATCTTTTCTTGAATTACCCACACCTAATTTTATGTGGGCAATCCTCTGTGAGGATCGTACTCCCAACCGAATGACAAAGATTAGGAACAATGAATCAATCAAGATTTACTCGACGCTCGCCTAGTGAAAGTATGAGCACCATCAACATGCACCGCATGTCACCTGATCGAGCACCGTGCACTGGGCACGATGTTCATCAGGTGACTGAGATAACTGATTTGATGAACGATGAGGTCTTTGGGAGTGAGGAGCAAAGGAAGGGTGCTAGCCTTTTTAGTGACCGTAGAAGCGGGCAAGTGACACGTGATCGTGTGATGGATGAGTTTGATTCGAGCACTAGGAGCGTAAGCAGTAGGCAAACACAAGAGTGGCTGGAGGAGGCCAAGCGTATGGTGGCTTTATCACCGTCGAGAGGGCATGACTCGCCCTCTCGACTTGTTGGATCACCAAGATTTGGCACAACTAAGGGCAGCTCTTCCACTTCAAGTCTTGAAAAACGGGATCCACTCTCTAGATCCGCTAGAAGGTACTCTTCGATTTTCTAATACCAACTTTAATTACTTTACTTTTTTTATAATTTAGTTCTATATTATCATAATAATTTTCTATTTTAGGCGTCGGATAAATTAAATTTAAAATTTAAAATTTGGTCGCAATTGAAATTCATTATTTATTAAAAAATTAGCGACCGAATTCAGTATTTAAATAAAAATATACTAGTAGTGTAGCATCTAACGTTATCTCCCGAAACTACCTAAATAATATGAATAATGTTGTAGCACAAGGGAAAACAGAAAATTAAGAATTGTCCGAATGAGAGTTCATTGAGGTTGTTTAGGATTGAGATGATCCGCTAGTGGATCATCGGATTATAGGAACAAATTGTGAGCGGATCTAGTAGGGGTTAGCAGATTGGGAGTGGATTGTCTGCTTCAATATTCCGCTATTCGCTAATGGATCTCTTCACTCCCAAACAACCTCAATGTGCTCTCATTCGGATTATATTTAATTTTCTGTTTTCCTTGTGCTGCTCACTCCCATAATCTTCTATCCACAATCTATTATCAGCTAGACAATCTACCTACTCAATTCATTATCTGCAAGCGGATCGATTAACTCTTAAACAATCTCATTGGCTTAGTGCAACCAAAAAGAAGGGCACTAGGCGGTATTTGTTAGCCCAACATAAAGCATCATTTTTAAGCGCCGTTGATGCTAGTGTGGCGAATGACTTCAGTCTTTTGTCCTCTTACACTAACTAACGCGAAATCAATTTAACTTTAAAAAATAGAAATTATAATTCTCAAAACATTCTTTTTACGTACTATTTGGTACATATGTTCTCAAAAACTTTCTAATTACTAGTATAAAGGATGAAAACATATGAAAAAAATTTATCACGCCATTCTTTTATAGTCAATTATATTGATAAAATATTCAATCTGTATGAATATGAATATACACTAGAGGCCGCGCATTGGAAGGGTTTAGCGAGGAAATCCTCCAGAGCAGAACAGCCGCGGCGACCCATACCCGGAACAGATCCGGATCCGAATCCATTTCGGATCCTCCAGATTCCCCTTCATCCGACCTCCAAAAATGGCTTTCCAAATTACCCAATCAAAGCCCCCCCAGCAGCCCGCCTCCCCTTCCTCCCCGCCAATCCCTGCACCGCAAGTCCCGCTTCCAGAATCCCTCCGATGCACCCGCGTCGCACCCGATCCCAGCCCCAACCACCCTCCCCGCCTTTTCTCCTTCCAGAAGAACTTTCAAAACTGCCTCTGCCAATGGCGACGGAGCTGCTGCCAATTCGGACTCCGGATTGCTGTCGCCGCCGAAAATTTTGGTTCAATCGGCTCACCGGAGGTCGTCGAGTTCGTGCTCGGTGCCGGAGGATGGACTCCTTTCGCCGCCGCGGAACCTGGTGGAATCGGCGCAACGGAGGTCAATATCTTCGTCCACGTGCAGGACTGATCGGATCCTGCAGAAGGATAACCGAGCGGTCGATCGTCAGTGCAAGGACGTAGGTTTGAAAGATGTTGGTTTGAGTGTACACGAGTTGAATATTTTCCTCAAGGAGCAGAGGATCAAAGTATTCAAGCTGATGAACGGAGAGATTAATGGCAGGGCGAAGGTCGTGCTTCCTGGTCCATCGAACAGTTGAGTTTCTGCTTCTGTCTCTTAAGCCCTAATTTCGGTTAATTAATTGTTCTATTAATCGATTAATTGAATTTTCCCCCTGATTGATGCTTCAGGCACGAGTTCTATGGTGGCAGCGACGTGCTATGCTTGGTTGATGGAACATAGGATGAGAGCTAGTAAGAAGGAAGGGATACAGAATGATAACAATATGGAGTTTGTTGTGCCTGTGATGAATATAAGGAGAGGCAAAATGTGGAAGCAGCGGCAAGCTGCTTGGCTGTTCCACCACGTCGGCCTTGATGCGACTTCTTTGCTCTTCTCCGATGAGGTATCGATTTCTTCAGTGAATCCATAAGCTGAAAAATAAGTTCATTGTTGGTTTCTTATTTGAACGCCTCCATTTGCACACACTGTTTAATTAGTTACCTGTATTTTTGGGCCTAGCATACCTTGGTTAGCTAATCTTGCATTTCAAAATTGAATGTTGGAAGTTATTTGCTGAATTCTTGTCATGGTAATTAAGATATAGAGATATGTATGATTTTCTTGCTTTCATTTCATTCTTGGTTATTATTTGCACATGGGATGAATCACTTGTTTTATCTTCTCATTTTTGGAATCTGAGCTCCATAAACTTGAATTATCTGTAATATCATTGAAAGTGAATTTTGAATTCCACTCCATGAATTCAATCAGGTTGAATTGGAGACTCTTATGATGGCAATGCAGTTGAGCATGGTTGAGGTTGGGGTGGACGTTCTTAAAACAAACAGTGAGGTTGGTTTTCTTCTGGTACCCTAATTATGCTGTGCTTAATAGCTTATCCTTGAAGTTCTTGACAAGTGTGTTTAGATGAAACATTTATGATTTGTTTTATGCCCTTTTTGTCTCAAGGTTCGATCAGCTTGTACTATTCTTACGGATAACTATTGTGAGGATGCATATGACCTTCTTCAAACCCCTATGGTGAAAAAGCTTCTGGTATAAAATAATTAAGCTTCTCAGATTTCAACATTGAGCATTTAAATTGTTGTCTGTTTTTGCAACGTGGAACGAAGGAACAACTTATTCGTTACTTCTTGTTTTTTTCAGCTTGCATGTATTCTACTGGACACAAACAACTTAAGCACCTCTCCGAAGATGTCAATGACTAGAGATGCAGAGGCTGTTCAGCTGCTCACGGTTGCCTCTGCCCCTAACTATAGGAATATCCTCTACGACCAGTGTACGCAATGCATCCCAACTTTTCCAGTTTTCCAATCGTTTCAATGCTGCTGTGAAAAACCGATGTTTGATGAAATTGATTGTTTTTGATCTCATCTTGCAGTAACACAAGATCAAAGAGACAATGACTTCTTTGAAGCTCTAAGTCGAACTTATGGCAAACCTCCCCGCGATAGTAAGCCAAGTTCTCTATATTTTTCAGAAGTAATTTGGCCTTATTATTGGAATTAAGCATTGTTGAGTCGTTTTTGACGTTGAAGTATGCTTTTTGGCAAAAGCAGTTAAATGGAGCAATGGAGAATCAACAGGAAACAGAGTTTCTGAGAAGATTCCTTCCCATGAAGTAAATGCACCAAGCGAAGATGGAAAGCAAAACGACACAAACGATCCAAGGAAAACGAAAGTTTCACCTACTTCTGGTATTTCTCCAATTTTGTTTGTTAGTTTACACCAGAATTAGTTCTAAAAGTTGTCATCATGGTTGCATACAAATGTCTCAATATACTTTCCAAATAGTACATATTTTCGGATTCCATCTGGGGAATAATATTATTAGCTGAAAAAGAGTCTATACCACATTGGAACAAAATACATGGCTGGCTGATCTAACCCACTATTTGTTCTTTTGGCATGCCAGCTCCTGTCAAGACGCCAACAAAGGCAAACAACGAAACCCCTCGTGGAAAGAACAGGGGCTTCTTCGCAAAACTGTTCGGATTTGGCTCAAAATAACGACAAGAAGATCACAAAACATTGCCATGTGAAAGACACAACCGCGATGAGAGTACTATATCCAGAGATGGATAAGAAGCACTACCGCGACTTTATCAAGTGTTCGATAGCTGGTTGGATGTCCTGCACCCATCACCCTCCATGCTTTCTCAGAGTGGCCTCTTGTGTTCTTCTCGATATTTTTTTATTACTATTATTTATGTGGCGACCAATAATTCGATCAATCAGTTGGTCTACCTACAACGCTGTTCCAGCTGTCCGCCCTCGTCGGATAATTCCCTGTCTGTTAGCATCAACCACATTATTTGAACTTCAACCCCAAGGAAAAAAGAAGGGACCAAACTCTTCTGATCCCTTCACCTGATTAAATTCCATTTCCTTGTCTGTTTGCTTGTCCTGATGTCACAACCCTTTATATTATGTAGAACACAGAGGTCCACCAATGGACATTTTATAAATTGGCTGCTTCTTCATCCAACTCTTGACTTATACACATATATGACTATACATGATTGCTCATACCCCCCATTCTGTTTTATTAGGTGAATAACATGGTATTCTCATGCCTCATTTGACTCAAGATTAATCCTTCGAGGATCTGGGGCATTGAATGACATAATTCTACGTATACAAAGCTCGAACCCGAGATCTTTGGGTTCGAGACCTTTGCTTAAGCTGTCAGAGTCTCATACCACTCGGGTCAACTGAGTTTGTTCATACCCCATTCTTTTCCCAAATCCCAACAATAGGTTAAAAAAATAAATAAATTTACTTTAAGAAATCAGGTACCATATATTCTTTATATACTTTCTCACTTTTCAATACCAGATCACCCAAAAAAATTTAAAACAAAAAAAGGAAAAAGAAAACATATGATATCCCTCTAGATTGGAGATTATTGGAAATACATATGTTGGTTAGCCAATCTGTCCTCTTCAATCATGCCACTTGTTTTATTACAAAACCAGCTGTAAACTACCTTCCAATGTCCAAAAAGGGTCCACTGCCTCTCCCCCCCATGTGCTTTGCTCCTCACTAACTCATCTTCCTCCTAACCATATTCCAGTTTGTCCAATAATGTCCTTTGTCGTCCTTTCATTTTCCATTGCTTCTTTCCCTTTTAATATTTACCCTCTTGGAGACATTGCTGTAAAAAAAGGTATTGCCTTGAATCTTGATGTAACTTTTCTTCATGTGTCTCATTCACTATTCCACTTTCCACGCATACAGAAATAAGCAAAACTCCGGCGATGATCCGGCGGACAAGTTCATGCCTTCGGTCGACGTGGAACTCCCCGTCTGCGACGACAACGGCGTCGACGCCAGCGACGAGGCCGACGAAGACGCCGCCGCCGACGGCTTGAATATGAATAAAGCGTGGCGCAAGCCGGGGCTGAATAGCCAATCGTGCACGTCCCAATAAACTTCGATCCGAGCCTTCTTGAATTGGATCGACTCATTGCCTCTGAACTTCCACTGCAGATGCTTCACGTGTATCGCTAAATGCCCGTCGATTCGGATTTCCATTTCCGGGTCGACTTTGCTGCCCGAATTCCCATTCCCGGCGGCCCTGTTCTTGCACTCGATGGAGACCTCGTGGAAGCTCCCCTTGTCGTGAAATTTGACTCTTGTAATAAACTTTTTTTTACCAAAAATGTGTTCTTTCCTGGATACGAGAATGGGGTCGATCAAGGCGGGCCGGCAGCCCGTCTTCCTGTACGCCTCCTTTTTCAGGTTACCGAGCAGCAGGACGACCTCATCGTCGGAGACGACCGCCACGTAGTAATCGGACGACGGCTCGACCTCGCCGTTGAATTTTGCCGACTTGAGATCCCAGAAAACCTCGACGGGCTTATTGCTGCCGTCGAGTAAGAACCGTTTGGAGCCCTGTTTCTTCCAGAAGCACCAGGGTTTCACCTCGACGCGGCAGGTGTACTGGGAATTATCACCGTCGGGGCCGCCCTGGATCGATACGGATAGGCCGTGGAGGAGCAGGTTCTTGAACCAGGTGACGGCGATCGACCGGCACTGGTCCGCCACTTTGGTCCTGTACACCGACATGAACACATTCTGGCCTGCCCGGGTGATCCCGCCTGGATTATTGTTATTATCGTCGTTCGGCTTCTCACCTGAGGAGAAACAGGCAGGGATGCCTATTTGTTCTTGCATCATATGCCTGTAATAACGATGAACAAGTAATAAGGAGATGGATTTTTAGGGAAAAAGAAGGGAGGGAGGGGTGAGTGAGAGTGAGTGAAGGAGCAAGATTCAATCAAGGGTTTTTTTTATATACTTCATATACTTCTACTTACTACAGATTAGCATTATTCAATTGACTGACTAATGCTGATGCTTTATTATCTGGCTATTGGCTTTTAATAATTACTACTATTATACTGGTAAATATATTAATTATGTATTAATTTAACTTTTTATGGTTGATGCTTTTCATGTTTTTCTAGGTTTCAATGTCAATTTTTATACTGGCTTTCACCTGACCAACTTTTGTGAATCCAAAGCTGGGGTTGATTGGGATGTGGGTTGGAAAAAGCAACTGCAGTACTATTCAAATGCATCTCCATGGTTAAAAATGGTTGGAAAGATTGTGAAAATCTCTTTTCCCCTGAATTTGTGCAGAATAGAAAACCCTAATTACACTCTCTCAAAAAAGTAGTTGCAATATAGTATAATATTTTGTTTTATTATTTTGCATAGCATTGGATATTTCGACATAATATTAAACTCCAAAATAATCTTCTAAATTTTTACCTATAGATCACATGTAGTGTTTTAAAGCTCCAATTATATGCCCCATTAAGCAATAATTAATCTATTTAAGTTTAATAGTAATCACTAGACCCCTACCGCTAAATACAAACCCCAAACAAAAAATTTGGTACATGCTACACAATACAATTTGCTTGGCTTGAAAGATGGTGCATGAAAAATCGATGTTATACAAATAACCAATAATAATAATAATAATAATAATAATAATAATAATAATAATAATAATAATAATAATAATAAAAAAGGGCCTGATGGGAATCCAAAGCCTCGTTCTTTTAAGTTAAAGTTAAAATAATTAACCACAAGTCAAACCGTAATTTGCGTAAAAAACTACTTTTAATTAATTTACTTCATTTCCTAAATGAAGTAAATTATTATAATAATAATAATATTATTATTATTATTATTATTATTATTATAATAGAAAATGAGACTTGACCCAAGTGGTCATGTTCCTGCTTTTCCAACCATAGGTTGGGGTTCAATTCTCACTTGGCATCTTATTCCTCCCATTTATCCCCTTTTGTAATTTATGTAGCTTAGGCTCCCCCACACATTTACCGACACATAGATACGTGTCCATGTTTACAAAAAAAAAAAAAAAAAAAAAATAATAATAATAATAATAATAATAATAATAATAATAATAGCCTAAGAATGAAGATAAGCCTCAAGTTTAATTTGTTTGGCATGCAAAATTCCACAAGTTGAAAATATTTGCAAATTTGCAGCACATAAAAATTGGTGGGATTCTAAAGCAACAGTGAAATTCTGCATATAATGAAAGAACAGACTTTTCTTCAATCTTCATCTATTTATTTTTTATTTTTTTATTTTTATTTACTGATTTATTTATTTATTTATTGGTGAGGATACTGGGGGCTGGAGTCCTGGATAATCTACTACAGTCTACAGACTACAATCCAAAGTCATCATATTCCGTGATTGACTCATGAATTGGGGTCCCTGCAGGAGTTCTTAGCGATTACACAAATATTATTAATGCAGAGCTTATAAGCTTATAATATGGTCAAGACGAATTAATAATTTCCTCTGATACTTTTACTACCCTACTTTTTATTCTTTCTCAATTTCTATGTCTATATTTGCTTTGTATTTTTGCAACCTCACTTTTACCCCTATGTAAAGTCACCAAAAATAAAATACTTCATGCAACTAGGAAACAAAAGTTTGGCTTCCCGGGTAAGATATTATATACTAGAAAGACGAATTGGGCCCTTTTTTTTTTTTGGTAAACCAATTGGGCCCTTTGTACAAGTATTTATTTATCTTCACATAATATAAAAATAAATATATATATATATATATATTTATATAAATATAAAGATTTATTTATATAAATCCATTTATTAGTAGGTAGACCGTAGACAAACAATTTGGTGGAACCTAAAAAAACTTATTTTACACTTCAGAAAGTCAGAAAATTGTTGACAGTTAAGCAAGCAATTCATTCAATGACCAAAAACCTGTCTTCTGCATCTTATTTAACTATTTAAGTACTCTTAGATATATATATATATATATACACACACATGTACTCGGTTTGGTTTGAATATATCACGTACACATAATATTAAAATTTTTGAAAAGTACATTATTATTTCCCTTTTATATTATGGTGTTTATTCATGTTAGAGTGAATAATTAAAAAGTTTAAAGGTCCTTTCATAAATTCAATTATTACATAATTTTAATTAATAATTAAAGGAATTTTGATCATGTACTAAATGACATACCGGCATAAAATAGGTGGATAGAAGTTGTCCGGTTGGCAAAGCTAATTCGGTAGTACTTTTAAGTTTAACGACCAAATTTACCTATTGCTGATTTAACTACAAAAAATTTTAGTAACTGATTCTGTCATTAAAATTCCAACCGATCTTTTTTCCATAGCTCAAGCCTCCGTTACAAAAAATTTAGCGACCGAATTTTTTTCGGAACTAATTATTTTAGGCTTACTATAATAGTATCATTTAAGGTGAAAAATACATGCATGGGTACATAGAGAGAGAGTCCATCCACACACATTTAATCACAATCTGCTCTCCGAGTTCGCTAGCAACTTCGATCGCTCCCAAACTCCCTCATAAGATAACACAAATGCAAATTTTAGATATATAATGTAACACAATGTAATAATATCGTTTATCAAATTTAAAATAATCAAAAATTAATCTAAGAAAATGTGGGACTTTAGAAAAACATGTCACATTCTATATGCACTGTTATTACAACCCACCTGATGTATGTCTAGCTAGCATCCTAAGTGTTATTGTTGAGATCCACATGGAGGCAATGCCTTATCAAAAGCCCACTTCCCAAGGCATAGTTTTGTGGTCTTCATCATGTTTTAAGAATTTGGTTCATTTCTCTTATTCATGCCCAATCTAAGGGGGGGTTTATTTTCATTGAATATTTAATGTGGCAAGAACAAAGAACCAACAAAAAGCATGTTCTTGCATGCTATTTTGGTCTCCCCCATTTTCTTCCACCACTTGTAATAACCTTTTTTAGGGTTTTTCTCTTTTTTGGGTAACTTTAGTGATCAATGGATGTGGAAAATATTGAAGTGAAAATAACATTAATGATGATGGAGAAACCACAGCAAGAATCTTCAATTAATCCATGTGGATTTGCATTAATTTAAATGAGGCAAAAAAGTGTACTACTTATTGATGATATGAACACATCCAACAACCAAGTCGTCGTCAAGGGGTCCAAGTTTTTTTTTTTTAAAGAAAATTATTAGCTTATCTAATAAATTGTTAAAAGTTTAATCATTATTATTAATATTTCCAAAAATATTAAGAAATCTATGCATTTCTAATTTATCACATATCTTTAAAACAACACAATACTTTAACTTAAGAAAACAAAATTTTTAAGCAAAATAACAATACATGAATATCTTTCTACACACCCATTTTCGATGGAGCAGCAAATACTATTGGATGTTATTATCGATTCAGAAGCGAAGGACTTCCGGTAGATCAGTCATCATATAGAATTACTATAAGGCTAACACGCTTAAATTTAGAGTTCTTATAAGATGAGTACCAAGAAACAAATATAGCTTATTAATATGAGTAGATTGTTTCACTCATTTTAAGTTATAGTTTGGAATATCACACACCTTAGGATATCAAAACACATATAACTTTAATCTGAACAGAACATAAATTTATTAAAATTTTTAGCAAGATCATTATATATATCATTCATAAAGCATCGTAGATCTTTGCCCTTGAAGCTCTTTTCCCAAATCCTTCATTCCAATCCTCCAAATTTTTTTTAAAAAAAAAAAAAAAATTGGTGCAATTAATCTTCCAAAGGGACATTAATTTTGGGACACAAATTAAAACTTAACACAAGAAATTACATGTGACATGACCCAATTCCCACTCTTGACTTTTACTTGCCAGAAAAAAAATATATATACAAAGCACATGGCAGGTGAGCATAGGCCAGTCCTTGCCGGTTGCACCACCCTATGGAATCCTAGGAGACTCTCTATGCTTCTTCAATTGCTTTCTATCCTATTAATCCTTTTTATTTCTTTTTTTCATTTTAATTAGAAAATTACAATTTTCATTTGAAATTATGAACAAAAATTTCATTTATAATCAAATATATAATAATACTATAAAATATAAAGTTATAGAGTATATAAGGAAATTTTGTATACGAATTCAAGATCTTTATTTACTAGCTAAAAAATCTAATTAATCCAATCACCTAAACTAAACGTCATGTAATAATTCTATTAACTAATTTGCATTCAACCAATGTTTTATAATTATCATCTAAGAATTTGATTCACTCCACACTAAAATTTGTTTAAATGCAAAATGAGTTTTTGAACTAATTAAAAATATGATGAAAAAAATAACCGACCTCGGGCCTCCTTTTACAAGAAAAAAAGAATACAGCATAACCCACTAAAAATTTGCATGTACCGTTTTATTAAATTACAAAGAAATAAGTTAAATGATAGGGAGCCGGATGGGCTTGTGTTAACCGTAAAAAATGTTTGGGGAGTAACACCTCTATTTGATTGCTGAATATCGAGAGGATTACAAGGAAGTACTGAAACGAATTACAGAATTTAAAGAAAGCTGTAAAGGGATAAAATTGCAGAAAGGAAAAAATGCAGAAACAAACAAATACAGAATGTAAAAATAAAGTACGGCTTCTATTGAGAAGAGTTGATGTGTCTCCCTTGGCTGCTACCTCCAGTATTTATAAGGAGTCACACTTCTCCTCAATCCAGACGTTACCACTGCTCCAATGAATCCCGAAATGGCGCCCCTGATGATGAATGGCACCTCTCCACAATCTGCTCCAGACGTTATCACGCTCTTCTCCCTCTGATGATGCTCCTCTTTTCATTGCAGTCATCCCTCTCGGGACTCATCCATGGACTGGGCCGGCAACTTGGTTATTGGCCCGGAAAGTAATGGACCTTAATTTTTAATTGGGTTAACATGTTGGAAAATGGAAACTTAACCACTTGAACAAGTCCTCGTTCATGGATTAAATTATTGTACGAATAAGCAAATTAAAGTAGGTTGATAGTTTCTTTTATTTTCTCGTGGGGTATGAAAAACCTTTAAATGGATAATGCTAAGGTTACACTTTTTCTAGGAAGGGTCCATTTTTCTTTTCCCATCATAAGGAATCGTGCCATTTTACCAATATTTTTCACATTTTAAATTTCTTTGCATTTCTTTCTCTCTCTCTCTCTCAATCTCTTTTTTTTTTTTTTTTTTTGGAGAATTAGAATAAAGACTCTCCTTTTTTATTTACCAAAAAAAGACTCTCCTTTTTTAGTATCGAATGGGCCGTTTTGGGTAATAGGTATTCAAAAGCCCAAATTGTAATGTGGTACCAATTGGATCCATTCATGTTTAATTTCAAAAGCCTACATAGGCTTTTGATCGTTTTCAGAACATGGTTAACACGTCCTCTATCTCTTCCACCTTTCTAATTTGTATGGTATGTACTCCTCTAATTTCTTTCTTTGGCTTTGGCTTCGGGAAAAAAAAAAATAATAAAGAAAACTACAAAGGACTATGAGAACACATTTCATCAAAACACCACCAAAAATATATGATGTATGCAGTGTTTATTCATATATTGTATAATTTGCACAAACAAATATGACAAGCAACATATGGTCTCATAAGCTTGTCCTTTCCCAAAGTAAAACTTCCAATTTTTCTCTTTTCATCATAAGTGGCTTCTCTTAAACTTAAAAAGCACCAACACATTCTTCTAGAATGTTCTAGAACACGGTCGACAACAGAAGTTCCTGGAGGAACGCTGCTCGCTTCCCCATTTCCTCGTAGTCCTCTTCGCCTGCAGACGATGCATTGTAGCTGCAAAAAAACCCGACACACCCCACTTAAATGTAGTTCAAAACAATACACTCTTAACATCACTTGTTCATCATCCTAAACTTTTCGAGCAGATTCCTATCGCGTGATTTTGAGACATGTGACTTTCTTCTAGAGATCTTTTCCCAAATTACTAGCAATAATGCTTACCTTCCTTGATTACTTGCATCAATAATGCTCGAGCCCGTGTTATCCTGAGTGTCTTTAGGGACCATCATAAGTGTCGTGCTGAGGAAAGGCGAAAGGACAGGATCGGAAACAGGTTCTTGCCCTGTGCTGCCCTGACCAAGAAACGACGTTAGATCCCTCAAGTCCCTAATCATGTTCGCGGATGCACTGTTCCAGAAGCCCGACTTTTGTGATTTCCTCTTGCTCTGAAAGAACATGATAATTCCAACACTTGTTTAATACTACTACATTGGTAAGAACCAGACATTCTCTCTTCTGCATCATAAATGTATAATTTAGTCACACCTTGATTGAATGCACATGTTGCACCATGAAATGACCGAGTGGATCTTTCCCTAAGTTCGCGGCACATATGGGACAGACCTGGAATGCTATAAGGTTTAAAGTTCACAAAATCGAAGAATCTTACAGAGCAAACATGTGTTAAGGTTGCTTTTCTGATGCAATGATCCAATTATACAATTGATGAGGATAATTACCGCGTTTTTTAAATCGAAGCAATGCTCTTGCTGCATATGGGTACAGAGCACTTGAACTTCGATATCCAGGTAACAAAAAGGGCAAGGGAACCATGTTCTTACTTCATCTTCTTCCTCTAACACACCTATTTAGATTTCAACAAAAGGTAAAGTTGTAATAAAATGAAAATTTTGATGGAGGCTTCTTGTCTGCATTTCCTTCTGTTTTCAATCGTTGACAGAATTAAGGCAGGGTGGTATTATTGTACATTAAATTCAGCAAATTGAAGCCTTTGACATATGGAAACTCAGCAAACTATTCCTCTATCAACATCAACTCTTATTCTTTTCTTTCTTTGTAGAGTAAATTGGTAATAA
Organism: Hygrophila difformis; assembly: GCA_030278955.1. Classification (NCBI taxonomy): domain Eukaryota; kingdom Viridiplantae; phylum Streptophyta; class Magnoliopsida; order Lamiales; family Acanthaceae; genus Hygrophila; species Hygrophila difformis. The sequence goes on from JAOANR010000001.1 coordinate 82,206,313, forward strand.
AATTACAGCCCTTTATTACAGTTTATACTCAATTCTTTCACAGAGACATAGTTAATAACAGAATTCAACAAAATTAATGTACAGATCAATGGAATCATCAAAAAACTAATGCAAAATCCTACCCAGGAAGAATCAGTAAAACCAGAAAACAAATACTACTGCTATTTCACAGAAATTCAAAAGGGGGGAAATTACCAGAAGGGATGTGCCTGTGAAGTCTTGCAGCCCAGAATTCCCCATCCATTTTTCTGCCCCAATACCAATTTGATATATGAATAAATATGAATAGATAAGAACCCTAATTGGAACCTTAAAGAAAACACAATTTGCAGGTAGATTTAGAGGGCAAAATTAAGAGACAAGAGGGAAGGAAGCAACTAGCAAGCAAGATGAAATTAAAAAAAATGAGTGTGGGAGAGAGTAGAGACTGATTGACAATTTGATTTTGATATATACATACTATTGTTGTTCTGACAGTGGTGGACATTTTTGACACCCCAAAGCTTCGGTCTGTGGTTATCTGCCACGTGGCATTAAGGACAAAGGAGCCAACATACTTATGTTGAAAGAACTGAGAGAATTCTTACCACTGATTTCCTTAAAAGCCCCCACACTCCTGTTTTAAAATCCAAATAAATTAAGATCCTATCACTAACTTTTTTACTACTGCAATTATTATAGATTTACAACTCTTTAATAAACTCTAAATCCAACTTATTTCTGAATTCTGACCAAGAATTCTTTCAATTTTTACCTTCCCTTTGGTCAATTTGTTGTGTGGGGGAATGGGAAATTATTTAGAGCAGTAACAATGAAAAAGAAGCCAAGAAGGTGAGTTGACTAGAGACAAGTGGAAGTAGTAAACATTAATTAATATATTTGGACCAAATAAATGCATAATTATTCATTTTATAAAATATTGACCTTGTCAAGAAATGGCCGGGCAACTTTTATTTACACGGCAAATCCCTCACGCATCTCAACATAATGGCTTATCAGACTATCTCCAGTTCACCTCTCTATTTTTGCAAAAGCTAGAGAACAAATTTTTAGTTTTACATAATAGCTATAGGAGATGTTTTGCAAAACAACCAAATTCAATCGGTTCATTTGTGAGATATTGTGAAACAATATAGTTTTTATAGTACTCCATCCGTCCCACTTAACTTATCTTGTTTCACTTTTGCACACAATCCAATGTACTTTTTCAACTGTTAATATCTCAAAATATGTTCAATCAAAAATTATGCAAAATATATATTATAAAACTACGTGATCATACGATTCCAACAAGACCCAACTCGACTATTTTTCTCTAAATATATACTTGAAATAAAGTTGAGTCAAAACTGAACAATGAACAGTGTAAAAAAGTCAAACATGACAAGTGTGGTGGGACGGAGGGAGTAGTATTTTGACTAATTGTCAAACAACTAACTTTAACCAATTTATTATTCACGTAACTGATTAATAGCTACTCCCTCCGTCCCATATTTATCTTCTTCGACACTGTAGATACGGAGTTTAAGAAAGTTGTATTTTATTATTTTCATGTGTACTTTTTGAGGGGTAAATTTGTATCTTTTTGTCTTGTAGTGCAATTGTTAGTAAAATTAAGGATTGGTTTTTCTGTAAATATATGGACATGTAGGGACATTTTAGTAAAAAAATTCCCTTTTTGGGGTAGGAAGATAAATGTGGGACGTCCAAAAATGGAAAGTAAGAAGATAAATATGGGACGGAGGGAGTAATAACTAATTGTCAAACAAGCTCATGAGCACTTTATCTCCAACCCAACTCTTTATTTTTACGGGACTAAAGAATATATATTTCCTATAAACTCCATTTTATATTACTTTTTAAATATTTATAAATATTTTTTAAAAAAAACTAAAATCAAACCATACTAAATATAATAAGATGATGCCTAAAAGTATTCCTACTTCCTATAACCTAATAATTATATATATTCTTAAAAATCGAACAAAATTATGTCGTAATGTGAATTTATAGGCATAGGACTAGGTTAGCAAATGGATACTCCCTTGGTAGTTGGTACTAGGAATTTATGTTCTCAGCTATTTATAATTTGTACTAGGAATTTTTATTTTTTTGTTATGAAATTTATATCTTTTACTAAACCTTTGTTTCTTGTAAAGTTTCAATAGAATAGCTCTCTTAAATTCTTTTTTTTTTCCTTTTTTGGGTGACATCGGATATCCCAAATCACATTGGACTATAGGTTGTCTCTCCCAAAATAATTTTTTTGCATATACAAACCTTGAATTTGGAACTTTATTTAAGCAACAAGAATCCCAATCAACTCAAGGCAACTGTTGTTTGTTGGTAGCTCTCTTAAATTCTTTTATTCAATTAGAATTTAATCAACTTTTATCTATTGATTTCGTGTTGGAATTTTGGAATGTATCAGACATTTCCAATTCTTTTTTCTAAAATAAAATAACAATGAATAGACATAAAAAATTGGGATGAAACATTTGATAACATCATGATGGAATATTAATAATGCAGAGAATGGTGGGCCAATTTTGGCTGCTTTCGGCCCACAGGACAAAGGCTGTATATAGAAGAAGACGATAATCATTTCATGGCGTAGGGATATATTTTCAAATTATATTTTTAATTATTAAGAATTTAAATTATACTTCCTCCCTTATAAGTGATACATTGGAGGTTTTTTCACTGTTCATTGAGTAATTTTGATTCGAGTTTTTGATACAATTATATAAGATAAAATATAGTTAAATGAGATCTTGTTAGATTCATCTAATCTCATAGATTTAGAATATCAATTTTCATAATTTTTACTTGTATGCAATTTGAGTTATTGAGGATTAAAAACGTGTATTGGACTACATAAAATATGGGTCCGTGACATTTAAAAAAGAACGAAAGAATTACTATATAAAACTATGTCATTAACTATATTTTATTTTATTAAAAAATAAAATTAGAAATATTTAATAAATAGCAGTAACTACCAAATGGAATACTGTTACGTGGCATGTTTATAATATACGCATGTCCATGGTTTAACAAATTAATCCCAAGTGTGATACACTTGTCCACAATTTAGGTTATGATCATTGTGACTAAGCCATGTACTTACCTCTATAAAAGGGAGATGTACTCATGAAAAAAGAATGTAATAAAATTCTATCAATTATACTCCTCATTCCATGCACTCATATTCTCTCATATTGTAATCATCATCATCTCAAATATATATATATACTCTCTTAGTTTATATTACATAGTAGCCACCATCAATCCTCATATTGCTATTTCACCTTGTCACTTTAATATCTACACATATATAATATATCCACAATCCTAGTATATAGTATTATATTTTCCAACACGTTATCAGCACGAGGAGACTCTGCCGGAGTTCTGCCAAAATTTAGGTATAACTTTTATCCCTACTTTTCAATAATATTATGACTAACCTTGCAAAACAGGAATTTATCCCGTTATTGGTTTCTAGGGACAACTATATGTCCTGGGCACGGGATGTAAAAATGCACCTGGCATCTATGGGGCTGGAAGATACTATTGCCCCCGATAAAAAACCATCAAGCCAGGATAAGGCAAAAGCCATGATCTTTTTGTGCCACCATATTGATGAATCGTTGAAACTTCAATATGTGACGTTGGAATCCCCACTTGAATTGTGGCTGAAATTAAAAGAAAGATATGATCATTTAAAAATGACAGTGCTGCCAAAAGCCCGAAATGAATGGCATAATCTGAGGCTCCAGGACTATAAAACAGTCCGAGAATACAATTCAGCGATGTTTCGAATCACATCGCAACTGACTCTTTGTGGAGAAAAAATTACAGAATCTGATATGTTGGAAAAAACCTTCTCCACATTCCATGCCTCACAAATGGTCCTACAGCAGCAGTACCGGGAACGTGGTTTTCAAAAGTATTCTGAACTTATCACATGCTTACTTTTGGCCGAGCAAAACAGTGAATTGCTGCTAAAAAATCATGAATCTAGGCCAACTGGTGCTGCTCCATTTCCTGAAACAAATGCCACTGAAACAGAAAATCAAGTGCGGGATCGTGGGTATCGACGTAATCAAAATTATCGTGATAGAAATCGGGATCGTGGCCGTGGTAGACCCGAATCGTCTGGAAGAAACAAATATCGTAATAAGCCTCGATTTGAATCCAATCGCCGAAATGACAATAGGATGCATTACAAATCGCAGCCAAGATTCAATACACAAAAAGACAAGAACAATGATGAACCGTGTGATCGTTGTGGTATTAAAGGTCATTGGGCCCGGGTCTGCCGAACAGCTAGCCACTTAGCTGAATTATATCAGGCTTCGAAAAGAAAAGAACGATCCGATCCCGAGACACATCACGCAACCCGCGACGATACATTTGATGATGTTTTGAATGACGATATTACCCATTTGGAAGCTGATGATTTTATTGGTGGCACAAACTGAAAAAATGAAAAGAATGGTTGCATATTTTGTATTTTGCCTTATGATGTATTTTGGTATTTTGCTCTCGTTTTGTATCCCCCGTTTTATAATGTATTTTGCAATGGTTATGTTTATATAATATGACTGATGTTTTTATTATCTTGTGAAATGTTAAAGAAATGGATGGCCAAGCTAAAAATGAAATCTGCCTCATTGACAGTGCAACAACGCACAGTATTTTGAAAAGCAAAAGCTTTTTCTCCCATTTAAAATTGGGAAAAACCGCAGTAAAAACTATAAGCGGTAATGAAAATTGCATTGAAGGCTCTGGAAGAGCAGTTATATTTCTCCCTAAAGGGACAAAATTGGCAGTTGAAAATGCCCTATTTTCAAGCAAGGCTCGAAGAAACTTGCTAAGTTTTGGTGATATTCGAAAAAATGGATATCACATGGAAACTCTAAATGAGGCAGGAAATGAATATATTTTACTTACCCAAACAATCAATGGTAAAAAATTTATCAATGAAAAGCTGCCATCTTTGACGTCCGGATTATATTATACAAAAATTCATGCCGGAGAAGTACATAACCTAGTAGGCCTAAAGGCTACTAGTGAATTTATAATCTGGCATGAAAGGCTTGGACATCCAGGCAGCGTAATGTTGAGGCGGATAATTGAAAATTCTAGTGGCCATAAATTAAATAATAAAATGATTCTGAATCCAAATGAATTTACATGTGCTGCTTGCTATCAAGGAAAATTAATTACTAGGCCATCTCCAGCAAAAGTGGGAATTGAATCCCCTGCATTTTTGGAAAGAATTCAAGGCGATGTATGGGGCCAATAGATCCACCTTGTGGACCATTCAAGTACTTTATGGTACTAATTGATGCATCAACAAGATGGTCCCATGTCTGTTTATTGTCAACTCGCAACCTAGCCTTTGCTAGGCTACTGGCACAAATTATTAAACTGCGAGCACAATTTCCTGATCATCCAATAAAGAAAATACGCCTTGATAATGCTGGAGAATATACATCAAATGCTTTTGATGATTTTTGCACATCTGTTGGTATCACTGTAGAACATCCAGTTCCGTATGTGCATACCCAAAATGGTCTGGCTGAATCATTAATCAAAAGATTGCAATTAATTGCACGACCTTTATTGATGAAATCAAAACTCCCCGTTTCTGCTTGGGGACATGCTATATTACATGCAGCAGCACTAATAAAAATAAGGCCGACAAGCTATCATAACTACTCCCCTACTCAAATTATAACCGGAAAAGAGCCCAATATTTCTCATTTACGAATTTTTGGGTGTGCGGTATACATACCAATAACACCACCCCAACGGACAAAAATGGGACCTCAAAGAAGATTGGGCATATATGTCGGGTATGAATCACCCTCAATTATCAAATATCTTGAACCAACAACGGGTGATCTCTTTACTGCGAGATTTGCAGACTGCCATTTTGACGAATCACATTTCCCGACATTAGGGGGAGGAAGTAATCAACTGAAAAAGGAAATTTCATGGAAAATCCCACTTGATATATGTGATCCTCGTACAAAACAATGTGAATTAGAAGTCCAGAGAATTGTGCATTTGCAAAGGATTGCAAATCAATTGCCTGATGCATTCAATGATGCTGCAAGAGTGACAAAATCTTACATTGAAGCAGCAAATGCACCGGCCAAAATAAATATACCTGAAGGACAAATTCCAAGTGCTAATGAATCTAATCCACGGCAAAAGCGTGGTAGACCATTGGGTTCCAAAGATAAAAATCCACGAAAGAAACGAATTATACACGTGGATGATGAAAAACCTGAAGAGGTAACAAATTCAACTTTTGAAGAAGTTGATGCTGAAAATGTTAATCCAGAAGAAAGTGAAACTATTGAAACTGCTTTCAATTATATCACTTCTGGAAAGTATTGGAACCGGAAAGAAATCAAAGTTGATCAAGTATTTGCATATAATGTAGCACTTGAGATGATGAAAGATGACGAGGATCCTGAACCAAAATCAGTTGATGAATGTCGGCAAAGGGATGATTGGCCAAAATGGAAAGATGCAATTAAATCAGAATTGGATTCACTGAACAAAAGAAAAGTATTCGGCCCTATAGTCCAAACACCTGAAAATGTAAAACCAGTTGGCTACAGATGGGTGTTTGTTAGAAAGAGAAATGAAAATAATGAAATTGCAAGATATAAAGCAAGGCTTGTAGCCCAAGGATTTTCCCAAAGACCGGGAATTGATTTTGAAGAAACATATTCCCCGGTTATGGATGGGATAACGTTCAGGTACCTCATGAGCCTGGCAGTACGAGAAAAACTTGAAATGAGACTAATGGATGTCGTTACTGCCTACTTATATGGCTCATTGGAAAAGGATATCTATATGAAAATACCTGAAGGGTTTAAATTACCTGAATCTTATAACTTAAAACCCAGAGAAACTTTTTCCATTAAATTACAAAAATCACTTTATGGGCTCAAGCAATCAGGCCGAATGTGGTACAACCGCCTCAGCGAAAGCTTAATAAAAGAAGGTTATATAAATGATCCTGTATGTCCCTGTGTCTTTATAAAGAAAAATGGGTCAGAATTTGTAATCATTGCAGTTTATGTTGATGATTTGAATTTAATTGGAACTCCTGAAGAGCTGAAAATGGCTGTTGAATATCTGAAAAAGGAGTTCGAAATAAAGGACTTCGGAAAAACAAAATTTTGCCTTGGTTTACAAATTGAGCATTTAGAAAAAGGTATATTTGTTCATCAATCAACTTATACCCAAAAGATATTGAAACAATTCCGAATGGATTATGCTCATCCGTTGAGTAATCCAATGGTCGTGCGGACACTTGATCCTATAAAGGATCCATTCAGGCCAAAAGAAGAAAATGAAGAACAACTTGGCCCAGAGATACCATATTTAAGCGCAATTGGCGCGTTAATGTATCTTGCTAATAGCACGCGGCCTGATATCGCGTTTGCTGTTAATTTACTTGCAAGATTTAGTTCTTGCCCTACTCGACGACATTGGAATGGCATAAAGCACATCTTTCGCTATCTCCGGGGAACAATTGACCTTGGGTTATTTTACTCAAAAGATTCTCGACATGAATTGATCGGCTTTGCCGATGCAGGATATTTGTCAGACCCACACAAAGCCAAATCTCAGACAGGCTATATCTTTACGTGTGGAGGAACTGCTATCTCATGGAGATCTATGAAACAAACACTAACGGCTACTTCATCAAACCATGCTGAAATATTAGCAATCCATGAGGCTAGTCGAGAATGCTTTTGGTTGAGGTCAATGACCCAACATATATTGAAAAATTGTGGTTTAATCTTGGAAACAAAGATTCCCCCGACTATTTTATTTGAAGATAATTCGGCTTGTATAGCCCAATTGAAAGGGGGTTATATAAAAGGAGATAGGACTAAACATATTTCACCAAAATTCTTCTATACTCATGATCTTCAAAAGAATGGTGAAATTGATGTGCAGCAAATTCGATCAGATGAGAACTTAGCGGATCTATTAACCAAGGCATTGCCAACTACGATACTCGAGAAGCTCGTGAAGAAAATTGGGATGCGACGGCTTCGAGATTTGAAATGATACCCAAATCAGGGGGAGAAATAAACACAAGAATATTGTACTCTTTTTCCTTCACTAGGATTTTTTCCCACAGGGTTTTTTCCTAGTAAGGTTTTAACGAGGCATATTCTTCGTGTAATGGACATGCAAGGGGGAGTGTTACGTGGCATGTTTATAATATATGCATGTCCATGGTTTAACAAATTAATCCCAAGTGTGATACACTTGTCCACAATTTAGGTTATGATCATTGTGACTAAGCCATGTACTTACCTCTATAAAAGGGAGATGTACTCATGAAAAAAGAATGTAATAAAATTCTATCAATTATACTCCTCATTCCATGCACTCATATTCTCTCATATTGTAATCATCATCATCTCAAATATATATATATACTCTCTTAGTTTATATTACATAGTAGCCACCATCAATCCTCATATTGCTATTTCACCTTGTCACTTTAATATCTACACATATATAATATATCCACAATCCTAGTATATAGTATTATATTTTCCAACAAATACATAAATAAAAGCTGAGGGAGTATTTATAGATTTAATAACCAACAGCAGTTGGCTTGAGTGGATGGGGATCGAGCTTTGTGTATGCAAAAACTGATTTGGGAGATGCGCCCTTAATTGCTCTTGCAGATTCTCGAGGGATTAATTTTAGGTCCAATGTGGCCTAGGGATACCCTGGTATTCACCAAAATAATTAGTGAGAAGAAAATATTACTCCCGCTGTTTTGTTAGTTGTTTATTAGTCTCCCTTTTTACATTTCCATCTATTATATTTCTATTGTTGTTGGGGCCATATGGAATAATGGGCCGCGAAAGAGCTATTGGGCCATAAGACATGGGCCAGAAGAAAGAGGGAGTCCAAAAGGAAGATGGGCTCAAGATTAGTAAGGCCGAAAGAACATAGTAAACCGAAGGGAGGGAAACGAGGCTGATAGAGATTTCGGCCGAAATAGGAAGGAACAGCCGAAACCAAAACAACCGAAGTGAAGAGAGAAAGAATTCGGCTCCGAGGAGTTAGCCGGAGAGCGGTTATTCCAGCTCCGGCTATAAATAGGGGTCGACACACACAAAATCAGAGAGATCAATCCAACCCCCAAATTCCTTTTATCAAATTTAATTCCTTGTTATCTTTACTGCTTTCTTTACAGCTTTCCTTTACAGCTTTCCTTAGAATCTAGCCTAGTTTGTAGCGGTTACCATTTCCAAATCCACCGTTGCTCCTTAGCAGCTGGTAGTTTGGTTCCCTGTTTTTGGTGAATTCCGCCGTTGTTTCTTAACAACAGACAGATTCTCCGTTGTATCTTGTTATTTCTGATCAATTCAAAGAAGATTCAGTCAATTGTGGGCGCATTATTGTTAATCCGAACCCGTAATCGGTTTGATCCTTTTCCGGTAGCCTCCCTTGAGGAGAAAAAGGTCCTTGGCTACACCCGAGCCAAACAGTGGCACGCCCAGTGGGACACGAAATGGCGTTTGAACAAGCAACTCCAGCAGCAAACACGGCGGCGAGGACTGATTTGCCGCCGATTCAGGAAGAGCGCGCACCAGAAGCCGGAGAATTCCCCCCAGGGTTCCCCGGACCATCACGTTTCCATAGTCAGGAGTTTTCAAACGATGATTTAACCCCGCGATTCCGAGATCAGGTTCAATTTATGGTGGAGGCGGCGGTTACTAACTCAGTTCGTCAGATTGAGGGAAATATCTTGGCAGCGATGCCAGCCATGTTTAGAGTCGAAATCGCGAGGAGTATGTATCCGATGGGAGCGCAGCAAGCTCCAGTGGCTCAAAATCCACCACCTGCGATGCAAAATCCTCACAATTTTCAACAGCAGGCCTTTAGGCCGCCAGGAGGGCATGGAGCTCGGCCTTTTGTTCCTCCGCAGCAGAGGTACGATCAGCAACAAAATCAACCGCCTCAACCAGCTGTTCAACCGCCTGCTCCAGTGGTTCAACAACAATACGCACCACTTCAGCAGAATCCACCACAACTGGTTGACAGAGAGCTTATTGCTGAGATTATTCGCACACAGTTTGGGAATCTCATCGGCCAGGAGAATAGGCCGATGTATCGGAAACCTTATCCAGATTACATTGAGGAGCAGTATCCACTGCCTAGAGGGGTGAAGGTTCCAGATTTTAACACTTTTTCTGGAGAAGTCGGCCGCTCTACCATCGAGCATATTGGCCGATTTACAGCTCAATGTACCAGAATCGCGCAAAATGATTTTCACAAGCTGATATTTTTCAGTTTGTCATTAACTGGCCCAGCATTCGAATGGTACATTAACTTGCCAGCGGGATCGGTCAATACTTGGGCCGAAATGGAGCGGTTATTCCATGACCGATTCTATAATACCAGTCCGGAAGTCTCGGTAGTTGATCTGACGTCAACCAAGCAGAAGGCGTCTGAATCGGTTACTGAATTCATTGAAAGATTTTATGCAGTGAAGGCTCAGATGAAGACAATGCTGCCTGAGCATGAATATATTCAAATCTTAAAGCAGAATTTGAAGTTTGCCAATAAGGATAGATTGATGGTAACAAGACCAAGGACAGTAGCCGAATTAACGGCTGAAGCTATAAGGATGGAGACATATTTGGCGGAACAGGCGGCTTTCAAATCAAGCCGAAGTCAAAGCGGAAGGTCACAACCTATCCAGTCAGCTGCCTCATTTGCTGAATCTCTGGATAGATGTGACATTCAGGAAGAGTACAATACGGATGACGTTCCTGCATTAGCCGAAGTCGCAAGGGCAGAGTTAATCATAAAAAAGCCTATGACTTGTCCAGCACTTCGGCCAGCCAGAGGCAAGGAGAAAGAAGGAGGAGATGAATCTCAAAGGTTTTACTCTTTCGACTTGTCACAAATGGACGAAATATTTGATTATTGCCAGAAGAACGGATTGCTAGAGTTTAAAGGAAACCATCCACAGCCTACCAAGGATCAGTTGGAGGCCGGATGGTGCAGATTCCATGGATCAGCTACTCATTCCACGGCGATTTGTGGGCATTTTAGGAAACTGATTCTGAAGCATGTCGATGATGGGAAGCTGAAGTTCCCAGAGAGGCTTATGGCAATTGATAAGAATCCGTTCCCAGTTGCCAACATGGTGATGGTGCAGCCCAATCAGAATAAATCGGTGCATGACCGATTGGGGGATCAAACATCATCTAGCAAGAGTTCTGTGCACGATCGGCTTGGGGATCGGCCATCGGCTCAGAAGTCAGGAGTATGGAAAAGGCTAGGATCTCCAAAGGGAAAAGAGAAAGTTACAGATGTTTTTGACCGATTGGGGAATTATGAGGTAAAAGAGTGGATCAAGCAATCGGAGAGACATCAGGAGATCGAGGTCGGAGATAAGAGTGAGAGACCAACGTTGAAAATCATAACCAACGGATGGGACTCAGAGATGAAGTTAACAGCCGATAAACAGAATGGAAAGACTGTGATACAGATCACAGTCCCTGAAGAAGCTGTTAGTCCCGAAATGAAAAAGCTTAGAAGGCCACCAGCAAATACTCAGGTAGGCCGATGGGTCCAAAACTCTCCAGAAAGAAGGCATTTCGATCAACGCCGGTATGACCATTCAGCTTGGAGGGTAGAGGAGAGAAAAGTCCCAAAAGGAAAGGGATCATATTGTACTTTCAAACGAAGAATGCAACGGCTTAAAGCAGCTGCTGTTTCTGAGCAGGAGGAGTATGATATGATGCATATGGAAGAGGACTTCCCTGATGACTGTTCGTTCTCGGGAGGACGAATACTCAATAGGGTATTTTCGGCTCGTTTGAGGTCCGAATCAAAAGAAGAGAGGAAGCCGAAAGAAGGACAGGATCGGCTAAAGAACAAAACTGAATTTCGGCCAAAAGTAATACAGCCGAAAATTGAAAGTGAGCAGCCGAAATCGAAAGAAGAATGGAAGCCTAGACCAGTCCGAACCAGGGAATGGAAACCAAAGACAACTATCATTCCGAATAGTGATACACCACCCCCTGTTGGGCAGTTTAAGTTCGACTTCGGATCTAGCGCGAATATGGTGACGGTAACCACCGAAGAGAAAGAGGAGTACTGGTCGGATTCCGAACCAGCTGTGGTTTTCTGTCAAAAGGATGGAGAATACTATGGCGATGAAGAACCCATAGTGGATTTTTGTTTCGATAAACTTGAGGTATTTCGGCCGGAAGCCGAAATAGAGAAATCGTTTGAGGAAGGATATAAAGCATTTGTTCCAGAAGCTCAACCAGGTACGATTTTGCCTCCAACTGCAAAAATGTCCCAGCATGTGAGGCCTTTATACGTTAAAGGTTGGGTCAATGGGAGACCACTTAGAAGAATGTTTATCGACGGTGGAGCCACTGTTAATATCATGCCGCTATCCACACTAACGAAGATAGGCCGTTCGAAGGAAGATTTACTCCCTACGAGAATGAAGGTAATGAGTTTTGTGGGGGCTCAAACTGCGGCTGAAGGATGTATATTGGTGGCTGTAACGGTTGGAACAATATCAATTCCGACCATGTTCTTCGTGGTAGATGCAGAAGTCCCGTATGCGGCCCTATTAGGCCGATGCTGGATTCATACATCCCGATGTTTGCCATCAACGCTTCACCAGAAAGTATGGTTCTGGAAAAAGGATGGCACAGTAGAAGAAGTAGATGGGGATCAACCTCCATTTCCAGTCAGCTCAGCTGGACGAATTGATGCGGTGTTATATGAAGAACCGATACAACCATTCCTAGCAGTGGTAGGGGATCGGTACCCGCAGGTGATCGAGTGTGATTGGACAGATTTGGGGTTTGAAATCAGATACCATGCCGATGAACGGCCAGTCGAAGAAGAAAGTAAATGATGAAGGCACAACCGAATCAAGCGACCGAGTTCGAATCGGCCGAACTCGGAATTTCAGACGACAAAGCAGGATGGAGCGATTTAATAGACGCAATTCCAAAGCGAACGCCGGATTTCAAAGCTCAAGACCCCTTGAAAATGGTCAATGTTGGTACAGACGAACACCCGAGGGAGATCCCGTTGAGTGCAAATCTTGATCAGCAGATGACAAGCCGATTCAAGGAGGTTCTAGTCGAATTCAAGGATTGTTTCGCATGGGACTATACAGAGATGCCAGGATTGGAGCGGTCAATTGTAGAGCACAGACTGCCTATTAAAGAGGGTTCAGGCCACATAAACAGCCGGCCAGGAGGGCAGCGCCCGAATTAGTCCCAAAAATAAAAGAAGAAATAGAGAAATTGTTAGCGGCCGGGTTTGTTAGGCCAGCTAAATATGCAGAATGGCTATCAAATATTGTTCCTGTAATAAAGAAGAATGGAAAATTGAGAGTTTGTATTGATTTCAGGAATCTTAATATAGTCACTCCAAAAGATGAGTATATGATGCCTATTGTTGACTTGTTGATTGATTCGGCCGCAAAACAGGGGATGCTATCTTTCATGGATGGATATTCAGGATACAACCAAATTTTTATGGCCGAAGAAGACATTCACAAGACTGCATTTCGGTGCCCTGGTGCCATAGGGATATATGAATGGGTGGTGATGCCGTTCGGACTGAAGAACGCAGGAGCTACATACCAGAGAGCCATGAACTATGTTTTCCATGATCTCATAGGGGATTGTGTTGAAGTCTATATCGATGACGTCATGGTCAGATCCAAAGATATCGAAAGCCACTTAAACGATTTGCGGAAGGTGTTCATGAGGATGAGGCTGCATGGAGTCAAGATGAATCCAGCCAAGTGTGCTTTTGGAGTACAGGCAGGAAATTTTCTCGGGTTCCTGGTACATAACAAAGGAATAGAAGTTGATGCGAACAAAACCAGGGCTATCCAAGAAGCCAAACCTCCACATGATAAGAAAAGTCTACAGAAGTTTCTTGGAAAGATCGGTTTCCTGAGACGATTCTTAGCAAATGCGGCTGGAAAGTCGAAACCACTAACCGATTTATTGAGGTTGAAGAAGGAAGAGGAGTTCAAATGGGGAGTCGACCAACAAAAAGCCTTCGAACAATTGAAGCAGGATTTGATGAATCCACCTGTGTTGGTTCCTCCAATTTTAGGACGGCCATTGAAGTTGTATATAGCAGCGGCCGAAGAATCTATTGGAGCATTACTGGCGCAAGAAGACGATGAAGGAAGGGATCGGGCGATTTACTATCTTAGCCGAATCCTAAGGGACGCCGAAGTAAGGTACTCGCCGATTCATAAACTATGTTTAAGTCTTTATCATGCATGCCAGAAATTAGAATATTATATTCAGCCAAGGCAAGTGATAGTGGTAGCTTCGGTTGACATAGTTAAGATTATGATGAATGATCCGGTCAGTAGCCGAAGAATGGCCAAATGGGCCATGAAGTTAAATGCATACGATTTGAGATACCAACCTTTGAGGGCTATGAAAGGTCAGATTGTAGCCGATTTTCTAGCTGATCATGTGATACACCCGATAACCGATGACATCGATCATCAGGATCGGCCGAAAGAAATTGGTGGGATAGGAATTGTATACTTGCAACCATGGGTAATGACATTTGATGGTTCTAAAGCCGCTTCAGGAGTTGGAGCAGGGTTTACCCTACAAACACCGGAGGGCAAGATATACAAATATTTCGTGCAACTGCCAGAGTCATATACGAATAACCAAGCTGAATATAAAGCGTTAATTTCGGGATTACAACGGTTGATGGAAGAAGGAGTCAGAGCAATCATTGTCAAAGGAGACTCGCAAGTAGTTGTTCAGCAATTGCTAGGCGATTTTTCGGTTAAGAGTTCTCAGTTGATTAGATTGTATGAAGAAGCGGTTACTTTGTTAGAAGAATTTGATGAGGTGTACATTGAATATATCCCGAGAGGAAAGAATGAAGTAGCCAATGAATTGGCTCAACATGCAGCTAAATATCGGTTGATGCCGATAGCAGGAAATGTAGAAGTACGTTTGGCCGAAACAGAGAAGGCCGAATGGATAAAAAAGATAGCACAGACATTAGAAGATCCTTCGGAGGCTAATCCAGCCGAAAAACGGAAAGCGATGGACTACGTCATAATAGGAGGATTATTATTCAAGCGTGCTATTGATGGAATATTGCTCAGATGTGTCGGAGAAGAAGACGCTAAAAGGGTAATGGGAGAGGTTCATGAAGGAATATGTGGTGCGCATCGGGCAGGAAAATCGATGAAGTGGAGTATTATTCGGCTGGGATATTATTGGCCGAATATGGGTCCTGATTGTGAAAAATATGCAAGAGGATGCAGCGAATATCAAAAACATGGGCCGATTCAGAAGTTACCGGCCGAAGAATTACATATAATGATCAAACCGTGGCCATTCAGAGGATGGGCCATGGACATCATAGGAAAAGTTCATCCCTCTTCGTCGAAAAGACATGAGTTCGTGCTAGTGGCAACAGATTACTTCACAAAATGGGCCAAAGCTCAGGCGTATGTCAGCATTTCACAAGAGGAGGTGATTGAGTTTATTAAGAGACAGTTGATTTATAGATTCGGGATCCCACAGACGATTCTAACAGATAGAGGAACGGTATTTGTGGGAGAAAAAGTCAAGGCCTTTGCAGACGAATACGGGATAAAAATTGTGCATTCGTCACCATATTACCCGCAAGGAAATGGACAAGCAGAGGCCACAAACAAACAGCTAATAGGAATTATAAAGAAAATGATTGAAGATCAGCCAAGAAAATGGCACGAGAAGTTATCTGAAGCATTGTGGGCTTATCGAAATGCTAAAACTTCAGCTACTGGGTTCACACCGTTTCGGCTGACTTATGGAATGGATGCAGTATTGCCAGCCGAAATAACAGTGCCGACTTTGAGAACAAGCCAGGCGGATTCAATGTCGGCCGAACAGTATGATTGTGCGATGAAAGATGAGTTATTGGAGATAAATTCCAATCGGGTGCAGGCCTTTGAGAATTTGCAGAAAAATAAAGATATTGTGGCCGATTGGTACAATAAGCGAATTCGTCTTAAGCGGTTTGAAGTTGGAGACTTAGTTTGGAAAGTTATATGGCCGCCTAAGCAGAAGGATGGCCGATTAGGTAAGTGGAGTCCCAATTGGGAGGGACCATTTATCGTTCATACGAGATTACCGAATGGAGCGTACGTTCTGGTGGACGAAAATGGTGAGCAGATGTCAAATCCAGTTAATGCAAGATATATGAAGAAATATTATCCACCAGTATGGGATTAAACATTAAGCGATGCGAAAAAGTAAAGATTTTATTGCATGAACGAATAAGTACAAAAAGGGTGCTACTTCGGCCGAAAGCGGCGTCAATAGCCCAAAGTTACAATATACAAGGGAAACGTCCTATACTAAGCAGGCATATACAAGGGAAAGGTCCTCGAAAGACATTCAGCCTTGTAGAAATGCCGCTAAAACTATCGGCAACACAGAAGCAGGGCACAGTTGCTTGCCCCAGAACAGTATTGCCGATTTAGGTCCGACCACCGAACTTCTACTCTAGGATACGATAGAACGAAGAGTACAACGTCCCAGAGGTAGAAGTCAAACTCGGGTACAGCATCCGCACGACCTCAGACAGAAGAAGGAGGAGTGCAGCGAGGCAGTCACCCAAAAACGGTGGAAGGGGGAAAGGAGGGAAGAATAACTAAGGATAGTTATCCCCCCCATTAGAAAAGGTCCGACAGGATATGCAACCGCAAAGTCGAAAAGGGACACACCAGCATAGCCGTCGAGACCTTCATTTGGAATAACATATAAAGATCCTCGCCCATACGAACATGGTGAAAAGGGCATTAGTTGAACTCGTGTTGCATAAGCAAAAAATTTTCGTACCACGTCTGGAAATCCTTGCACAAGAATACTTGCCAAAGGCCATGGAGGAACTGGAGACAGGAAGTTGAACAAGGGAGAAGGGAGATCCATATTGTTATAGAAAAAAGGGAAAAAAGGAAGTGATAGATAAGTGTCAACAATGCCGGGTATTTATAGGAAGAGATAAGTGCTCGGCGGAAGAAACGGTCAATAGTAAATGTTATTTATGGGAAAACGTTGCAGCTGATTCCCGGAAAAAGCTGCTAATATTCAGAAATCAGCAATAAAGGAGACCGAAAACAATGGAATTAACGGGATACGAATCGCATTACAAAAGATACAAAAGATATGAATCCAAGTACAATGTATCGGCCAACATAGTCTAAAAAGGCCGATTACAGCTGTCAAGAAAAAAAAGAGTGACCGAAATTTACACTTGACAAAAGACAAGTCAAAACACAGAATTGGTATATAAAAACAAATTAGTGGTTTTCCTGGGTATCAAAAGGAACAGCATCATCTAAGCCTCGCGAAGTAGCGGTAGTAGGATTAACCGAAGACGTCATCAGATTCGGACTTGCTGAAGAAGAAGGGCCAGCAGTGTCACCAGGAGGGAGGTGAACGGTGGATGAACCAGCACCACAGGAAGCACCAGTTTTCCCTAGGAGAGAAAAAAAAAGGGGGGGAATAATAAGTAAGAGAGCATAAAAGAAAGAAATCACAACAGGAAATGGAAGGGAACAGGGTACCTGAAGGAATGATTGGCAAAAGTGGGTTATCGCCCGAAGGGGAGGACTCTATCTCGGAAGGGTCCAAAGGAAATAAGACATGTGGAGAAGAGACGTGAACAACACTTTGCCCACCAAGGCTCTTGATGGCCGAATCCAGTTGACCAACTAAAGACTGGGTTTCGGCCCATTTTTCTTGGAAGGTACCAAGAATGAAATCGTTGAAACTGATCCGCATGGCCAAATAAGAAGCATCCTCCTGAGAATCCAAGATTTTGGCCCTGGGAGCTTCGGCCGATTGACGAAGGGTTTTGATCGATTGTTTCAGATCGGCCGATTTTCGCTTAGTCTGAGCCAGAATTGATTCCAAATCCTTCTCTTGTCGTTGGAGCTTGGCTATCTCAGCCCGAATCAAAGAAAGGTCCTCGGACTGTTTGAGTTCCTGAGATTCCACTACGGACAGCTTACTCATTTGAGCCCGATACTCTGCAGAATAATTGTCAAAGATGGCTCGTGAAGAGGCTGCAGCCTCACGTTCGGCGGCAAGTTTGTGTCGCATTTTTAAGTGAGCCATGAGTTCCTGATCCATTGAGAGGACAGACTTCGTAATCATCTGAAGAGTGCCATTCAGATTCAGAGATACCATCTCGTCATGAAATTGTTGCTCAAGATGAGACAAGAGAATAAGGATCGGTTTAGGGTTGACGAATTCCACGTCAGATTGCCGGCCGATTAGATTACATAGCCTGGCCAAACAATCGCCAAGGTGAGTAGAAAGATCCGACGGACGAGAAACCAGAGACGCGGGAGAAAAGAAATCGTCCAAGACATGCCGATCAGGAAATGGCGATAAAGGGACCTGATCGGCAGGGGTTTCATCAGCAGTCATACCACTAGGTGGGAGGCCAGACGGTTTCGGAACAACTAAAGACGAGGGTGTAGCAGAATCCGTAATAGGCTGAGGACGATCGACCGAAAGAGGGACGGAAGGGTTGGCCGAAGTAGAGCTTGCAATCAAACCCCGAGGGTTAACAGCAGAAGAACTAGCGAGAACGGCCAAATTACTGGTACTGGCCGATGTGCGAAATTCGGCTACCGGAGAGGCCGATACCACAGTTGGAAGTGGATGAACATCGGGTTGTGGCAAAATAGGTGGGACCTGACAAGAATAAGAAAAAGAAATTAGTCGAAGGAAAGGAGCCTGGAAAAGGAAAAGAGTAGTGTAACAAACCGCAAAAAGGGAGGCAGGGATTCTGCCAAGCGGTGAATGAGACGAACGCCTTTTGGTCTGAGTAGGAGGGAGAAAGTCGATAAGAGAGGCCGAAGGCGAAGCAGGCCTTTTTCGACCAGGTTCTGAAGTAGAGGAGCGAGGAACATCTGAAGAAATCGGATAAGTGAGACACAAAGGAAAAGGAGCAAGCAACGATCAAAGAGGAAAGGGAAAGAAAAGAAACATACCTGGGCGAGAAGCAGAAGACGAACCGAGAATGCGCTGAGGAGTGGAACCCGGAGATGATGAAGGGACAGAAGAGAATGCCAGAATAGGAGAGAAACCACCCCTCCGCAGAACCGAATCAAGGTTGGCACTAAAAAAGACACCAGCAACACCGTCCCACCAAGACTGAAAGCGGGAGGTAACGGACCCCGGACGAACGACAAACTTCCAAACCTTGAAGGAGATCAAACGTTTATGATAGAGGGAGCATTGCTGACGACTGGCAGAAGCAGAAAGGCGTCTACCGGCTCTGAGGGCCTCCACTAAGTCTTGACCAAAGCCGAATTGACGGCTAACCAGATGGGGATTGTAAACTTCGAAAGGAATAGCAGACTTGGCAGATACAAATGTGGAACCATTGAAGATCGGGCGGGGTAATATACACCTATTCCAGATTTGAGCAAAAGCTAAAGGAAGAGGAGTCCCGAAGGGGGAAGTAGCAATCTCCCTGACCCAAGCAAAGTCAGTTTTCCGATAATGATAATGGGAAAAGGATTGTTCGACAGTACGACCCAGGAAATAGTTGATCCAATGAGGGATCGACAAAGGAGGAAGGGATGCTCTAAGAAGATCAGGAGCGATAAAATGATTAGGACGAATATCATGGGGAGGAAATTGGGAAATGTCGCGAAAGTGCCAAACCAACCACAAGTGAAGGAACCATAACTGGCCACGGGCTTTATCAGACGAACCTTTTTCCCAACCCGACACAGTAGCCGAAATACCAGCATACAGATGAGCGAGGAAGAAATCGGCTGAGGGCAGGATCACATGATTAAGAAGTGCCGAAGCAAAAGAGTGTGTTTCGAGGATAACACCCTTAGAAGGGACACACCAGAAGAATTTCATAAGGAAATACATCATGAAAGCAAGAGGCTCTGAAGGGTGTGGAGCAGGCGAAATAGGATCACTCTGATGGGAAATGATCCAATTAGCAAAGGAATCGCCAGAGGAAAAGCCAGTATTTTTCTCCTTGGGCAACGACATGATGGCAAGATTATCCCCACGAACATAGAGGCCAAGGAGAAGTTTCACATCCTGAATGGTGGGAGTCATCATCCCCCAAGGGAAACAAAAACAGTTCACAGAAGGATTCCAAAAGCAAAGAAGGGCTTGAATAGGGCGAAGATCTGTGGGAAGTGGCAAGGTACTAAGGGAAATCATACGGTAAACATATGACTTATTCCAAGAGTCACGACAGTGGGGTTCGAGGTGATGATACCACGCCACATAATCGGGAGAGGGCGAAGACCAATTAGCGAAAGATGAAGGGAAAAGATTGGAGGAGAAACAAGGCTCATATAGAAGAACGGAACGATTATCAAAGATCCGAGCAGTACATTCATCGATGTCCTCAGGAATGCCCAACGGACCTAAGGAATAGAAGCCCTCAGGCAAGAGGCGAACTGTGGAATGAGAAGCAAAAGAGTTCTCAATTCTGAGAAGATCAGCAGAAAGAGCAGTAACAGGTGCAGAGGGATTTTCCATCGGAGAAGGTGGAAAGGGAGAGAGAGAGAGAGGAGAAGTTGGAAAGGCAGTTCACTCCAAATACGTGGTAGGCTACGTAAATAGGGGAGTGATGGAGAGTATCCTCGAGAAGAAGAAAATAACCGCCAAAAGGAAGAAGAAAGGGAGATTACTTGGGCTCCTTCGCATATGAAAGCAATTCGCCCAAGTAAGGAGGGCATCTGTTGGGGCCATATGGAATAATGGGCCGCGAAAGAGCTATTGGGCCATAAGACATGGGCCAGAAGAAAGAGGGAGTCCAAAAGGAAGATGGGCTCAAGATTAGTAAGGCCGAAAGAACATAGTAAACCGAAGGGAGGGAAACGAGGCTGATAGAGATTTCGGCCGAAATAGGAAGGAACAGCCGAAACCAAAACAACCGAAGTGAAGAGAGAAAGAATTCGGCTCCGAGGAGTTAGCCGGAGAGCGGTTATTCCAGCTCCGGCTATAAATAGGGGTCGACACACACAAAATCAGAGAGATCAATCCAACCCCCAAATTCCTTTTATCAAATTTAATTCCTTGTTATCTTTACTGCTTTCTTTACAGCTTTCCTTTACAGCTTTCCTTAGAATCTAGCCTAGTTTGTAGCGGTTACCATTTCCAAATCCACCGTTGCTCCTTAGCAGCTGGTAGTTTGGTTCCCTGTTTTTGGTGAATTCCGCCGTTGTTTCTTAACAACAGGCAGATTCTCCGTTGTATCTTGTTATTTCTGATCAATTCAAAGAAGATTCAGTCAATTGTGGGCGCATTATTGTTAATCCGAACCCGTAATCGGTTTGATCCTTTTCCGGTAGCCTCCCTTGAGGAGAAAAAGGTCCTTGGCTACACCCGAGCCAAACAATTGTCAAATATAAGTATAATATACTTATTTTAAAGTATTTTAAAAATAGTTCAAAAAAGATGTGGACAAGTAATAAGAACAGAGGAGTTAACTAACTTGGAAGGATTCAAAATATCGGTCCAACTTCATTTTTTCTTAATTATATTATATGTTCAAATTCAACTTTTGCATAAATTGGGTTGCTTTATACTCTACGTGCTTTATGTGGTGGGCTTCGATTTTGAGTAGGCCCAAACAAATTTCATGGGCCTTAGTGGGAAGGGCCAGGCCCAATAAATTACCATTCATACTAAATGAAGCCCACAGACTCAAATTATTGAATTCATTAGCAAGCTTACCAAGCTAGTAATTCTTTTTCTTATTGGTCTAATTGATTTGCTTACCAAGCTTTCAAGACTCAATTATTGAATTCATTAGCGTATGGTTAGTAACAATACTAAAATAAAAATAAAAATTAAAAAATTGAAAACCCTTACCCTGATTTTCATAGGAAATCAAAGCGTGGTAGTGATGGTTGGCATGTTAATTTTCAAGATTCAATTGAATTCATTAATCAATTAACATTGCGCAATGTTAATTGATTAGTAAAGTATTTTACCTAAAGAAAATTGGCCATCTTAATCTATATAATGAAGTACTTTTCACATATACTATAAACTTTTTATTTGAAAGCATTTTGCATTTATATAATGTTATGAGGGACAATTTTTCTAGCTGGTTTGAATTAGCTATTTGGATCTAAGCTGACAATTTTATTTTTAGTGTTGAAAAATAATAAAAAGACAAGGGAAGAATGGGAGGAATTCCAACTCAACCAGCTAGGTAATAAGATTTAATTTTTCTTATTTTCTTCTGTAATAAAATAAACTAACTAGAGTTTGCATAATATATTAATATATCATCCATTACTTTAAACTTTAGAATGAAATTATTGGAAACCATATCCATTTCAGTCCATTCTTTGGGCATCAACTGTCTTCTCTTCAAATTAGCAATGACCTTGAGAGACCAGGTCTCTCTTTTGGGCCAGGTCTCCCGCCACGTCAGCATTATTTATTAAAAAAAAAAAAAGAAAATTGTTGTGGTTGCCTTGGGGTGGTCGACCAACCCCCCACTTGAGACCACTTGTCTCTTTTGTTTGGGCCAATGGGATAGAGACACTTGTCTCTATTTCAGTGGTCAAAGTTATTCTTTTTAATTTATCTAATAAATTGATTATATCTTTTATATAAATAAATAAATATAATTTTAAAATATGTCAAATTTTATAATTTTTTATTCTCTACAAATAGAGATCACTCTTGCTATATTTTTATTAAATACATAATATATCAATTTTAATATATTTAACCTATTTTAAATTTTAAAATAATTATATATAGTGTTGTGGTTGGATGGTTGGGTGGTTATTGATAAAGTATGTAAAATTTGAATGGTTGGGTTGGGATGAATATTGATGAGTTGGATGAGAGAGAAATTAATAAAATAATGAGATGGTTGGATGGTTGAGTGGTTGGGAAGGTTATGGATAATGGTAGTCTAATCTCAATATATATAAAAATAATGCCAAAATATATAAAACTACATATAATGACATAACTGTAAAGCATCTCAAAATTCCAATAATTAACTCTCTGTTCTTCTATAGTTAATCTCTCTCTCTCTCTCTCTCTATATATATATATATATATATATAACATAGTACAACAGGAGCTGCTAGTTTAAACAAGTATATATCCAAACCTACAAGAAGTGGAACATATAATGAACACTCAAACAGACAGAAATCATAACTAAACAAAACTAAAACTGGGCAGTTCTTGCACTTGTACGGACCAGGATTGCTTCATTCCCTTCATCTTCAATTCGAGCAACACACAAACACACATATATAGATATGCATAATGCAAACATCATCCTCTCTATACACTTTTTCCACTCAAATTTAAAACCTATCCCACATCGCCAAAATCCCACACACCAACCCCTGAACAGGAAAAATAATGGCATTGAAGCAAATCGAGAAACCCCATCCTATACAGGCACATTGGAATTTCAACAACCCTTTGCTTCAATTAGGGTTTTCAATTTCTTTGTCTGTCAGTGTATATATATAGACAAACCAACTAAAGGCCTATAGATACATACATAAATATATATATCATGTATGTATGTGTGTGTGTGTGTGTGTTTTGAAAATGTGGGTTTACGCATGCTGTAGGGTTTGGGCTTTGGTGGCTTTAATGTACAGTAAAAGGCACGTTTCCACAGAGAGGGACAGTGGGCTATAACGCAAGTGTAAATGTGTAATGGTTTTTTTTTTTTTATTTAAATTTTACTAATTTGTACATATAAAGATTTTTTTTGGTAAATATTGACACTCGTGCATCGGCAAAGATGTGTGAAAACCCAAAGCACAGAAATTACAAAGGGGGTAAAGGGAAGGGATAGAAATTAAACCTCCACCCATAAGATTCGAAGTCATGGGATATAATCACTGAGCCAAGTTTCAATTCCCATTTGGTACATATAAAGATGAGAAAAAGGATTTTTTTTAAAACAAAAAAGAAATTATATTATTTATTTTATATAGATGGGGTTCTTTTTCAAAAGTGGACTTTTGTAAGGAATTATATTGTGTAATGTTCCATTGTGTGTCACTTCCAAAAGGGCTCTTCTATGTTGATGATGTACTGGTGAAGTGTTTCCATTTTAAATTTCTTCTTTACTGGCAAAGCATTGTCTTTATTGTTTCTATCATACATATATTCTTCTTACAAAGAAGATTTGTCATGTCCTCCATTTGTTGTTATGTCCCTCTTACAACCTTCTTCAAATTCAATCTTTTTGACTCTTATATGATTCTTCACTAATTATGTCTTTTGCTCCCTTTTGGTCGCAATAATATGCCTCTCATATATCTAGGCAAATGCAAACAATGCTCATTATGAATGCATAAATGTTTTCTTCAATAATTGTGCACTTAAAAATTGATAAATTATGACTACCAAATTTGCATATCCTCTATTGCCTCTTGTCATTTAACTAATAGGTAAGGTTTAGCTTTTTCTAACGATATATATATAGACATATAATAATGGCTTTACTTTTAAATAGCCACTTATATCATAGATGATGAATTTGAAATCTTTGCCACAATTACGATACGAATTCATGTTGGTTACTTTCTGTTTCAAAGACAAAAAAGTTTGCATTCGTTATGTGACTAGTTAGGGCGCAGATTCTTGCACATATAGAGGATGTTTGGGAGTCAGCAGATCCGCTAACAGATAGCAGATTCGGTGAGAGAATATGCTAATTGAAACCGTTATATGCTCCTGAATATGCCGGCTTCCAAACAAACCCATAGAATATGCTGAGCGGCACTTTTTTTAGGGTAAGATAAGTATGTGATGTACGTTATAGATTTTGTAATATTTATGATAGTGATGTGCAGTCATAATTTTGTGACGTCATTGTCAACTCACCACATAATTTTATTCTTACATCACATAATCTCACATTGACAACATTATGCCTATGTGGAATATTGTTATTCTGCATACTAACCAGATTGATTGACTTTCCAATTCCACCAGCCCTATAATAATTTTTGTTTTGTAATTTAAGCGATATTTATCATCTATTAGTGTTCCATAAGTTAATCAAAAATTAATTTAGCGTTCGAATAAAATTAAATTTAACACATGTTGAAGAATTTGATTTATGGAACAATTCTATTTGGGCTCAAACGATTTTACATCAATGGACGTGAAGTTTGCAATTATTGAGTTGAGAAATCCATGTACAAAATCAAAATATATACTTGTATAATGTATCAAACATAAGTCAAGCTATTGAAACCAAAATATGATCTAATATATTGATATATATATATGTATATAGATATATGGGAAATAAAAAAACCATTGTCCCATAATTTTAAAAAAATTCCAAAACAGTCCCACAAATATCAAATTAGTTGAATCCGTCTCATAACTATCATAATCTTCGCCGAAGCCGTCCATGAACCCAGTTTTTCTGCTAATCATCGCCGAACCCGTCTCATAACTACCATAATCATCGACGAACCCATCCCTCCATTAGGGTAGTTATGGGACGGGCTCGGCGATGATTAGCGAAAAAACCGGGTTCATGGACGGGTTCAGCGATGATTATGGTAGTTATGGGAAAGATTCGTCTAATTCAATATTTATGGGATGGTTTTGGAAATTGAAAAGGCTTATGGGATTAAATGATTTTTTTTCCATATGAATATGTATACATATATATTTATATGTGATATATTTGCCACCCCCTATTTCATTTGATATAGTGTTTTCTAACTTTCTCACTTTGAAATTAAGCAAAGGATTTGCTTTAGCTTTAATTAGGGCTGTCAAACGGGCCTAGGCCCGTTGGGCCGGCCCAGCCCGTGAGGTATTTTTTATGGGCTGGGTTAGCATTTCAGCGGCCCGTTAGAAATTAGGCCCGCCCCGCACCGACCCGTTCAAAAGTGGGCTGAGGTGGGTTAGGGCCGGGCCGGGCCGGGCCAGCCCGTTTGACAGCCCTACTTGTAATTTGTCAACTATTTTGTGTTTTATGATGTGAAGCTCTAAAAATTTATGTTAAATTATTGATGGGCTTTGGTAAAGTAATCCTAAAAAATATATGCATATCAGTCCATAGATAGTCAACATGTTCAAAATTAGAAAGAGCAAAATAAAAAAAGAACAGTTTTTTTCTATAGTGGGCTAGCCCACTTTGGCCCGCAGCCCGCCTTGGGTTGGGCTGGGTTAGCATTTCAGCGGCCCGTTAGAAATTAGGCCCGCCCCGCACCGGCCCGTTCAAAAGTGGGCTGAGGTGGGTTAGGGCCGGGCCGGGCCGGGCCGGGCCAGCCCTAGCTTTAATGTTTTCTCAATTAGAAGATGCATTGGTTTTAAAAAAAAATTCACCAAAATGTATCCATAATAAGTCATAAAAATAGCCTTTCACTTCACCTCTCAATTCATACATGCAAAATAATATATTTCCAAAATGGGGAGGGTTAAATTATTGTTTCCTGGCCTTTGGATTCCACCCCGTCTCGATCAACGGTCAGATTTATCTTGGCAGTCGATGGACCACCGTAAGATGGTGGGTCAAAATCAGGGGATCACAAGCTTTTGGTGCTTGAATTCGTTTTCTACCAACATAGAAAAAGGAAAGCGGGGAAAAAAGTAAAAGCGCATGACAAAAACAGCACGCTTTTTGTTTTATAAAGTGTGGGGAGAGAGGGACCAATCAATAAATTAATTAAATCGAATTATTATTATTTTAATTTCTTATAACAGCTGTTGCTTTCTTTCTTTTATTCCTTCTTAAGTTAATTATTTTTTTCCCTTTTTTTACTTGGGATTAACTTAACTTGAGGTTTACTCTTCGGATTGTACTAGTAGTCACATACTATTAATTACTACTCCATCCGTCCCACGAAACGTGTCCTGTTTGACTTTTTGACACTGTTCATTGTTCAGTTTTGACTCAATTTTCTTACAAGTATATATTTGGAAAAAGTAGTCGAGTTGGGTCTTGTTAGAATCGTAGGATCATGTAGTTTTTTAATATATATTTTACATAATTTTTCATTATATATTTTGAGATATTAACGGTTGAAAAAGTGCATTGGATTGTGTGCAAAAGTACATAATTTTTCATTGGATTGTGTGCATTGAAAAAGTACATAATTTTTCATTACATAGTTTTTGAATGTATATTTTACATAATTTTTCATTACATAATTTTTCATTATATATAATTTTTCATTATATATTTCATTAATTAACTATTGATTTTCGACACTGTTAATTGATCAATTTTAACCTAACGTTATCACAATTATATAAACAAATAATATAGTCAAGATCTGTCTTAAAATATATATTTTACTATATAATTTTTACTTGTTCACATTTGCAGATATTAGCAATTAAACAAGTGAATTGGATTACGTGTCCAAAAATTTTGAGACAAAAATAATGGGAGAGAGGGAGTATTATACTTCATGGCTTCTTTTTTCTAAATCTATAACTTTAAATTATTTAGTGTTTTTTTTTTCGAAAAATAGGAGGGCCGAAGCCATTTTATTAATCCAAAACTTGTTTGGTATGATACAGACCAATGAGGTCATAGTCTAGAACATCAAGCATAAAATCAAGGGGGCGAACAAAATGTTGTATTCCACCGGCCAAATGAGATCCCTTATGGAACCAATCTGCAGTGGCATTGCACTCGCGGGGAACAAAGGCAAAACGGGTCTCCCATCTCCAAGTAACCATTTCCTTGATCTGTCGAAGCCGGAGGTGCGTCGGGCCAATGGCTGATATGTCCTTGGTAATGAGCTCGATGGCTTCGTAGCTGTCCGATTCAATTATCAGACGTGGGGTATTCATGCTCCAAGCCAGCTGCATGGTGATGATGATGGCGTGGAGCTCTGCTTTGAGGGTTCCTTCAAAGTTTCCACTGGTTCTAACACCTCCAATCCAATGTCCTTTAGCATTTCGAATAATGCCCCCTGCAACTCGTTTGCTACGAGAGAAACTACCATCACAGTTGGCCTTGTACCATTGATCAGGTGGTCGCTCCCATCGAGTCTTGCAAGATCTCCATGCTTTTGCTCCTAACATCTTAAGTGCATTTCTGGCAGCGATGAATTCATTGGTGGTTCTGCGAATTTTTGTGTGAGCCTCCTCCCAACGGATATCCTCCTGCGCATATAATTCTTGGCAACGAAACTTCCAAATTAACCAAGCTCCTATACCGAAAAGAGCCGCCTGATGATCTCCAATGTGCTTGCAATGCATGAAACTAATCCATTGCTTGATGTCAGACTCCCAAAATCCACTAACTGAAGAAAAACCAAGCTTTTCCCAAATGGCAATCGAGGTGGGGCAGTCACGGATGGCATGCAAACAATCTTCGACATCTCCACACTTCCAGCAGTAAGGGTCAGCTGTGATATGTCTTCTGCATCTCTCCCGGCCTGTAAGTAGTTTATTGTGCATGAGGAGCCAAAGGAAAAATTTAGTGCGGTGTGGAACCGGCCATTTCCAGATGCTCGCCCAGTCAGGACTCCCATTAACGGACATGCTGGAACTCCAATGTTGAAACGTGCTTCTAACCGAGAAAAAGCCAAAATTATTTAGTATTTCATTCGTGATTTTGTGAATTTTGTTTTGATTAAATCTTGGGGAAGGACATATGTATTTTTTTGAAAAAAAAAAGAAATATTACATGTGGTTTCTTGTGAAATTTCCAGGTTATTATTATTATTATTATTATTATTTAAAAAAATCCATGTTTTATTAAGAGGCTGTTTGTTTTGACTTTTTTTTTCTTCCTTTTGACTTTTGCATCTCCGAAAAGTCTTTTTTTTTTTATTTTTTCTAGCTATTTGTTTTGCGTTTTTTAAAAAGTTAAAGGAGAAGCAAAATTGAAATTCTACGGACAATATCCCTATTTTAGATATAAAAATACAAAAATATCCCTATTTAATAAGCAAATAAAATAAATGATAAATATCCTTATAAGATTTATGTCCATTTTAGTATTTTAATATATAAAAAGTCCTTCTACACACAATTCATCCAAACATATTTCCGTTGAAAAGCAACTTTAATTATATTCCTCCAAACAATTATTTGGGCTGCTTTTGCTTTTGAATTCTTATTTTCTCTCTACTTACTTCTTATTTTTTTCAAAAAGGCAAAACAAATAGACCTAAATAAATAGGAAAAATTTGTTTATTAGGAAATGGAAAAGGCTCAAATAAATGTGGGTATTGTGAATTTGTAATGGGCAAAAATCTGGGTTGGGCCAAAATAACATATATTGGTATTGTGTATTTATGGATGGACAAAATCTGGGTTGGGCCCAAATAGGATGGGTATTGTGAATTTGTGAATGGGCCAAATCTGGGTTGGGCCCAACCTTCATTGTGTTAAAACTTAAAAGCGTATGTCGGATAACTCTATTATTTATTTTTTTTGTCGCTCAACAGGCCTATGTCACATAAATTACAAAGGGAATAAAGGGGAAGGATAGTGGTTGTTGAGGAATCGAACCACCAACTAGGGGTGGGTCCGGGTCCCGACCCGGATCCATCGGGTTCGGGTATCATCGGGTTTCAATATTTAAAACCCGACATTTCGGGTACCCGACCCGACACTCATATATCGGGTCGGGTATTGGGTTTATAGCCGGATACCCAACAAAATAAATAATAAATAAATTTTATTATTTTTTCTAATATTAATTTATTTATTTTGCTATACAATATTCATATTTATTTGATAATTAGTATTTTTTTATTTTATGTGGTGAAAACCAAGTATAAGCTTGAAAACTTTGTAAAGTACTCTCTGATATTGAAATTTTTTGGCATTAGTGATGGATAATTAACTTTGAATATGACAATGGATTTCAAGAATTGAAGATAACACAATGAGATATATTTTTATTATTTTAATTAATAGTAGAACACTAAAATTTAATTAAATAATACTAATAAATAAGATGACATTAAAAAATAATAAATAAAACTGAAATTTTAAATTTTTTAAATAAAAATTGATTGTTAATATTATTTTAAATTAAGAAAAATTTAAAATAAATCTACTAGTACCACCACCATAGTTAAGTAGTATTATTTTAAATTCAAAAAATTTTAAATTGATAGTTATTATTATTTTAAATCAAAATACAAATTTTCTTATTAAAATATTTAATAACAATATAGATGAATCATGAATATACCTATATATTTGCTTGAATACTAATAATCATAATTTTTTTCTTTAAAGAATTATGTAACTTTGGGTAGCAATTGTATTTTTCAAAAGTAAAACTAAATAATTGAAATATATCTTCTTTTTTTAAAAAAAAATATTTTCCGGATATCGGGTACCCGACAAACCCGACCCGATAAAGTCGGGTACCCGAATATCGGTACCCGCTTTTGTTCGAGTCGGGTTTGGGTAGCTATTTTATAAACCCGATAGTATCGGGTACCCGACGCCCACCCCTACCTCCAACCTTCAGGTTGGAAGTTAAGAGACTTAATCACTTGGGTTAAGTCCTCATCCCCTGTCGGATAGCTCTATTATATCCACATCTGAATTAAAATGAAGTATTTAATAGTAAAAATCGTTTTTTTCTTTAAAAAAAAAAATCAAAATGAATAATACTGACTTCTTTTTTTAGTTCGCATTGGAGGAAATTATTTGAGCAATTTGCACAGAAAGACATATAAAGGACTTCTCCATCTCCCAAACTTATTACAACAACAGGTGAAAGAGACAAAAACAAAGGCAGCCCATCTCTCCCATTAGCCACACATCTTACCATCAATAATGTTACCACACACTTAAATACAAAGAAGATAACACTAACACCACCAACCCCTTTACAAGAACCTTACAACCTCATCATCATCAAAACTCCAACATGAGCCTCACATATATATCCCCTCCATGGCCCATTAAAAGTTCCCTCATTTAATCCCCACAACAAGGAGCCCTCATGAAAACCCACAACAACAATTCCGAACCCACCAGACCCGGACCCGAACCGAAACCGAGACCAGAACACCTCGAAATCCTCAAGGCCGTGGCTCAGGCATGGCACGGCCACTCCTCCAGCTGCAAGCCCACCGAGGCGGCCTCAGAATTCGACGCCCACAGGCGACACTTCAAGGGAAAGGCGACTCGATTCAAGCTTGAGGCAATGAGCCTGGCCACCAAGAGAGACCAGTTTAGTACTAGCTGGGATTTCGGGCAGTCCCTTTTGGACTCGTACGAGATTGTGGCGGTCTCAAAGAGGCTCGAAACAGGGCTGTCCGTGCAGGACAGCCCGTTGTCCGTGTTGAATGAGGTGAGGCAAGGCGTCAAGAGGCGTAAGGAGAGTAGGAATAGCTTGAGGAGTTTGTTCAATAGAATGTCCTCTAGACGATTTATTGAAGAAGAGGTAACAAATGAAGGGAATGAGGGATAGATCGTACCTCCATTATTGTTGAATGATTTTTCACACACTAGTGAGGCATTTATCTATTGTTTAATTTGATGGTATGATTGTTTGAAATTTAGGGTTTCAGATTGATTTGGTGCTAAAACATGGTAATTATTTGAAACTTGATTATTTCAACTTATTAAAATGTTCCACGTCGTCGTCTATATGTTGAGATGCCTCATTGTTTATATAGATATGAGTCACTCCATCCATTGCCAATTGATTTTGAATTAAAACTTCGTATATATCGTCTTTCTAATATGGTATTAGAGGCATGGGTACCCAGTTTGATATTTCGTAGTTCTCGAGATGAATATCATCTCAAAATGCCCCTTCTGATTTTGGGTTGGAATTTCATTGATTAAGAGTGTTCTTACATCATGGAATGTGTGACGAAATATTATTCCCCAGTCTCCAGTTGTTTGTCGTGTACAAAAATCTGGAGATCATGTGAAGAATTTGGATGCATAAATACTGTGAAATTTGGATATTCAGACAAGGGGGATCGCATTGATTTCATATCCTAAAAACTTAGTCAAAAGTTTTTAGGTTCTCTGATCTAGTGGGGAATATAAGATAAGCAACACTTGTCTCCGTCTGTGAAGAATCTCGTAATTTCAGACACGATTTTCATTTTTTTTTTTAGGAGCCATTGAATGCCTTGAAAAGGGTGGTGGGAGCCATGCCACACAATTATAAAGGGAACAAACGAGAGGGATAGGGGGCGGGTGGGGATTCGAACCCCCAACAAATTGGTTTGGAGTTGGACGAGTTACCAATTGAAGAAGTCCCGAACCCCTTTTCATTCTTATTTGGGGTTTCAATAATTATTATTTTAAAATTTTAAATGGGTAAGTTAAGATAGATGGATTTGACATATAGTGACACGGACTTGGTTTGGGAGATGAATGAAAATATGTTAAAGTAGTGTTTTGTATGTGCTAGTGAGTCCTTTGTATCTGATAGATGTTACCATTAAATACCCAGTACATTATTAATACACAGTGAATTAGCACATCAGCACTTACTGAATGTCACTCATTCAGCACCCACCGAAACCTTCACCTTCAATTTTTAATTTACTACCTTTATTTTTAAGGACATGATTGATTTATTAACTTTATAAATAATATACTATATTAATGAAGGTATAATATTTATCTCTCATGTTCAGTGGCGGCGAAACTACAGCCACTAAAGCAATGGCCAAGGCCCTCCCATGAATTTTGCAAAGTCTACAATATATTATACTAGTATATGTTAGATATAGTCAAATATATGTTATAGTAGTATGAGACATTACTTAATTATTTTCTTCTTTTAAATTTTAAGGAGCCCAATTATA
This sequence comes from Hygrophila difformis, assembly GCA_030278955.1. Taxonomy (NCBI): domain Eukaryota; kingdom Viridiplantae; phylum Streptophyta; class Magnoliopsida; order Lamiales; family Acanthaceae; genus Hygrophila; species Hygrophila difformis. The sequence continues at coordinate 82,239,197 of JAOANR010000001.1, forward strand.
AATAATCCAATAGTTCTTGGTCCAATTATATACTCTATACTCCACTTATACTTCTTCCTTCTTCATTAGATTTATGCTGTTCCATCACCAATTCATCATAATTATAAATTAAATTTAAATGTCTAACCATTTTTTAAACTATGAGTTTGAAGCTTGAAATATGCAACAATAACAAAGAAAAGCAAGTAAAGGAGCAACTTCTACTGCTATTCATCTCCACTTGTTGATCGTACACGTTCTTCTCCCTCGGTTTGGAGTTAGATTTGCATTCTTATTTTATATAATGTTATTCGAACGATATTTTAAGATAGTTTGCATTTGGTTTTGGGTTAGTTTTCTTTATTTTCCTTTTGTTTTTTTTCTTTCTTGGTGAAATCGGCCCTCTCTTATTGACAATTCTGGTTTCGCCACTGCTCATGTTAACTTATCTATCATGAGTATTGGGGATGCGGACTTAGCCTAAGTGGCTAAGTGTCTTGACTTCCAACGCAAGGTTGCAGGTTCGCTTCCCCATCGGCCGATCATAATTATTCAAAAATGAATCACACACCGTCGCAGGGGCTAGAAATCATTTAGTTCTTTTTCGAAACCTTCCCCAAATATATGAAATACATTCAAAATTAATCATGGGAGCATAACCTAGCATCCGCCAGAGAATTATATATAACCGTACGTGTTTATATCCTGAATAACAATTGTTTAAAGGATCACTGTGATTGTTTAATTCGACTATAGTGTTACAGAAAGCCTTTCAAGGAAAGGAAAATACATCACACAACACAACCTGAAATTACGCCTAAACAGTTATTCATCACCACCACTGCAGAAAACTTAAACACACAGACGATATACAGAACCATCACACGCATGCCATTTATATCGAACTTGGCGAAGGCAGCGACGAGCAGATCACGAACACGCCTCCCTGCCAATACAAGTTGTTTGATTAATTAATAAGCCTTCATGGTATCCCATTTGGACAGATCAAAGTTCCTGTGCTTCTGCTGGATGAATCCATCAGCCTCAACGTCGATAGTCTTGTCCTCTTCATAAACTTGGCGTCTCCCATCGCGACCAATCTGGATGACCTCCTCGTGCTCAGCTATGTGCACTTTCTTGTGCTTATCAGGGGCACGAGCACGTGCACGATTCTGATCGTGAATGGTCCTTAGAGGGCGAGGATGATCCTTCTGCTGATAGTGAATCGGAACTTCAGGGGGGATTTCAGAGGCCAAACTCGGCATCCTCTGCAGCATGGTCACGCGTTCAAGGTACTCATCGATTGTGGACCGGGAGGCATCGCCAGAATAGTAGTTGGTCTTGTAGTCGTCGTCGTAGTTGTTGCTTCTACGCATTGCTATGATTGTTAGCCTCGGTTGTTTCCCACAGCAAAGGAACGATATTTATAATCGATGCCCTGCAAAAGATTATTCCCAATTTGGAGATATTATTATATTGCTTTGATCTGTCATGAATCGGATTCCTCCTCTCTATTCTATCAGTGTCAAAATATTTGGTTTTATCCATCATAATGTATAATGAGCATGCTGGCAAATTAGCAGTAAGACTGTAGATGAATCCATGACCCAAACCCAATTTTATATGGCTTCAAGTTCAAGGTTGGTTGTTCTAAGAACTTTATTTGTCATGGAAATTTGAAAACAAACATGTAGTAAATCAACAGGAAGAGATGGAGGATCTCACACGTTTCAGAACCAAGGTTGTTAAGATCGGGATCCTATATGGGATCGTTTTTCTCTTTGCAAGATCGGGATCGTAGGATCGAATCGGGATCCTAAGATCTTATGAAATTGCAATAATGGATAAACTCAATTATGTATACTAACAAGTAAAAGTATTATTTGTGTGTTTATGAATCATGCAAGTTAATTAATACATTTCAGTACGAAAACATCACAATTAAACATAAAAAGATTTCCAAATACATACATATTATATTTTTTTATACATCATACATAAGGAGTATAACTTCTTAAGTTTAAAATTAAAGAAAATAAGTTACTTTGATCCCAAATTATAAAATTCTACAAAAATTTTTGCGTTTAAGAAGGTATGATCGTAAGATCGTAGAAGTATTTAACGGAGTATCACCATAAAATCGTAACATTCTAGGATCGGGATCGGGATCTTATCCAGATCTTACTAATTTTAATATCATACAAGAATCGGGATCGTTTTAGAAATGTGTGATCGTAAAATCCTAAAATCAGGATCGCGATCTTAACAACTATGTTCAGAACTTCATGTTTGGGGGGTGTCTAAAGTATCCTCAACTGTCGGAACAATATATATCAAAGTCTCTACAAAAATTATAACTTTATATGAAACTTTACTTAATTTGTACCAACATTTAGAATTTGTAGAATTCTACTTTCCACACCACAAGGAGAGAAATGAAGTCGAAGCTGTAACAATGGGATGTAATTTCATTAGCAATGCCACTCGATCGGTATTAGTAGGCCCAATAGGATATTCCGTATTCACCAAGGGAGAAAAATGTCAAAGAAATACAGAGGACATACAGACAGCTCTCCGGAGTATAACTGTCCTCGTTGTTGAAACCAAAGTAGGTGTGATGGAAGAAGGATTCCCAGTTCCCATCCATCCTGAGCCTTCGAAAAACACCCGAATCTACTAATCTATTGGACAAATACTATCCATTCACAAGGGAAAGGAAGCAGCAAGCAAATAATGGCATTCACACTGTCAACACTGCCCATACAAATGCAATACTTCCACACAAAGATCACCGATATCACCACCTTCCCTGATAACCCTAAAAAATTCATTCTTCAGCAATGCAAGACAACCCATGACCTCAAACAACTCCACGCCCACCTCCTCAAAACCCGCCGCCTTCACCACCCATCCGTGGCGGAGCCACTCCTCGAGTCCGCTGCGCTCCTCCTTTCCACGCCCGACATCGATTACGCCGTCTCCATTTTTGGCAAATTGGAGACCCCCGTAGCATCAGCGTACAATGTCATGATTAGGGCTTTTACAAAAAAGGGGTATCCTGAAAATTCCCTTTTTCTATTCAGGCAAATGATCGAACACTCTGTGTGCCCGGATGAGTTCACATTTTCCGGCGTCCTTAAAGCGTGTTCAAAGGCCAAGGCTTTGCGGGAAGGGGAACAACTCCATGGACAGATTGTGAAGAGTATAGGCGAGATTGAACGTAGGGAATTTGTTGAGAATGCTTTGGTTTATATGTATGCTTGTTGTGACCGGTTGGAGTCCGCGCGCCAGGTGTTCGATGAAATACCTGAGAGAACAACGGTTGGTTGGAATTCGATGCTTTCAGGATATGTTAAGGGTGGCTATTGGGACAAGGCTGTGGGGTTGTTTAGGGAAATAATGGGAATGAGGAATGGATTTGACAAAGTGACATTGATGAGTGTGTTGACAGCTTGTGGGAGGGTTGGCGATTTGGAATTGGGGAAATGGATTTATGGGTATGCAGTGAGGAAAGGGCTCATGGGGGATGATAGTTTGGTCACTTCTCTAGTTGATATGTATGGTAAGTGTGGCCGTGTGGATATGGCGAGGGAATTGTTCGATAAAATGCGTAAGAGGGACGTAGTGGCGTGGAGTGCTATGATCGCGGGTTATAGTCGATCAAACAAGTGTCGAGAGGCGTTGGATTTGTTCCATGAGATGCAGAATGCGAATGTGGAGCCGGATGAGGTAACAATGGTGAGTGTGCTTTCGGCTTGTTCAGTTCTTGGTGCACTAGAGACCGGTAAATGGGTTCACTCTTATGTGCAAAAGAAGAATTTGAAGTTCACGGTGATTCTTGGGACTGCCCTAGTTGATTTCTATGCAAAATGCGGGTGTGTGGATAGAGCGCTTGAAGTGTTCAAACAGATGCCCGCGAAGAATGTGTGGACATGGACGGCGTTAATTCAGGGCCTAGCAAGCAACGGGAGAGGAAAAAGCGCCCTTGAGTATTTCAACTTGATGCAGCAAGAGAACATCGAGCCAAATTATGTGACTCTCATTGGTGTTCTTAGCGCCTGCAATCATGTAGGTTTGGTCGATGAAGGGAAGCGATACTTGGTCAGTATGGCTGGAGATTATGGCATTGAACCAAGAATCGAGCATTATGGTTGCGTGGTGGATATGATAAGCCGGGCAGGATTGATTGAGGAAGCATACGATTTCATCAAGAGCATGCCAATCAAACCAAACGCACTGATATGGCGAACATTGCTAGCAGCGTGCAGAGTGCACAAGCGTGTAGAAATTGGGGAAGAATCGCTAAAACATGTTATCGGATTAGAGCCAGCTCATAGCGGGGATTACATACTCCTATCCAATCTATATGCATCCGTTGGCAGATCAGAAGATGCGAAAAGAATAAGGAACGAGATGAAAAGGCTCGGGATCAAGAAGAGCCCCGGATGGAGCTACATTGAAGTCGATGGCATGATTCACGAGTTTTTAGCAGAAGACAAACGGCACCCTGATTCTGCTCGGATATATAAAGCAGTAGGAAACATGATGGAGCGGATCAAGTTCGCTGGCTACGTGCCCAACGCGGTGCAGGCGAGGCTGGAAGCAGAGGAAGACGACGACAGGGAAGCTTCCGTTTCCCATCACAGCGAGAAGCTAGCCATGGCTTTCGGCCTTATGAGGACATCCCCGGGGACGACGATAAGGGTGACGAAAAACCTCAGGATATGCACGGACTGTCACGGTGCAGCAAAAGTGATCTCTAAAATTTTCAGCAGAGAGATCGTAGTTAGGGATAGAACCCGATTCCACCACTTCAAGGATGGTTTGTGTTCGTGTAATGATTTCTGGTGATTTTTAACATCCTAGTAAACTAATCTCCTTAATACTTTTAAGGAAGACTGTAATAACAGAAAAAACATAAGCACCATTTTCGCAATTAGCTTAGAGGCCAATTTTTAGCTGATTTTGAGATTATTTTTTTCGCTGAACAACCTATACATGCTAAGGAATGAGTAGTGGGAGCCCACGCGAACAATAAAGAGGAGGTATAGAGGGCGGGTGGGAATCGAACCCCCAATTTATAGGTTGGAAGTCGGGGACCACTGGCCCAAGTCCCAATCCTTGATTTTGAGATTTTTAGTGTTTGAGCTAATAAAGGTATTTGGTAAATATGTTTTAGAATAGATGATTGGTTTAAAAAAGATAGTTTTGATAACCATATACTACCTCCGTCTCAACATTTTTGTTACGGATAGTTTTTTTGCACTATTCACTGTTTAATTTTGATTCAAATTTTTAGTATAGCTATGTAAGAAAAAACATAGTTAAGTAAGATCTTGTTAGATTCGTCTAATCTTGTAGTTTTAGACAATCAACTTTTTATAATTTTTCGTTGTACACAATTTAAGTTATTAACCATTGAAAATGTATCTCGGCATGTGTGTCGAAGGCCAATGTAACAAAAACAATGAGACGGAGGAAGTATTTTTTTCCACCATTTTAGTTTTAATTATTAGCTTTTACAATTTTACCAACTGGAGTAATTTTTATTATCAGTTAATTTTTACCAAACATTTTTTGGTCAAAACTGTTGGTCAAACCAATTTATTTAATTGGCTAACAGCTAATAATAGTTCCAGTATCATAGTTTCTTTAAGTAAAACAAAGTGAAACAACATGAAAGACACTAAAAATATTGTCTAGGAAAAGAACACACTACATATTTGAACACTTTTTATCTTCTATATAAAAGGATGTTAAAAAAATAAAAAATAAAATAAAAATAAAAAATAAAAAAAAAAAAAAAAAACAACAGAAGCAAAGTATTGATCAACCAATTAGCATTAGCACAAAACTAGCAAAAATAGTTGCACAAGCAAACCCCACAAGCCCCTTTTCCTTAGCCACAACTTGCACCAAAGACATCCCCACATCCGCTGTGATCTTCCCGCCCTCTCTGGCCAGCACGCGGCGTCGTTTCCCGGAAAAAGCCAGCAGCACCACCACGGTGATCCACGTCACGATGGTGGTCCGAACAGCGAAAAGCACCAAACCCGCGAGGAGGAAGGCCACAAGAAGCGGGACGACATAGTAGTATCCGAACACACCGCGGGGCAATAATAATGTCGTCGTGTCGGGTGAAGAAAGAAGAACAAAGGAAGGAACCACGAACAAGAAAAGGATGCAGGTTATGGTCTTGAGAGTGGGTGGGAAATGGTCGTTCATCTGTTTCGATGGAAACTCGAGGAAGGAATAATGAGTTGTCGTGTGTGTATGTGCTGTAATGTTGTGTGGGAATATAAAGGGAGAATATGGAAAGCATGTGCTGCACATGGAGGCGTGAACGTGATATTTCATGTAAGAACGAACATCAATAAATTAATTGCTTATAAGGTAACATTATGTGCTTCTTATTGTTAGGCTAGAAACTTTTCATAAATTCAAGAAATTTTATAATTTTGGCAATGTGGATTTTAATTTCGAGTGGGTTAAATTTGATGGGGTTTTTTTTTTTTTTTTGACGGGACGCCAAAAGACGTCGGCAAAGAAAAGGGTTAATTTTTTTTTAGGTGAATACCAGGGTATCTCCAGGCCACATTAAACTCAAGATTAATCCCGAGGATTGGGTGGACATTAAATTTGATATTGTTAAGCTGGGTTCCAACATAGAAAATAAGTAGCTAATATCCATATAAACAAGCCGAATTTCACTTAATAAGACAATAACCTAGATAGATATTTTGTTTAAACTTGGTTTCAATACGGGATAAATCAATAAATATGCAAATAAAATATGAATATGGACAAATTTAGTAGAATAAGCTAAAATAAGAAGAAAAAAATAGAATAAAATCTTTGAATTATCAACTATCCAATTCTCGATCCATCTTAGCATAGAATTTTCAAAGGTTCAGATTTCTGACCGAAACTGACTTAGGAGTCAAAAAGTTGCCAAGCAGGCATTCCATAGGGTATACCGTACCAAAAACTGAAGCTTTGGGTCTGACCAAAGAGAAATACTACTTGTGTAAGATTAAGATTAAGGGCAAGCTTGTCAGCTCAGATGTCTGAATCAGTAATGAACAGGTTTGTAACGAAATGGAAATATGCACAGAAAGCAAACTTAAGAACTCATTGGTAGACCAGAATGCAGTGTCTGATATAAACGAGAGTAATAGTAGTACTCCATTTATTAAGAAGGCAACAAAATGAGCACATTCTGAAAGTTTAATAAAACATATGGATGGACAATGATGGGAAACAATGGAAACTCCAGCAAGAACATAACACGATTGTGAAATCGCGCTTCAAGGCTTCACCCGGAACAAGGAGAAGTTTTGAACCAGTGTTCATGGTTAAGTCCTCAACCGTCAACAGTACAACCAATCAAGGCGAAATGGGAGGTCACTGGAAAGATGGATTCACAGCAGTTGATCCAGACAAGGGTCTGTGCTCGGTTTCCCCTTGTTTTTGCCATCCCAGAATCCTGAAATAGCGCCAGTAGCATTAGAGAAAAACCGAGAAATTACATTCATTTCATTCTGCTCCTGAATTTTGAGCATGGCCTGTTCTTCTTCCTCCATAAGTATCTCTGTCCATCTTTTCGCCATATAAGCCTTGATAGCTACTACTCCTGCGGCCACAATCCTCTTCGGAGGAATTTCCAGAGGGTTTTGATCCACGTTCAGCTTAGTCAAATTGACTAACTGAGCAAAGGTGTTGGGCAGAAAATGGATCTGGTTGTGGCTTATATCGAGCTCTTTCAGGCTGATCACATCACAGAGAGCCTCGGGGAGTTCAGTCATGTCGTTGAAGTTTCCACTGACATTAAGGACCTCGAGATTTCTCAACTTCCCAATGGAAGTTGGGAGTCCACAGAGCGCGTTGAAATGCACATCCAGGTAGCGCAGGGACTTCAACCCACCAACGGATGTAGGAAGAAATCGTATCTTGTTGAGCTGTATGTCAAGCCTCCGCAGATTAACCAGCTCGAATCCTATATCCGTTGGTAGGTAAGTGAGATTGTTGAAACCTGCATTCAACTCCACCAACGACCTGGAAGCAAGATGGGAACTCAGTAGAACACCACAAGAACATATTTTTCTTACAAAAGGTTCGAGTTTTACCTGCAATGGCATAAGCTGTCGGGTAGAGTAGTAAGCTGGTTTCCAGATACATCTAGTACTTTAAGCTTGAACAACAGGCTGATGGAATCAGGCAACGACTCTAAAACATTTTCAGAAAGATTGAGCTCCTCAAGATTTTCTAGTCCAGAGATCGAGTCGGGAACTTCCTGGTTCATATGTTACAGTTCACCAAAACAGAATAGGATAATAGCTAATTCAACTCCACAGTTTCTTGAGAAAATGAGAATCATCAATGTCCAGCATATGGCAATAAACACAAGTACATCATTTGTTGATACAACAATCGAAAGTCGATATTAAATTTGCAGTTCAATTCCATAATCACTCTGCTCAGATATAGAGCTCAAATTCCTTTCCATTTACATTTCATTCAACAACAAAATCTCATTATTCTAATTTCCATTGTCTTCTACTTGAGGACGGAAACAAGATTTTTCTTTTTTTATGTGAAAGCTAACCAATTTAGCATAACCTGAGTTAATTAGATGATTAGTAAGAAAAGGGGAAAGTACAGAAATTTGATGTTTCAAATCAAATGCATTCACAGCAAGAATAGATCAATTGAGGAATATGGTGATAATGATATGGTAATTCTAACCTCAAGCCGATTTTTGGACAAATTCAGCACAACAATTGATTTCAGCTGCCACAAAGCCGGTGGGAAAATCCTCAGCTCTCTCCCGGAGAAATCCACCTTCTCAAACTCCTTCCCCAATTCGGCCTCCTTCAAAACCCTAGCCACTTCCTCATCAAATTCCTCCGCCGCCGCAACACTATTCTTCCCACGTTCATCGCCGCTCAGCTCCGCCCCAGCCGCCGCCGCCTCGTAAATCCTCTCCAGCCTCCTCTCAGCCTCAACCAACACGCGCTCGTAAGCGTCCTGCATTTCCTCCAGGGCAATCACCGCTTTATAAATCTCTAAATCCCTCTTCTTCTTCTTCTTCCCCAAATCACCCTGCTTTTTCGCTTCGATTTCCGCCACCCTTAACTTCGCCTCGTCCACCGCTTCATGATCCGGCCGAGGCCCCAGCCTCTCGAGCATCGATCGGCTCTGCACAACGTCGTTAATGGCGCCACGCATGGCGGCAATCAGTTGCGGGTTTTTCAGGTGCGGCATTTTCTCCGTCAGCTCGGTGCAAGGATCCTCGCCGCTCCGCCCTGCCGTAGCTTCGGCGCCATCGATGTCGTAGGAGGCGATCGGGAGGCTCTGGGGGCTGGGTTCCATCATTTCTGGAAGAAATCGAAGCTCCGGAAGCGAGTGTAGTGAAAAAATGGCGATGGCTGATGGGAGTTGTAGAGAAGAGAGAGGGGTGGGAGATTTATGGGGTTTAAGCTTGAGTTTAAATGTTTCAAATGGTGATTAAAGAGGCAATTAAATGTGTGATTAATGTAATATTCGTAAACTTTCCCTCTTTTCATTTTCAAATATTTTTTATTATGAAAAGAAAAAATTAATTAACATTATCCACATTCATAAATAAATTTAAATTGGCTACATTTTACCTATTATGATTTTTACCTCTTGTAATTTTTGGATAAATTACATATTAATCAATAAATTACGTAAAATATAAATATATTATCATTACGTAATGATATGAATTAAAAATACGATATCGATGACCATTATCGAATTGGATTTTTTGGAAATATTTATGAAATTGATTTAATTTACGTAAAAATAATATGCAAGAAAATTTTACGTAAAAATAAAAAGAATAATTTATATACAAGTATCGTATTATTCTGAAAATTTATCTATATACTCCCTCTGTCTCATTTAACTTGTCATATTTTATCCTCACCCAAAAAAACTTGTCCTATTTTATTTTTGCACACAATCCAATGCACTTTTTCAATTGTTAATATCTCAAAATATGTAGAACAAAAACTTATTTAAAATATATATTCTAAAATTACATGATTATACGATTCTAACAAGACTCAACACGACTATTTCTTTTTCATATATATAATTATAATAACGTTGAGTGAAAGTTAAACAATGAACACTGCCAAAAAATCAAACAGGACAAGTAAGGTGGGACGGAGTCCGTCCCAGCTAACGTGTCATGTTTGACTTTTTGACATTGTTCATTGTTCTACTTTGACTCGATTTTATTGCATGTTTATATTTGGAAAAAATAATCGAGTTGGGTCTTGTTAAAATCATATAGGGGATGTTTGGATGTTGGTAGATTGAGGAGCGGATAGCGGATTGAAAGAGCATATTGTCTCACAGTTCTTTCTCCGAATCTGCTATCTGCTAGCGAATCTGCTGGCTCCCAAACATCCCCATAATCATGTAGTTTTAGAATATATATTTTACATAATTTTTTGTTGTACACATTTTGAGATATTAACAGTTGAAAAAGTGCATTGGATTGTGTGCAGAAATGAAATATGACAAGTTAAGTGGGATAGAAGGAGTAATAAATCTCAACACTTGTTAATTATGCCACCTATAATTATGAAAGAAAAAGTTGGTAACAAAATCAAATTTTGTGCACAAAAAGAGAGCAACAAAATCAATTTTGTTACATAATCAAATTTGATTGATAGAGAATCAGTAAGTTACTAAAATATCATCTCATTTTATAAAGTTAATTATGAAATTATTCAATGATATTCCGTGCTCATTTGGTATGAGTAGTATGAGTTTCACTCAAAAAAATAAATAAAAAAATAAATAAAAAAATTATTGATTGAGACAACCGTTCGACAAGATATAATGAGGGTGTTTGGATTAGCGATATAAAACAGATTATCTGATTATTGCATTTTCAAAATGCAAATAATCAGGTTTACAGCACTTTTTTAGCGGTTAAACTGATTATTTGCATTTTAAAAACACAATAATCAGATAATTCATTTTCTTACAGCCAAACACCCTCTAAATACTCCAATGCATTATAACTATTGGGCTTAATCAAATATGGTCCATATATTATTGGGCCTAACCCAATATGGCCCATTCTAAGCTGCATCATACTATTGGACCTAACCAAATATGGCCCATTAGAATGCATCTCAAATCAAAAATCATCTCTCGGCAATTCTTTCTCGCAGGTCAAATCGCCATTCCTTCCCTTCCCCCACCAATTCTCACCTGACCGCTCCGCCCCTTCCGGCATCCCCCGCCGTCTGTCTGTTAAGAGCCACGGTAGTACCGCTTTCTGTATCTCATTCCTGATTTGCAACAATTTCTCCTTCCCCATCGTCCCTGACGTTTTTTAACACCCCTCACTGGCACTACAGCTCCACATCTCGCAGCCGAAACTGATTCCTCACGCCACCAACGCCCCTTTCACAGGTATGCTGTCTATCGATGTATCTTGGGATGTTTTATATTTTCCAGTAGAATTTCCGGGAGATTGATGATTCTTTATCTTTGGCTTTAAATTTCAGTAGGTTTCTTTTCTTATGATGATTCTGGGATTTGGAATTTCTGTGGGCTTCACTTTGGGGTTTTCGGTTCTAACAATTCTTGCAATTTGGGGAGAATGATTGTTGTTGTTCTAACAATTCTTGCAATTTGGGGGAGAATGATTGTTGTTGTTCTAACAATTCTTACTTTTAGCATGTTCATTAATTTGTGGATATGAGGAATATACGTCTTTAGCATTTCCAGGTAATAAGTTAAACATTGATGGCCTTTCATGAGACACAACATTCTGGGTTTGACTTTCTATTTGAGAGTGGAACTGTGGGAGCTTTCCTGAAACTTCAATTCCGCAAGTTTACCCTTTCAGGGATTTTTTCCTTTTGTTAAGCTAGTCCCTTTCATGCCTAATTGGGCAGTTTCTGAAAACACATAGATTATTCATCCTATGCAGCAACCTACATTGATTATTCATGAATTTGTTATGATCATCCGAGAATTCAGGCTGATGAAGAGTCAATGTTCTCTGTGTGTTATCAAGCATTATTTGAGATGGCATGAATCTAATATGTGAAGATATATATAATGTTGCTGCCTGCCCAGTTTCTATGTTCTGAAATTCTAACGACACCATTTTTGTGTTTCTTTATGACTTTATCCTTGTGCATCAGTTTTTGAAACACTTGATTGAAAGTAAACAATAAAAAAAAAAAAAAAAAAAATCGGACGAATTAATGAAAAATAATGTTTTGAAAATTAGTAATCAATTAAGTCACAATTAGTAGTTACTCACTATTCAGGTTTAGATTGTTAGTTTTAGATGTTGAAGTACTTCAATTAGTTTGATTATGCATGTCATGCTTTATTTGGTTTAACTGTGCTTGTACTACCTAATTTTGTGGAGTATTTTTTTATGGGCTTGATCAAAATACATTTCTATTGTTAATTTGTGCATATATTTTCATGTTTTTTTTGAATAAATTATTGTTAGGGAAAATCATGGTTGAGATAGTAAAGTTTGAGAATAAACTTATATTTCCATTCTCTATTTATAACATACAAACAGGAGTGCTCCATTTCTCTGTTTAATTTTCTATTCAACCAAACAAGAGAAATGATTTCCTGTTCGATTCTCTGTTGAATCATCTGTGCTACCAAACAGAAAATTAATTCTCATTCTCTAGCCAGATTCCCTTCTCTACAATTCCACTACTTGTTATTATTTCTTTGCAATTCCATTCTCTATAGAAAATGCACCTTTATTTCAAATTAATCATCATTTTCAAATTTTCTATATAAGGTTTTGAAAACCCAGGAAAGGACAATGTTGCAGTACCCGGCATTCATGACCCAATATCCATGGTCGACCCGCATCATTCCTACCTCGTTTGTGCTCCCAGCACAGTGGCCGCAGCCCCAGAATGACGAGGCCCTCCTCGCCATGGAGGAGGCCGAGTACGAAGAGAAGGTCTTTATGCAAATTTTAAATTACATGTTGAGATTGATTTAAATTCTTTGATAAGTTATGTCCTCTGGGTGTAAGTTTAATCTTTCTGGGTACAATTGTATCCGTTCCACGGGTTTGATTGTTTTTTTTTGTGTTTAATATTGATCAAGCTCGTCCAGGTTTGGAATTTTTTTTTTTTTTTTTTGGGGGGGGGGGGGGGGAGGATTTGGCAATTTATTTATTTATATTCAGTAACTAATTACGGAAACACAAAATTTTGTACCAACACACACACACACACAATTGATTGAGAAAATGTTTTGTGTGGGAATTTTACAAAGAAGCAGCAATTGATAGATGATTGATAGTCTTTTCAATTAACGGATTGGACTATGTATGATGTTAGAGTGAATTTATAAAGGCTTTGCAGTGACGGGTTCTATGCTAAATTTTAGAATTTAGATGGGTAGAAGGGATTCAAGATCCAAAATGATTCCTAACTTATGCAGTGCTTTGCAGTGTGGGAATTTTACAAAGAAGCAGCAATTGATAGATGATCGATAGTCTTTTCTATTAACGGGTTTTACTATGTATGATGCTAGAGTGAATTTATAAATGCTTTGCAGTGTTGGGTTCTATTCTAAATTTTAGAATTTAGACGGGTAGAAGGGATTCAAGATCCAAAATGATTCCTAACTTATGCAATCCCAAAAAGCCCTTGTAGATTGTGAAATGTGTCCTTGATAGAATCAAATAGTTGAATATACTATAGTTCTACTAAATTCTATACCGGTGATGTTGTGATGTTCCATGTTCACATATGATATAAAATTAAATCTTATCCACATTAAAAGTACATTCAATACCGGTGATGATTTTGCATTGAAATGAGAAGGAAAAGGGATATCAAATTGGAAAGGAAAAAAGTGTGGTGAAATTGGTAAATCAGCATCAATTTGTTATTGGGGAGGGGGTGCATATGCGAAAAATGCACTGATGGTGTGTTTCATGTAGTTATTCAGGAAGCATGTCATATTAATATTTAGGAAGCATATCAAAAGTATGTTAGATACAGCAAATGGTTTTGTAATGAAATAGAAAAAATTGTAGGGAGTGTATAATTGGGGGGAAAATGCTTTGAAACTAGTGAAACAACATCTAATTTGTAACAAAAGAGTCAAATGAGCAAATGGGCTGTTGTGTTTCAAGTAGTTATTCAGGAAGCAAAGTATTTAGTTATTTTGAAATATTCTAAAATGCCTCTTGCTGATACTCTTCTATATAGATCTTGCACATTGAACACTTTCTTATAAAATGTAGCATGGAGGTCTTTGACATGGAAGCTCCTGCATTGATACTCCTGTTTTACATTGTCTAAATATCACATCATCTACAAGTTTAAGCTGTTAAATAGATTTTAATTTTTTAATATTCTGCTCTATGTTTTGTCTTATCTAATACTGCATAATTGATTTGTTTTTTAAAAATTTGTGATGAATGCAGTGTAACGAAATCCGAAAGGCACATAGCAATTTGATTGTGATTGGGAAAACCAAGGTTGACAACGATAAAGAGGATTTTGACAATGAAGGGGATGATGATGATGCCGACAATGCAGAAGAATCTGAAGGCGATGAATTTGAGCAGGAAACCAGTTGATGCACTTCACATCCCTACTGTCTATGATTCATGTATGTACCAAATGTTAAAACATCTTATTTTTCTGAATTCCTTGTGAGGCATTGGTGTATCTATATTTCATCTTTGAAGCCTTTTAAATTCTTCCTTCTTGAGCTATGCCCGTTGCAATTTCTGCATGATTGTGTGAGGCCCGAGTTACATAAATTAATGACATAACCTGAGGACATCGTCTTGATTTTACCATTGAAAGGATGTTCTTTAATATTGTTTGTGGTGCTATATACATTCTTGATTTTAGCATTTCTATTTCCATTTATTGTGTGGCAAACGTGTTTATGCAATGTAGGCTCTTTTGGGTTGCTTTCAATGATGTGGCATACACGCGGAGTAAATCCTATCCTCACTAGAATCTTGAAATATGCTTATCTGAATCTTGATTCTGATACTTTTTCAACATCCTTTTGCTTACCTTTTGTCTTCTTTCTTTTTTTTCGTTGTCTTTTATTCATTGAAGTTCTGTTGCTTATTGTGAAAGAAAGATTACATTTTGTAAACTAGAATATGAAATTTGAATCTCAAAGTCATTGATTTTTTGAATGTGTAAAATAAAACAGTGACTATGGTTATTTTTGTTCCAGTGAAGTTTAAGGTTGAGGATACTATTCATTTTGTATTACTGACTTCAGCTCTATTAGTAAGATTAGATTGAAACCATTAAACTTGGTGATGATTGAGCTTACAATAAGGCCATAAGCCAAAATCTATGATTGTCCCAGGCTATGCTTTACATTAAAGAATAAAAGGAGCCCCGATTCCATACTCCTGGGCTGGGATTTTAATGACCTCTTCTTTTAATGGAGTTTGTCGCTTTACATGTATGATATATCCTTTTGTCAGCACTGACTCAGCTTACCAGGTTCCTCTATTTCTTTCGAATTTGTTCCATTGTTCCATGCTCTGTGTCGTTGACTTCTAACACGACATAAATTGCTTTGTGCTAGTTGATATTCATATTCTTCATTCTCCTAATTATACATGACATTAGCCGGCATCAAGAAGTTTTATACCATATTTGGTATCTTGTTATTCTTTTCACTGCAGTCGTGCTTTGACAACTATTATTTTACTTCATTCCTTTTTGTCACCCTGTGGTGTAGTGTTGACACATACGAATGATTTGAGAATTTTTCTACCTTACAAGACTTATCTTTTCCAGAATTGTGTAAAATATTGAGGTTCCTAAGTTTCTTGTTGGCGTTGTTGCTTATTCCTCCACTCCGATTCCTTATTACCGGTGTTTTATTGATTCATTAATGGAATGTGGCATGTTTGGATTTGCATACTTACCCCAACTAATATTATTCATGGAACATATTCACTGTGCTTTTGGAACACTTAGAATTCCTTTATCTTGTTGAATATTAGTGTATCACTGACTCACTCTGGGACAAATATTCCTGGAAGTTTTTTGGGATTAGTATAGTTGTGAAATCAATTAGAATTTGTGGTTTGGAATGCTTCGATTGTAAGGTATGTAGATGGAAGAAAATTTTGCCATTTGAAATGTTAATTTGCATGCTTTAACATAGAAGTAGTTTTGTCCTTAGTTTGCCTTTATCCCTAATAACTCAAAACAAACACTAGACTGATGGGTATGGGTGATTTTTCCTTTGTCTTAAAAGGACACAGAGAGTGTTAGAAATTTAATAACGGTGTTGGTTAATTTAACAAAGTGTCGAGATTTAGGGGGTGTATTGGATTGAGACTCTATAGGATTTTTTTGGACTTTTAAAGTTGGGGTGTATTCAATCTAAATTTTAAAAAGTCTTTCAAAATCTAGATGTATTCAATACAGATTTTAAAAACTCTTTAAAAATCTAGAGGTATTCAACACTCTATGGATTTTAATTCTTTATAGATTTTATAGATTTTAATGGATTCATAGACTCTATACAAATCGGTCAATTCTATCGTGGAGTCTATAGACTTTCTAAATCCACCGACTTTTTAAAGTTCATAAAAATCTATTAAAAAATCTCAAACGAATACAGAGATGATATATTAAAGGGTGACAATGGGTCAATGGCAGTATCCAATCCTCCTTTGCCAATAAATGCCATGAAAGCAATTACTCATTTGTTATTCAACTATTCAGATTAAGATGTTCAATAATGCAAACTTTAGAACTTGTTGACTTTCATCGAACAATACCTATTTCTATATTGGAGACTATATATTGTAAAGTTAATACTGATTTACTAATTGAATGAACACTAAATTATTGAGAACGTTTGATGGCCACAGCCTACAAAGCGGAAATTTTTTTTTGATAAGCTACAAAGCGGAAATTTGGTTCAAGGAATCAAGTTTGAAATCGGATTTAAATTCATTAGAATGTTTTCGGTAACAAATTCATTAGATTGGTTGAATGGGTTCATCTAATTTATTTATATTTTTAACTTACTTTCTAAATATATTTTTCACACTTTATTATTGCTATACGTGATTTCATTTATTATATAGCGACTGTTTGGAGTAAGTGAACCCACTGACTCCCAAACATTCTCATCTTCTATACCATAAATCCTGAATACTTTTTACTTGTGCAGACTCTTTTGTTCTTATTAAATTTAATTCATCATTCTTAATTTTAAAGGGTTAATCAGTCATTATATATTTATAGATCAACGGTTCTTAAGTTTACACATAATCTGCTGACTAATTACACGTCATCGGACACATCATCAATATCTATATTTAGAAAATAAATCTATCTATTAATATAAAAAGATCTTGAGAAAACCTTCATATATATTTTAAAAAATATTAATATTATAATATTAAAATAAATTTAATTAGGTTAAAAATTTATGAAATTTGGAGTAAATTGTTATACAATTTTTTTAAAAAATAATTTGTACTATAAAAGAATATAAAAAGTATACCCCTAAAAGATTTGGTATCATGGTATAAATTCGATTTTAAAGATTATAATAAAATGGATTAAAAAATTAATTAAATTAAATGAAAATATTAACAACCAAATTTTTTTCATAATCAATATGGAAAAAATGGAGAAAATATTATAGACTAAAATAATATTTAAAAAATTAACAGATAATCAAAACGTAATTATAATTAAAAATTATTTTATAAAATTATGGATTAGTCCATAAAACTAATCACAACAAATATTTAAAATACATTACGTAATAAAATATAAGTTTTAAATGATCAAAATATAACAAAAAATTATAAATAATATTTTTTAAAAACTTTAAGGATAATAGTCAAAATGTACAACATATTAGGGAGTAAAACTAATATCTTTTTAGAACCTTAATAATGCAAAATATACTTCATCAGTTCTGGTAATATCGTCTCAAAACTTTTGAGCGAGGTATTTTAGGTATAATAGGTTATTGTGATGAAGCGGAGTAATTAGTTGATGCGATGTTTTAGTTGATATTTATGGAGTAAGTTTTTTCTAAAAAGCGAATGTGACAATTGTAGTGGGACGGACCAAAAAGGAAAGTGCGACAGAATTAGTAGGACGGATCGAGTAATTTTCTCTAATTTTGAATAGTTAAGGGGTATTTATTTTCCACCTACTCTCATCATTTTAGATACGAAAGAAAACTATATATATATTTAATTTTTTAACAGTAAAAATAATTTATTTTATATTATTTCCACCTGGGTTTGAATTTACTTCATTCATCTTATTATCTCCTTTATTTTTTTTTTAAATTTTTGTTGCATGCATTTCAACCACTATTTAAGCAAAAGACTTTGAATCTCATGTAATCCAAAAAACACTATATTCTCATTTTATATCGTCATATTAGTTCAATACCCGTGCGTAGCGGGCGAAAAAATCTAGTAATAATAATAGTTGTTCAAAATATCTATTTGACTAAAAAACTATTAGTACATAGTAAGTATATTATATTATATTCTTTAAACATTTTCCTTTTTATTTATATTATCACAACTTTTCCATCGGGAGGTTTTAAAAACTTTTTTTTGGGGTAAACATTGACACTCATGTATCGGCAAATGTGTGCGGGAGCCCAAGCCACACAAATTACAAAGGGGATAAAGGGGATGAATATGAGCCGGGTGGGGAATCAAACCCCCAACCTAAAGTTGAGAGTTGGAGGACTTGACCATTAGGGTACAGAAAGGGGTGACAATTTTAATATAAAATCAAAAGCTCCAAAAAGCTCTCAAAAGTTGCGCGCAAAACAGACCCTTAATAGCCTATACAGGCTAGGAAATTGGTGGTGGGAGCTCATGCCACACAAATTACAAAGAGAATAAAGGGATGGATAGAGTGCCTGTGAGGAATCGAATCTCTAACCTAAATCAGGGGACTTAACCACTTGGGAGTCATTGCTCATTTGCTATTTTCATTAATTAGTTATCCTTGTGTTCATAAAGTATTAATTTGACTTCAAAGGGACAGGACCGATATCCTTACTCAGGCATGAGTATGACATATCAGTTTTAGGTTGAGCCCTCACCCATTTTGACCTTAGACACCTCCCTAAAAATCTCATACTAATGAAGTTAGATATACTATTATTTTCATGATGATATTTCCATATTCTTTTTATGTGAGAGATGAATTTGCTACCCAACACGATAATTGATTAGGCTACGTATTGCCGTGACAGCTTATTCTATAGATGATTGTTGAAGTAACGTTTTCAACATTCATTCAACAATTGGAGTGAGTGAGGATGAATCATATATGAGGATGGATATCAGGATATGTATCCTCCTCATATAAGCAGCCATACAAATATACAATGAATTGTGAGCATGGCCAAGTGGGCATAGATATAGATATTAGGCATATTCTTTTATTACACCACCATAATTGAGCCCCACGCTCTTACCAATCCTAACTCCTAAGATAAGAAATACACGTTACAATCACGAACGTCCCTAAGTCCTAACCTATTGCCATTGTCCTTCCCATTCCAATCTCTGCCCAACTTGCCTCTTGCCTACTTCTTAACCCAATTCATATAAGATAATACACTATCATCATTAATCATTATTATTGTTTATTACCACTATACTACTATAATTATGTGATTCTAGCGGCGTCTCTGACTATCCACCGAAAATTTAATTAAATAATTAAATAAATAAAATGGCCAGAAAAATCTTAGTCAAATATGCTGTAATCCGAACATTAGTACCTTCCATCTTACTGTAGAATTGCTATTGTTTAATCATCAAGTTTGCATCTATTCTTTTTCCACTTTGTCAATTTAACAGCCATTTCACACAGCCTAATATTTTATAGTCCATTTCTTTTGGTTTTGGTTAGCGTAAATTCGCAATTTTATTTTATAATTCAGCCATTCACTACTTTAGGGCTCAAGTGATCACACCACACGGTCATACATGGAAAACTCCAGCCGTTTTTGACCTGCAATACAAAAATAAATCTCATCAAAAAAAAAAGTTATTAACAAATCAAGAATAATAACAAACGTGTAAAGTAACATAGTGAAAACAGTAGGAACTATAAACGGGACATATACGGCTAAGTTATCTTAGTACTAATTTGTCTTCGTATATAAATTGCCTTCGTCACACTCACACGAGCGTCACGCACGTGCTAGCAAACGGAACAAAACCAAAATTGTAAGACAGGCGGCGTCACGCCGAACGAGGCGATAACGGTTACACAACAAGCCGCACGGGACAAAAAACTTGACGGCGTTAATAACCGTGACGGAACCCTAATTCATCTCCAGAAATTTAAACCGAAAATCTGAATGATTTACAACTCCGATTAGCCGAAATATACAATCCGGCGAACGAATAAACGAATAGGTTTTTGACAATTTTAGACGTTTTTCTTTTGGTATGTTTCCAGATCTAAAGAACACTGAATAAAAGTTTAGGATTTCATTTATACGTATTGGTATTGAAAAGAACGGAGAAACTTAGAAGCCGGAACTACTAGTGTGAGTGATTCCGGCTAGGCACGAGGAAGAACTGCCTTGGTTGAAAGCAGCTGCATTTTCCGGCGGAGGTAGGATATCCAACGGCCGGAGACAAACACCGGTGTCGAGCCGCGCAAGGTGGAGGGGTGTAATAGCGCGCGGCGGGCGCAGTCGCTGCACGCTTTGGCTTTGGAGCGGAGGGAAAATCGAAGCACGACATCGGCGAAGACGGAGGCGAAGCTTTCTTCTCCGATTGAACCGGAAAAAGCACCGCTCTGATTTTCGCCTCCGGCGAAGCTCTTCTATACTCGCCGATCAAAATCCGAAGCTCTTCGTCGGATTTAATTGAAACCAACACATCTAGATCCTCGCTCGGCAACTTACACTTCAAATCAACAGACGATCCACATGAATCGCTAAATTTCACTATCAGCTCTGTACCAAACGGCGAACACACTTCAGAATTCGATTCTCACGAACTTAGCAACAAAACTGAACAAAGAGCGCAAAATGGGAAAAATCAACGCACCTGCGTACGAAATCGCAGGATCCACGGAGAGAACGCGCGTGTAACCGCCGACGTAGCGGAGTTTGCCATCGGCCGGACGGATGAGGATTTTGCCACCGTAACTGTAGAGGAATTTGATGCTTTTCACAGAATCATCGGTTGAATTCCCTCTCTGAGCCATGATAGATATAGTTTCGCTTCTAGAAAGGGATACAGAAGAGGATCGTAGGGTAGGAGAGAAGATGGCAAAAACTCTTGCCGGCAGTTGTTGATTCAAGAAACGGAGCTATTGAGCATTGGAGGTATTTATAGAGTTTTTTGAGCGTAGGGTTCAACGCGGAAAAATTGAGCGGGACCCGTTACCATATTTATTCTAATGAGATTATTATTCGGATATTCGTTTTTGAGGGGTTTTTTTAAAATTTAAAATTCAAATGAAAGTAAAAGTATTATTGGGGCATGTTTGGTGGCGAAAATTATGTATGAAGGGAGTATTAAAGTGGAATTTGTTGAATTGATTGTTTAAACGTTGCAATTAAGTAGAAAAAATTTAAAATTTGGTAGCGTATTTTTCATTAAGGGCTGTTTGGACTTTGGAAGAATTCAGCTTGAAAAATTCAAAAGACCGTAAATGTCACGTTTCTGACCCAAAGAATAAATTCATTTCTAACCACGTAAATATTTTTCATTAAGCAACATTGTGGAAGTCTAATTTTTCCATTTCTATTAGGAAATAAATACTCCCTACGTCCCATTTAACTTGTCTTGTTTCACTTTTGTACACAATTCAATGCACTTTTTCAACTGTTAATATCTCAAAACATGTTCAATGAAAAATTATGCAAAATATATATTATAAAACTACATGATCATACGATTCTAACAAGACCCAACTTGACTATTTTTCTCTAAATATATACTTGAGATAAAGTCGAGTCAAAGCTGAACAATGAACAGTGTAAAAAAATCAAACAGGACAAGTGTGGTGGGACGGAGGGAGTATATCATACTTATTAGATTTATGGCATATCGTTCTTTATATATATATATATATATATATATATATATATGTATATGTATACTTGGTTTCCTATCATTATAAACATCCTTTTCTTATTGTTCAATAAATCTCTCTTAGATTATCAATGTCATGCTGTAATGCAAAGATGTTTGAATTATTATTTATAAATGTTGAATTATTATAGATTCAATATGTTCAACTTGTAATTCAAGGAAACATATTAGATCCGGGTGGCTGCACATTTAGTCACCATGTGTTTGATATGAGAGTTGTGTTGTGTGATTGATTAAATACTAGTAAGTAACCCGTCGAAACTCGACGGGTATAATTATATATTTTATATAATATATATTTATATTATATAAAGTAATAATAAATTGTATTTTGAATAATGAAAAATGTGTAATGATTTTATATATGTTCGAAAGATGATGTATATGATAATATAATTAAATTATTTTTAAAACAACATAAAAAATACTATAACGTCTTCTTTAGCTTTTGTGGCTTGTCCGGTACAAACTTAAAACATATCAATAAAAATAATTATTAAAATAATATTTTTATTTAATTTGATATTTAAATTAAAATAAATTAAACTTTAAATATAAGTATTAAACCTAATATAAAAAATTCCCTCACAATTTGCTAAGAATTTCATTGCGGAAAATCTCATCAGTAGGGGCTAGTAAAATACTATCTTTAAATTCTGAATTTGAAGTTGTACATTTTATATTATTATATGTACTCGAAAAGATTGCCGCTATATGATTATCCAAATTCGAAAATGTCATATATGATTGTACATCTCTAAAATCAATACCGCCATTACCACGACCTACATCAAGTATCTATTTTGAAAATTTATGTCGTATATAAATTTCATTGTAAACAACTGTTGTTGTGGTATCTTGAGATAATCATTCTTAATTGCATATTAATACTTTGAGTCACTTCTTGCTAGTGGCACAAAATATTGCAACATAACTATTCATGACTAAAAACTGGTTTTGGAATATAATATCCAATTTTCTTTAAAGATTGACATTGACTTAGCAAAACAAACTACGTTGATAATTTTCTCATTTGAAATCGAATGGGGAATCTGTTTAAATCAGATAGGCTCATAATCATTCTACCAATCAAGATTTTTTTTTTTTTTTTACTTTTATGGTTTCCCGAAAATTAGTTTAACATCAATTATATGGTTCCGTATCTTTGTTTAAAATTACTTCCATTGCATAGTTTATTTGTATGATCTATATTCATAAGAAGCATGACTATGGAACCATCATTCAACAATATTTCATGATTTGGTAATCCAAAATAATTAATCGTGTTTAGATATTCTAGTAAAAATAATTTATTGGCATTATCTATGCTTCATCCTCTTGACAAATATTGTTAGAACGGATATATATATGTATAGACATTTTCATTTGCAGACATACGTTTCATGATGTAATCATTGATCGTATCAACCATATTATTGGTATATGTTAGTATAACACTATCTTTAAAAATATTTAGATTTGAAGTGGTGCAGTTTATATTTGTATATATAAACTCAACAATTGATACTATAGGATCTCTTGTAGAGTTTATAAAAAAATCATCTGGAAATATCACATGTAATTGTATATCTTCAAGATCAATATCAACTTTACCAATTACCATCACCTCCTTGAAATATCCATTTTGCTAATTTTTGCCATATATAACTTTCATTGTAAACAACATTTCTTGTAATATATTTAGTTAAACCATTTTAATTACATATTAATACTTTGAGTCCACTCTTTATAGTAAAATGAGATATTGCAATAGGTGTATAACTATTCGTGGCTAAAAAATAATTTTTGGAGATAGAATCCAACATTCTTTTAATATTGGCATTGACTTTTTATAGTCATAGCAAAACAAACTGTCATTATGAATTTTCTCCTTTGAAATCGAATGTGTAAATTGATTAAGTCGCAAGGGCTCATAATCATTCTACCAATCAAAAAATTAAAATTCCATAAGTTGGAAATTCATATCTTTTAAACTGAAAATTGAGATTTCTATATACACATTATTATATCTTTGAAAATGCATATAAATAAATAAACAAAATACAAAAATCTAATTCAGGTGGTGGGGTTTAGTGATTAAAGTGAGAAGAATATTTGTGTTTAAAATTATAATGAATTTTGATGCTATTTATAGTTTAACTTCGACTAAATATTATCGTATTTTAATATTCAAGTGTGGTCTTGCAGAATCGTCTAGGTGTCCAGTTTCAGAATATATATTTTATACAATTTTTATTTGTACCTATTTTGAAATATTAAGAATTAAAGAAATGCAATGAACTTTGGACAGAAAAATAAAAATGTATTGCAATTTTTGCAGAATAGTAAAAATGGTTAATTTTAATAGGATTTGAAAATAATTAAGATTCTAATCATATTATATTAATTTAATTTATCTAAATGAAAAGTGGCCAAATTTCGTGGGATACTAAAAAACGAATACGTGCCAACTTTTATGGAACCGAAGGAGTAAATAATTAAACCTTGAGACACAAACTCACTATGTAAAAATTTTTTGCGTATTACTAATAGATATATTGAAAATATAAGATTTAAAATAAATGAATAAAAACTTAAAATTGTGGGAATAAAAAATGCAACAATAAATAAATAAATAAAATATGCAAAAAAATTGAAACCGATCAAACCCTTCAAGCATCAAATTCAGACACACACATATCACATAGAGGTAGTAAGACCCAAGAACTAATTTACCTAGCAAAAAGTACAAATCGATTAAACCCTTCAAGCATCAAATTTTTGTCACAACTTTTAAATTTAATATCATCTAAAAAATTTCATTTCTTCACAAGAAAGATGCTAAGAACTCAACAGCGTAGAGTCATCAGAAGTGTGACGTACCATAAAAGAAAAATTATGTTAAAAGTATCAAAATAATCACATAAAACCCAAAAAGAAACTAAAATAAATAAATAATATATGCATGAAATTCCATATATTTTAAAACTGATATTATGTGAATTCCATATAAATTAAAAATTCATATCTTTTAAAAACTAAAAATTGGGTAAAAAATTGAAAATCATGGGAATAAAACAATGCAAAAATCTAAAATAATAAATAAATAAATGCAAAATTTGAAAGTTCAATTTTTTTTAAAAAAAATTGTTGGAATAAAAAATATAAAAATCTGAAATAAATAATTAAAGAAGATACCAAATCTAATATAAATAAAGGCAAATATATAAAATTTTAAATTTCAAATCTTTTAAAAATTGAAAATATGAGAGTTCCATATAAATTGAAAATTTCATACTCCATCTGTTTATTTTTTGTGTTGCAGCATTTAGAGTGCCAACACTATTCACCATCACACTTTCAACTAAAGTTTTATCATAGTTATAGAAATTAAAATATAGTCAAGTGAGATCTTGTTAGATTCGTCTCGTCTTGTAGTTTTTGAATATGTAAATTTTAGAATTTTCACTTGTACGAAATATTAGTTAT
The DNA here is from genome assembly GCA_030278955.1 of Hygrophila difformis. Taxonomy (NCBI): domain Eukaryota; kingdom Viridiplantae; phylum Streptophyta; class Magnoliopsida; order Lamiales; family Acanthaceae; genus Hygrophila; species Hygrophila difformis. Next base: position 82,264,833 of record JAOANR010000001.1, read on the forward strand.
TAAGGATTAAAAATATACATTTGACTGTGTGCTGGGTGGATCCGTAGCAAGAATAAAAAACGGAGAGAGTATCTTTTAAAAATGGAAATTAGGATTTCCATATCCAAATCAATATATATTTTACCATAAATAAATAATAAATAAATAATAAATGTAAAAATCTAAAATTAATAAATAAAAATGCAAAAATCTAAGAAAATTAGAAACTTAAAATGGAGACACCATATTAAATGTTGACTTGTTGACCACTAATGGTATTAATAATATATAGATTGTGTTTTGTGTGATGAGAGAGATGTTTTGTGTAATTAAATAATATGTGATTTTCATTTGAGAGAGATTTTTATGTGATACTATACGATATAGACTTTTTGTTATATATGTCATGCATACCATTAAAGATGTTGTATCGTAACCGAAATGGTAATTCAACATTCCGTATATGCTAGATATTGATCACGTTTGGATGTCAGCATATTCACAAGCATATAGCGGATTGAAACAGCATATTGTTTCACATAGCTCTCTCTCCAAATCTGCTGACTCCAAACATTTCCATTATCAGCGCAGTAATCAGATTGAGACTACATTATTTTTTATGTCGTTTATAAATGGAAATCGTCATAGTCTGTAATATAATTCGGTACATTTCTTTTTAAGAGTTAACACCTTTTTAACCTCTCTAGCTACTTTTAAATGAGAAATATTGTTTGGGCAAAAGTATGTTGTTTGTAAATGCTTGGATACTAATTTTTAAGATTAATCTGGTTAGGCAAATATTCCATCACCAAATTATTTATTGAAATAAAAATGCTAAAATTAAATTGCTCACATATCTAATATAGAAATAAGTAAACCCATCAAGTAAAATATTCGGACTTATGGTGATACATTAGAATATTTTAATATGTATTTTCATCTGGCTTAAATTATTTATGCGACAAATATTATGATGAAATTAAATAGAATTCTCTCCAAAAAAAATAGATTGAAAAAAACTCCTCCAAGTGGTTCCAATTTGAGAGTTGATTGTAGTTTTTGTGTAATGTAATTGAAGTGTACCCTTTTCTTGGTAAAAACTCCTTCAATGGCATTAGACTCTATGATGGTGTTTAATAATCAATACTCGTTGTAGAAACTATGCACTAATATTGTTGAAATTTAAATAAGGGAAATTGTGAAATTTTATATATGCACATTATTTGTTGGATGTACAAAAACTATGCTCATCAAAGGAATTAGGACTTGACTTAGAAATCAAGTTTCACGACTTTCGACTAGGGGTGAAAACGGGACGGATACGGGCGGATAGTACTCATCCCGTATCCTATCCCATATTTTTTTGTCGAATATGGAATCGGATACGAATAGGTCGGATACAAATACGAATTCGAATATTTCGGGAAACGGATATGAGACGGATTCGGATTTTCACTCGGATAATCTTATAATTACTAAAATTAAATTTTTATAATTTTTTAAGTGAAATCGGAATATACTACTATGTAAGCTAAACTAAATTTTTAAATTTTCTAAGATCATTAGTTATTTCGTTCAAAACATCTAAATAACATCACTACAAGATGTTACATACTATAGTTTTGATGCAAAGAACCTAATGATGTAGTTTAGTTGATTGATATGATTTGATTTAATAAATTACATTTGGTTTTCAAGCTTTTGATTATATTTATACATATAGTATTACTTATTTATTTTATAGTTAATATAATATATTATATTATACATATAAAAATATATATAAATTTTCGGATATTCGGATAAAAAATACGGATAATATCCGTATTATATTCGGATTTTTCGGATACGGGCGGATATTTACAATCCCATATCCTGTCCCGTATCCGCCGGATATAAAAATTCGAATTCGGATTCGAATATAATCGAATACGGCGTCGGATCGGGCGGATATTATCCGCCCCACTTTCACCCCTACTTTCGACTTTATTGTAGGGGATTTGATTCCTTACACGGCTCCCCATTCATTCCCATTATTCCCTTATAATTTATGTAAATTTGTCTGATGACTAGATCTTATAAAATTCATATTAGACCAGCCAAATCAGGCTTAGAGAACAAGACCTTAGCCCAAGTTATTAAGTCCAACGGGTTCGATTCACCACCTGCCCCTATCCATTCATTTTATTCTCCTTTATAATTTGTGTGGCATGAGTTTCCACCATCTATTTCTTGTATAGGCTCTTTAGTAAAAAAAAAAAGAAAAAATAAATTTAAAAAAAAAGAATAATAAAATTGAGATGGACCATGGACGTAGGCAAGATTGGCATGCATTTCCTTAACTACCAAGAATAGTGTAGCAAATTTAGTTTGTAACCGTGTTATCCAAACCAAAACGATGTAATGTAGTAATAAACAGGACAAAATAGTGAAGGTCCAATAGCGTTGCGATTGGTGGCATTCATGAAAATGAGCAACCCCTCGACCCTATATTACGCTCCCCTGTTTCTGCGCCACGTGTCTCATGTCGTTAGGCCTGCGGGGCCCACAACCCTCCCCCTTTAACTGCCACGCCACTACATTACAAATTCTACAAAATGTGAAATTGATTTTCCATCCTTATACTTTTCAATCCTTAGAGTTTTCAAATTCTGCTCCTCTTACTTTTGTTTTGTTTTTTTTTTTCTTTTCCACTGCTGCTAATATATAAATGTTACAAATAAAATAATTTTTCAAATATATTACTGTATTAACTGGGATTTTGTACATAATAGCTACATAGGTCTTAAAATATATGTAGAGATTATTGCATCAATTTTTATAATAATCCCGAATATTATTTATTAATGGTAAAAATTAAATTATATAATAAATAAATTTATTTCAAATTGATTTTTCAATATTATATCTTTATATTTATTTAATTTCACATAATTAAAAAATATGTTTATCTATTTCTATAAATAATTAATAAGTAGAATGAAAAATAAAAGTATAAATAAAACTAATTAAATATGAAGAATAATTAATCTTTCTTAAGAAAGAATTACCTCAGAAAGAAACTTTTCCTTAATTTTATGAATAAACTTTTATTAATAAAAATAAGCATTTGTTAATGATAATGAATTATATATAACAAAATAAAATTTTGTAAATTGATTATATTATTTATTTCTTAAATAGTTGAGTTTTTAATTAGAGAGAAAAATCAATGTCACTATATTAGTCACTGATATATAATATATTTAAGGAATACAATAATAATAATAATAATAATAATAATAATAATAATAATAATAATAATAATAATAATAATAATAATAATAATAATAATAATAATAATAATAATAATACAGTAATAAATTTCGGTATAGATATGAAAGTGAAAGGTTGGTCAACAGTTTGACTTTTTCAATAATTAAGTTTAGTTATTTTCATAATGGGCCTTAGTTGGAAGAGGCTAGAATAGGGCCCAAATGTGATAAGCAATGTCCAACAATCAACTATGGACGGCATAGTGAATATAAAAATGAGTGTGAATCCTGAATAGGAGCTATAACATGTTTGTGTGGCGGTGGTTTATGTACTGGTAATTAATTTGTCTATATATGTTAAATAATATCCATATTATGGAAAATAATGTTAATTTCATAAAAAATGATATTATTTATTTTATAATATTTATCATTTTTTTAGCGCACACATCATTTCATACAGTTATTATTTTTTATTGCTCTGACATCATTTTTCTATGCATATCTATCATTCTATTTTTGCCAGTATGTGCCGTTGACAGCACACAAGCCACACTCGTATGTGTGGTTCTAGCTAGAGTTGAGTTGACCAATTATTTGGCAAATTGGTCCCAATTCTTGACTTTGTCTTCAAGTACTATTTCCCTGATTCAATTTATGTGGCTTACTTTGTCCCTTGTGATCACAATATCATCTCATAGATGAGTATTACATCCTAGAATGATGTTGATAAATTTAATCGAAATAAACCAAACATCTTGCACTATTATACTACCTCCGTCTCAATATAATTATTACATTCCCTTCTGACACGTTTGCCGATACACATTTTTAACGGTTTATAACTTAAATTGTGTATAATAAAAACTTATAAAAAGTTGATTGTCTAAAACTATAAGATTGAACGAATATAACAAGATCTCACTTGACTATGTTTTTCCTTACACAGCTATGATAAAAATTTGAATCAAAGTTACACAGTGAATAATGTCAAAAAATCCAACGTAACATTTATATCGAGACGGAGGAAGTAACATAATAGCAACAGCGATGGGTTTGGAGTTGTGGAGATGAAAGGAAGGTGGAAATGGCGTTTAGTTGGATAAAACAAAAATTAACAACAAATAAAAAAAGATTAATTAAATAAATGAAATACAAATCCCGTTCATCAGCAGCCTTTTTACTATAAATTTATTCGCCTGTCTATTTCTATAGAAATTCAACTCTACAGTCACCACTATTATTTCCATGCAAACTTTTACTAGTTTAAAAGGAAATATAGCGCATAGGATGCAGATTTCCTTCTGGCGCCGTGTCATTACTCCTAATCATTATTTCTTGCTGTAATTATTTCTTGTAATCGTCATAGCGTTATTATTAGTTATTACAGGACCATCTGGGAAACTGACATTACTACCGTTTGTCAACGGTGAGCTGTCGCTTTGTCGTAGCGTTATCTTAATATCTTTCTGGTCAACCGTTGTAGTAATTTCGAATGTAAAACTTCAGTTTACAATTGGTCTGCTTCTCCCAAATTCCCAATTGATGAATCTAAAACCTTCACCACTCCTCACTGTACAATGTTCTTCCCCAATTTTGTACCCGGAAAAAATGTTCTTCCCCAATTCTCTTCCGAACCCTAATTTCAAGAATTCCGTCACTAATCTAAAGCCATGTTGTTCCTCATCCTCTTCCTCCACTGCGCTCTCCACTCTCCCACTTCCGCTCTCGATTTCCTCTACAATTCATTCGCCGCCGCCGGATCGAACCTGACGCTCACCAACGACGCCCGCCTCGAGCCGCCGGTGATCCGCCTCACCAACGATTCGAACCAGTTTTCGCTCGGCCGGACCTTCAACCCCGTCCGGATTCCCTTCCGCCTTCCCGCGAATTCAACCGCCGCGACGACGTCGTTTTCCACACAGTTCGTGTTCTCGATTCTCCCGGAGATCCCCTCCAGTCCAGGATTCGGCATTGCCTTCTTCCTCTGCAATACAACCTCGCCTCCGGAGGCGCTCGCCGGGCAGTATTTCGGACTGTTCTCCTCTCTGCCGCCGTCCGTCGCTCCCCTACTGGCCGTCGAATTCGACACCGGCCGGAACACGGAGTTCAATGATCCCGACGGGAATCATATAGGTATCGATCTCAATAGCCCTATTTCCGTTGCGACAGCTTCAGCTGGGTATTACAATGATACCGGCGGTTCCAATTCCAGTTTCATCCCTGTTGCAATGAGGAATGGGCAGAACATCCACGCCTGGATCGAGTTCAATGGTCCGGAAAACGAAATCAATGTCACAATTGCACCGGCCGGAATGCCCCGGCCAGCAAGACCGGTGTTGACATTCAGGGATCCCCAGATTGGGAACTACACCTGGCCGGAGATGTTTGTTGGGTTTTCAGCATCAAAGACCGAATGGATCGAAGCACAGAGAGTTTTAGCTTGGAGTTTCAGCGATGTCGGTCTCGCCAGGGATATCAACACCACAGGTCTGCCGGTTTTCGAAATGCCTGCAAGCCCCGGTTCAGAACTTTCCGGTGGGGGAATAGCAGGGATTGTGGTTGCTTTTGTGGTATTTTTTGTTGTATTGTGTTCTCTTGCATACTGGTTCTGGTGTAATAAGAGAAAAAAGATGGAGGAAGAGGACGAGATTGAGGATTGGGAGATGGAGTATTGGCCTCATAGATATTCATACGAGGAGCTAAGCTTGGCGACGAAGGGATTTTCGAATGAAGAGCTGTTAGGGTTTGGAGGATTCGGGAAAGTATACAAAGGGACATTAGCTAATACCATGGAGGTTGCTGTAAAATGCGTTAACCACGACTCGAAACAGGGGTTGAGGGAGTTTATGGCCGAGATTTCGAGTATGGGAAGATTGCAGCATAAGAATTTAGTGCAGATGCGAGGGTGGTGTAGGAAAGGGAACGAACTGATGCTCGTTTACGACTACATGCCCAACGGCAGTCTTAATAAGTGGATTTTCGACAAGCCAAAGAAACTCATGAATTGGGAAAGGCGGAAGAGAGTTCTGGCGGACGTTGCTGAGGGATTGAATTACCTACACCACGGTTGGGAGAAGCTCGTGGTTCATAGGGACATTAAGTCGGGCAATGTATTGCTGGACGGCGATATGAGGGGGAGATTAGGCGATTTTGGGCTGGCGAAGCTGTACACGCACGGAGAAGTGCCAAACACGACTAGGGTTGTGGGTACGTTCGGGTACTTGGCACCCGAGGTTGTGAAACTGTCCGCGCCGACTGCAGCCAGCGATGTATACAGCTTTGGAGTGACGGTGATGGAAGTGGCGTGTGGGCGGAGGCCTCTAGAGACCGCGGTGCAGAGCGAGGACGAGGAGGTGCTGATAGATTTAGTGAGGCGGAAGTACGTGGAGGGAAGATTGTCGGAGGTTGTGGATAAGAGGCTGAGTGGGGAATACGAAGTGGATGAGATGGAGTCCGTGTTGAAATTGGGGCTGTCGTGTTGCCATCCGGATCCTCTTCGTCGTCCTTCGATGAAGGAAGTTACTGCAATACTGTTGGGGGAGCATGTTGCAATGGCGCCGAAGGATCTGTTGTCTGAATTGAGACCAACAGCTGATGAAGAACAGAAGCGGTTTATTCCGGATGAGGTGGTTTGATTGTGTTTTCTACTTAGATTTTTTTGTGCTTTGTTTTCAACTGATAATTGTGTGGATTTGGCATTTGTGTGTGTACAGTTTTGATGACAAGTGCTTTGTGATCTTGACATTTTGGGGTTTAATTGAATATTGCCATTGTTGTGAAGTGGCCCTTTGACATTTAGGGGTTTTCTTGGTATGAATAAATTCCATGCATACTTTACCAACATAGGATCCCTACCTTAAATTACCTTGGATTTGTAAGAATTATGTGGCATGATGTTATAAATTAGTTATGATTTCTGCTGTATGGAAAGCAACAGAGATTCATTTCATTACATTTTCTTTTCTTTTGACTTTTCAAATTCAATGGGAATACAAAAGAGAGTATAAGCTTTTTCCAGAAAAGACAATATGTTTTCCAAAAAGATTGTACTTAAATAAGAGGCCCCTACAACTCTTGGCTCTATATATACTCCTACTACAACTTAAAGAAGGATATGCCAAATAGGGATTCTAGAGTCAAGTGTGGTTAACGTTTGACCAACTGTGTGGCAAATTTGATCACTTCAACTTTTCCCACCCTCATTAATGGTTGAACTTGGCTCAATTCTTGAATAATTCTTTATTCAATTTATACAGCTCACTTAAAAATGAATCAATTTTTTTTTTTTAAAAAAAAAGACTGGCTAAAAATGACAACCATAGACTTTAAAATGGCTACCCATCTCTCTAATACTTCGCCCGTTTCTGCAAACTTTACTATTAATAACTAAAATTATATATGTAAAAATTATAGAAAGTTCGAATTATTAAACTATAAAATAAAATAAATCTAACAAGATCTCATCTTATTATATTTTTTCTTGTATAACTATAATAAAAAAAAAACTAAATCAAAGTTACATAATACTACCTCCATCCACCTCAATTGTCCTGTTTAACTTTTTTATACTGCTCATTGTTCAACATTGACTTGATATTATTGTAAGTATATATTTGAAAAAAATAGTCGAGTTCGGTCTTGTTAGATTCGTCTAATCGTATAGGTTTAGAATATATATTTTATATAAAATTTATTTATATATATTTTGAGATATTAACGATTGAAAATGTGCAATAGATTGTGTGCAGAAATCAAACAAGACATTTCAAATGGGACGGAGAGTAAAAAATAGCAAAATGTGAAGTGTTTCACTTTCTTGAGAAAAGATGTAGTATAATCTATCTTATGATTCATAAATCTTTAAACTATGGCTATTGGCTAATGATCTAGTGATAAATAGGATTCACCGTTTATATTCAAATGTTCAATTTTGGTACAGGAACAGGAAAGACAGTTTGATTAAAGAAGCCGTTGAATACTTTGCCCCGTAATTTTCTAGTCAACTCTGGGAATTATTCAAATTTCAGTTTGATTTATCTTTGTCCAAAAGAATGGGAATGTGATGCCGCCACCCGCCGCCACTCTACAGTAAGCCCTCCAAATTCAAATCAATTACTATCTTCTTCATGCCAATTCCCAATTCCCAAATCCTCTTCCCGAAACCCTAATTTCTTCAACAGATGGCAATCTTCGTCTCTCCGCTGCTCTGCATCCTCCTCATGCACTTCGCTGCGCCATCTCCAGCTCTAGCTCTCGATTTCCTCTTCAACTCCTTCACCGCCGCCGACGCACAATCCAACGTCACCCTCACCGACGACGCCTACATCGACCCTCCCGTCATCCGCCTCACCAACGATTCCAACCACGATTCCTTGGGCCGCGCCTTTTACCCGTTTCGAATTCCCTTCAAGAATGTCTCTAATTCCAGCGCCGTGACGGCGTCGTTTTCCACTCAATTCGTGTTCTCCATCCTGCCGGCGATCGCCTCCGCCCCAAGATTCGGCCTCGCGTTTGTCGTCTCCAATACCACGTCGCCTCCGGACGTCGTCGCCGGGCAGTATTTCGGGCTTTTCTCCGCGTCGCCGCCGTCTGCGGCTCCGCTATTGGCCATCGAGTTCGATACTGGTCGGAACACGGAGTTCAATGACCGAAATGAAGATCATATAGGTATTGATCTCAACAGTCCTGTCTCTGCAACTTCAGAAATTGCTGGGTATTACAGGGACGATTCTAATTCTAGCTTCATCCCCCTTAGCATAAGAAATGGGCAGAACATACACGCCTGGATCGATTTCAATGGCCCCCAAAACGAAATCAATGTGACTATTGCACCGGCTGGGACGCCCCGCCCTGCAAGGCCTGTGTTGACATATAGGGATCCGCAGATTGCGAATTATACGGGGCCGGAGATGTTTGTAGGATTTTCCGCTTCAAAGGTCCAGTGGGTTGAAGCACAGAGAGTGCTAGCTTGGAGTTTTAGTGACGTTGGTGTTGCTAGGGACATCAACACCACAGGTTTGCCAGTTTTCGAGATGGCTGCAAGCTCCGGTTCATCGTTGTCCGAAGGTGGAATTGCAGGAATTGCGATTTCCTGTGTGTTGGCTGTTGGTGGCATATGTGGCCTTGCATTCTGGTGGAACCGGAGAAAAAAGATGGAAGTAGAAGATGAGATCGAGGATTGGGAGATGGAGTATTGGCCTCATAGATATTCGTATGAGGAGCTTAGCTTGGGTACTAAAGGATTTTCGAATGAAGAGCTATTGGGATTTGGCGGATTTGGCAGAGTATACAAAGGGACACTAGCTAATAACATGGAGGTCGCAGTGAAGTGCGTTAATCACGACTCAAAACAGGGGTTAAGAGAATTCATGGCAGAGATTTCGAGTATGGGAAGATTGCAGCACAAGAATTTAGTCCAAATGCGAGGGTGGTGTAGGAAAGGAAGCCAGTTGATGCTCGTTTACGATTACATGCCCAACAGCAGTCTTAACAAGTGGATTTTCGACAAGCCAAAGAAGTTAATGAATTGGGAAAGGCGAAAGAGAGTTCTGGCGGACGTTGCTGAGGGACTGAACTACCTACACAGTGGTTGGGAAAAAGCGGTTGTGCATAGGGACATTAAGTCGAGCAATGTCTTGCTGGACAGCGAAATGAGAGGCAGATTGGGCGATTTTGGGTTAGCGAAGCTGTACTCACACGGAGACGTGCCTGATACAACGCGGGTTGTGGGTACATTGGGGTACTTGGCACCCGAGGTTGTGACATTGGCTGCGCCAACTGCAGCGAGCGATGTTTACAGCTTTGGAGTCACGGTGATGGAAGTGGCGTGTGGCCGGAGACCTCTAGAGACTAATGTGCAGAACGAGGACGAGGAAGTGCTGATGGATTTAGTGATGCGGAAGTATGTGGAAGGAAGGCTGTCGGATGTGGCGGACAGGAGACTAGACGGGGAGTACGAATTGGATGAGATGGAGTCTGTGTTGAAACTGGGGCTGTCGTGTTGCCATCCGGATCCACTTCGCCGGCCTTCGATGAAGGAGATTACTGCAATATTGTTGGGGGAGCATGTTGCGATGGTGCCGAAGGATTTGTTGTCTGAATTGAGACCAACAGCAGAGGGGTGTGCTGTTGAAAATGAACAGAATAAGTCTGGTTTAGATGAGCTGGTTTGAGTTTGTTTTGTTCTTACATCTTTTTGGTTTTTTTGTTTTCGAATGATGGTTGTGTTCTCTGTTGTATGGATTTTTGACATTTATGTGTGTACAATTTTGGTAACAATTTCTTTGTGAACTTAACATCTTTATTAATTTGGACATGCCATTGTTCTAACAGCCTTCTGAAAATTCCTTGTAGAATTATTATAATGATGAATTGGTTCTTACAGATCCTCGAATAGTTCCTAAGTATGAATTTTATTTCGCTGTTCTTGGACTATTGTTCCTTTGGAAGGCAATTATAGCTTAATTACCCCCTAGACAAAATTTTCCTTGTGAAAGTTCTTACATTTCTAACAAGTTAAAAGGATGGCAAAATAGAGATATAAGAATCATGTGTGGTTTTCTACATTTGACCAATCATTTGGCTAATTGGTCGGAAGTCTAAATCATCACTAAACGTTTTAATAATCACACACCTCATAATTAATTAAGGATTAAGGATTAATCCCATTAATGAAACGGGACTGAGTTAGCTTGCAAGATGTGATACTCCTCTATCCCACTAATATCGTTTCACTTTCTTTTTAATATGTCTCATTGCAATTGTCACATTTTTTAAGAAACCGAAACCAAAAATACAATCGTCACATTTAGTTTTTAAGAAAATAATTAAATATTAATACTAAATATTTGGGGCTTTGGGCTTCAAATATCTTTTGGAACTCAAATTTGTTATCCAAAAAAAAAATTGGAACTCAAATTTGAACAAATATATAATTTCTGAAGTCAAAAAATATATTACCTCCATTCCTTTTTATTTGACACGTTAAGAGTTTTTTTTTACTATTCATTGAGTAACTTTGATTCGACTTTTTAATACAGTTATATAGGATAAAAAATAGTCAAGTGAGATCTTGTTAGATTCGTCTAATCGCATAGATTTATAATATCAAAGTTTCATAATTTTTACTTGTACGCAATTTGAGTTATTGAAGATTGAAAATGTTTATTGGATTGCGTGAAATATGGGTCCGTGGCAATTAAAAAGAAACGAATGAAGTATTTAAGGATGAAACTTGACGTAGTGGTCATATTGTTCCCCGACTTCCAATCATATAGTTGGGGTTCAATTCTTATCCGCCCCAAATTCATCCACAATTTCATAACTTAAGATACTCAATAGTCAATACTTCATGGGAGTTTAAACAGAATAGAGAAACGAGTACGTTGATAAGTCAAATTCAAGCTTAAACTCTAGTAGTAGTAGTAGTATTAATTTTTTTTTGATGAGTAGTAGTAGTATTAATTAATTCAATATTGGTGGCAGTTTGATGAAAGAGCCGTTGAATAATTTGGCACGTAATTTTGTAGTCAATCTCTTGGAAATGTTCAAATTTCAGTTTTGTGGTATCTATCCCAAGTTCCCAATTAATGGGACGCTACTAGTATAACTATAAGCAAAGAAATCAGTTCGCTGCGCCATGTTCAACATATATTCCCAATCCCCAATTCCTTCCGAAACCCTAATTTCTTCAACATATTGCCTGCCATGTTCTTCTCCCCGCTGCTCTGCATCATCTTCCTGCACTTCGCTGCGCCATCTCCATCTCCAGCTTCAGCTCTCGATTTCCTCTTCAATTCATTCACCGCCGCCGACGCGCCATCCAATATCACCCTCACTGACGACGCCCACATCGACCCTCCCGTCATCCGCCTCACCATCGATCCCATCCATCATTCCTGGGGCCGCGCCTTCTACCCGTTCAGGATCCCCTTCAAGGATGCGAATTCCACCGCCGTGACGACCTCCTTCTCCACTCAATTTGTGTTCTCAATCCTGCCGGCGATCGCCTCCTCCCCCCAATTCGGATTCGCCTTCGTCCTCTCTCAAACCACGTCGCCGACGATGAAGCTGGCAGGGCAGTATTTCGGGCTTTTCACCGCATCGGAGCCCACTGTGGCTCCGCTATTGGCAATCGAGTTCGACACGGGATGGAACCCGGAGTTAAATGACCGACCTGAAGATCATATCGGTGTTAATCTCAACAATCCAGTCTCCGCGACTTCGGAAATAGCTGGGTATTACAGCGATACTTCCAATTCTAGCTTCATCCCTGTTAGCATTGGAAATGGGCAGAACATACAAGCCTGGATTGAGTTCAATGGCCCCCAAAATGAAATCAATGTGACTATTGCACCAGCAGGGATGCCCCGGCCTGCAAGGCCCGTGTTGACGTACAGAGACCCTCAGATTGCAAATTATATAGGGCCAGAGATGTTCGTCGGATTTTCAGCTTCAAAGTTCATGTGGGTTGAGGCCCAGAGGGTGCTAGCTTGGAGCTTTAGTGATGTTGGTACTGCTAGGGATATTAACACCACAGGTTTTCCGGTTTTCAAGAACGGTACAAGTTCCAGTTCATCATTGTCCTCCGGCACAATTGCAGTGATTGTGGTTGCTTGTGTGTTGGTCATTGCTGTTGTATGTGGCCTAGCATACTGGTTTTGGTGGATCAGGAGAAAGAAGTTGGAAGAAGAAGAAGAAGATGAGATTGAGGACTGGGAGATGGAGTATTGGCCTCATAGATATTCTTATGAGGAGCTTAGCTTAGCGACCAAGGGATTTCTTGATAAAGAGTTATTGGGGTTTGGTGGATTCGGCAAGGTATACAAAGGAACACTAGCTAATAACATGGAGGTCGCCATAAAATGCGTTAACCACGACTCGAAACAGGGGTTAAGGGAGTTTATGGCTGAGATTTCGAGTATGGGAAGACTGCAACATAAAAATCTAGTGCAACTGCGCGGGTGGTGTAGGAAAGGGAGTCAGTTGATGCTTGTTTACGATTACATGCCTAACAGCAGTCTCAACAAGTGGATTTTCGACGAGCCAGAGAAGCTTATGAATTGGGAAGGGAGGAAGAGAGTTCTGGCAGATGTTGCCGAGGGACTGAGCTATCTACATCACTATTGGGAACAGGTGGTTCTGCATAGGGACATTAAGTCGAGCAACATACTGCTGGACGGCGATATGAGGGGCAGATTAGGCGATTTTGGCCTGGCAAAGATGCACGCACACGGAGAAGTGCCAGGCAGAACTCGAGTTGTGGGCACGTGGGGGTACATGGCGCCCGAGGTCGTGACATTGGCTGTACCCACTGCAGCTAGCGATGTCTACAGCTTCGGAATCGTGATGATGGAAGTCGTGTGTGGTCGGAGGCCTCTGGACTGCGGTGCAGGCGAGGACGGGGAGATCTTGACAGACTTAGTGAGGCAGAAGTTTCTGGAGGGAAGGCTGTGTGAGCTAACAGATAAGAGGATGAATGGAGAGTGTGAAATGGATGAAATGGAATGGATACTGAAACTGGGGCTGTGCTGTTGCCATCCGAATCCTCTTGGGCGTCCGACAATGAAGGAGATTGCCGCAGCATTGTTGGGCGGGCGTGTGGCTATGGTTCCAAGGGATTTGTTGTCTGAAATGACACAAGAAGGAAGCTTCTCTGAGGGGCCTCTTCCAGAAGAGCAGGTATGAGCATCAGGTGTATTTCTCTGTCTTTTTCTAATGAAAATTTTGTGCCTCATCCATCACACTTGACAAAGATTGTCTATATATCCTCCTGTGGGCTGAGTTTTTTTTTTTTTTTTTTCCTTTTCTTTTTAAATACCATATGATTTACTATATTATTTGAATGAATTGAAAATTATGCCATTTCAATATTGACAAAAATCCATCATTCTTTTTCCTAGAGTATTAGCATTTCTTCATATTAATAGTGTTGGTTTAGATTAACATAGATCACGATGATGGATAATTATTCATAGTCCACCTCCTATGGATTTGGTTTAAGTGTATATTCAGAATGTAACAATATATAAAATTTGGGTAGGAGGAGGGACTGATTTCTATTAAAATAAATTGTCATAACAAAGGAATAACAATTTTTACTAAAAGCAGGGGTTGGGGACTTACCCTAGCGGTCAAGTCCCCCTTCTCTCAACCATAGGTTGGGAGTTCCATCCCCACCCGGCCCATATCCCTCCCCTTTGTCCCCCTTTGTAATTTGTATGCTTTGGGCTCCCATACACCTGAGTATCACTGTTTACCAAAAAAATTTTGACTAAAAGCAATGTAGGGTAATTCCACTAAAAAAAATCACGAAAATATCAATATCAGGTCATATAATATAATGCCGGTTTTCATGAAAGGGTCTAAAGCCCCTCGGAAGATGTCAATAATTTTGCTCCTGTATTAGTATTTTTATTTTGCTGAGCACCCACATTGTCCCAACTCTTTCATTAGTCATTACATTAATTAAATGCACACGTAGTGAAGGAGTTGAGCTGCATGGAAATTTCCCAACGACGAAAAATGATTTATTTCTGTAATTAGTAATTTTAAATAATTAAGTTTAATTGTCCAGCAAAAAAATAAGTAATTAAGTTTAATTTGACTGAAAAAACCGTTGATTCCTTTCGTCTTTGGCTCCTAATCCTAATTAATACTACTACTGTATTGTAGTCAACACTAGTACATATTCAAATTACAGTTTGAAAATTTGTGTGTCCACATCGTCCTTCATGAATGATAAATGATGGAATGAGTCGCCCCGCCACGCAACTACTGTCAATCATTTCTCATGCTGCTCATTCCAATTCCCAATTCCCAAATTACTCCCAAAACCCTAATTCCTTCAACAGTATTGCCATGTTCCTCCCTCCACTGCTCTGCATCCTCTTCCTGCACTTCGCTGCGCCATCTCCTGCTTCAGCTCTCGATTTCCTTTTCAACTCCTTCACCGCCGCCGTCGCACCGTCCAATCTCACGCTCACCGACGACGCCCGCATCGACCCTCCCGTCATCCGCCTCACCAACGATTCCAACGAAGATTCCTTGGGCCGCGCCTTTTACCCGCTTAGAATACCCTTCAAGAATGTCTCTAATTCCTCCGCCGTGACGGCCTCGTTTTCCACTCAATTCGTGTTCTCGGTCCTGCCGGCCATCGCCTCCGCCCCTCGATTCGGTCTTGCCTTTGTCGTCTCCAATACCACGTCTCCTCCGGGCGTGCTCGCGGGGCAGTATTTTGGGGTTTTCTCCGGGTCCCGGCCGTCTGTGGCTCCGCTTTTTGCCATCGAGTTCGATACGGGTGAGAACCCTGAGTTTAATGACCGATCTGAAGATCATATAGGTATTGATCTCAATAGTCCTGTATCTGTGACTTCTGAAATAGCTGGGTATTACAGCAACATTTCTAATTCTAGCTTCGTTCCTGTTAGCATAAGAAATGGGCAGAACATACATGCCTGGATTGAATTCAATGGCCCGGAGAATGAAATCAATGTGACTATTGCTCCGGCCGGGATGCCCCGGCCTGCGAGGCCCGTATTGACATACAGGGATCCCCAGATACAGAATTATACCGGGCCAGAGATGTTTGTTGGATTTTCAGCTTCAAAGGTCCGGTGGGTTGAAGCACAGAGGGTGCTAGCTTGGAGCTTTAGTGATGTTGGTGTTGCTAGGGATATCAACACCACGGGTTTGCCAGTTTTCGAGGCGGCTGCAAGCTCGGGTTCATCATTGTCCGACAGCGCAATTGCAGGGATTGTGGTTGCTTGTGTGCTGGTTATTGCTGTTGTATGTGGCCTAGCGTACTGGTTTTGGTGGATCCGGAAAAAGAAGTTGGAAGAAGAAGAGGAGATTGAGGACTGGGAGATGGAGTATTGGCCACATAGATATTCGTATGAGGAGCTCAGTTTGGCGACTAAAGGATTTTCGAAAGAAGAGTTACTGGGGTTTGGTGGATTTGGTAAAGTGTACAAAGGGACATTAGCTAATAACACGGAGGTTGCAGTGAAATGCATTAACCACGACTCGAAACAGGGGTTAAGGGAGTTTATGGCTGAGATTTCGAGTATGGGAAGATTGCAGCATAAAAATTTAGTGCAAATGCGAGGGTGGTGTAGGAAAGGAAATGAATTGATGCTTGTCTATGATTACATGCCTAATGGTAGTCTTAATAAGTGGATTTTCGACAAGCCAGAGAAGCTTTTGAATTGGCAAGGGAGGAAGAGAATTTTGGCGGATGTGGCTGAGGGGTTGAATTATCTACATCATGGTTGGGAAAATTTGGTTCTTCACAGGGACATTAAGTCCAGCAATGTGCTGCTCGACGATGACATGAGGGGTAGGTTAGGTGATTTTGGCCTAGCAAAGCTCTATACACACGGAGAAGTGCCACACACAACTCGAGTTGTGGGTACATTGGGGTACTTGGCGCCTGAGGTCGTGACAATGGCTGTACCCACTGCAGCTAGTGATGTTTACAGCTTTGGAGTTATGGTGATGGAAGTGGTATGTGGTCGGCGGCCTCTAGAAACTGCAGTAGAGAGTGAGGATGAGGAGATCTTGATAGACTATGTGAGACAAAAGTTTATGGAGGGAAGGCTGTCTGAGGTAGCGGATAAGAAGATGAATGGAGAGTATGAAATGGATGAAATGGAATCGATACTGAAACTGGGGTTGTCTTGTTGCCATCCAGATCCTCTTCGCCGTCCTTCAATGAAGGAAATTGTTGCAATATTGTTAGACGAGCATACTGCGATGGTACCAAGGGATTTGTTATCTGAATTGACACCAGGAGCAAGTTTCACTGAGAGGCTTATAGGTGGAACTGACCGAAATTAAGTCTTTTCATTTGAGCAGGTCTGAGCATCTGGTTTCTATTTATATCTTCCTCATATTTTTTCCACTGAAATTTGGTGTTCTCCGTCCCTCACTGTTTGTGTGTTTGTATTCTGTTATTCTGAGACTTGTTATGTGAAATTTCACACTTGTAATTAAATGAATTTTGCTGTAGTTGTAATATAACTTTTGACAATATCCTTTTATTATTAAAAGAAAGTGGTGTTTGTTTTCTTACTGATTCTTGGTGTGAATTGAATCTTTATATCATATTAGTTTGATTTAGCCTAAACAGTATTGTTGCATTTCTGTGTCAACATAAATTTACTTCAAACCGTGCAGATTCGTCTCCTATGATGTTACTTAGTTCCTAATTGTCTCAAGGATAGTGCACAAACCCAGCCGGACTTCTATGATGTCCAATTGTCAAATTGGCATTTCCTTGAATTCAAGCTAAAATCTTCTATGAGATAATAATCTTCAATGGGAAGACAAAAGAGATTCTCTTGGTGTCCTGAAGTGCTCTCCATGTTGGCCCATGTTTCAATCTATTCAAATTTTATGTTTTTGGAGTGGACTGCTATGTAAATGGATTTTCACAGTAAAGCTTAGAGTAGCAAGTGGTTGAACTTCATTGTCATTTAGGGACAGATAAATACGTCTTAACTTATCTAATCCTATGATGTAAATGATCAATAATAAACAGAACTAATCCTATGATGTAAATGATCAATAATAAACCTTCTGTTCGTTCAAGAACAGAAGAAACATAGCTCACCAGACTGAGTAAAGTTATGTTCTGTGTTAACCTTTACTTATCCATGGCTAGAGGCTAGAAAGGTACCACATGGAATGTTGACGAAGAAACAAACATAAGTGGCCCTAAACAAAAGAATCCAAAAGATTCCCACACTATCCTTTAATCAAACTTTTGATCTGCAACACTAAAAATATGGGAAAACTGAAGTGTGAATAAGAATGATTTTTTCTTCAGCAACTAGGGATCCCTACCTAGAGTAATTTAGAAAGTTAATCAGCATATGTATGTAGGAGAGAAACCATTTATTTCCATTTCTGTAAGAACATACAGGAAAAGTATAGTAATCAGAGGTTGGGAATGGGTACAAGTGTTTTGTACCAAGATGTTCTGTATATATTACACGAATTGGAGTGGGTGTTCATAATGTAATAGATCCTGTCCCACATTGTATTTTCTAGCATATACTGAGTCAACTTCAGTTTAGTGGGGGAGGTAATAAGCATGTGGATGTAGACAAAAGAAAAGCACAAAGCTCCTGCTTTGTGAAAAAACAAAGTTTGTGACATATTAAAAAAAGCCTGCAATTATTGACAGAAAGAATGCAACTTTTTTTTTTTGCAATTCTCTTTCTTTATCCTTTCGTCACGGCTTTGAAAGCAACGCCCCTTTTTCTTGCATCTTCTTTTTTTTTTTTTTTTAATAATCAGTTTTGTACGTTTCCTCTTGTGTATGAATCTGAGAATCTCTTGTCTGAAGGGGCAGCAGAGGAAGGGAGAATTCTATATCATCTATGGCCGGAGAAGACGCGCAACAGTACTTTAATTGGTCAGCTGCATCGCCTGAGATCGTGGAGATTGTCGAGGAAACCAAGAGCGTCGTAGAAGGCAGCATAGATGGTGGAGCCAAAGATGTTTATGTTGCTGTTGGTAAAAACGACTTGCACGTAATGAAATGGGCGCTGGATCACGCTGTCTCCCCGGGCAGTCGTGTCTTTATTGTGCATATATTCCCTCCCGTTCCTTACATTCCTACACCAGGTGATGTTCGATTATGATACTATACATTGTTTTTGTTAGAATGCTTGGTATCCATCAAGTTGCTTGCCCTATTCCCTATTTTTTGCATTCTTCCATGTTTCAATTAATTATCCATCATCCTAGTCTGTATAGGCTGTTCAGCGGAAAAAAAATAAATTTAAATTGTCCATCATAGATATGAGTCGCGGTGTTAACACCAACAAAAAATATTAAGGCCCATATCCGGTGTCCAGATTGCCCGGCCCAGTCCATGAAAATATATCCGGGAAAGAGGACGCACTTTCGAAGGCCCAATCTATTTTTTAAGGCTCAATCCAATTCAAGATATATCCGGATAATAACCAAGGGAAGCTGTCAATCAAGTCATCCTCTCGCGTGCGCCGTGCCAACCTCTGTCACAGAAGTCCCTCGCGTGCGCCGTATGCCGCCACACCCTGGCACAGAAGTCAAGACGCCTCAGCCGCCGCGTGCCGCATGCGTCTCAACAGGGGTCAGGCCTCCTCCTATAAAAGGAGAGAGGCATTCCAGAGAAAGAGGACATCACAAAAACTCCCCAGAGGAAATCGTATTACTTTTATCTTTACTTTCTGCCATTTTCTTTCTGCAAGTTTTCTTTCGTATTTTTCAATTCTGCACTTTAAATCCTTTACAGCTTTCTTATTTTCGTGTAATCCCTTTCTGTAATTCTTGTAATCCTTTTGATACTCATCAATCAAAAAAGAGGTTTCTCCCTCAAAGAAATTCTCGGTTAACAAATTGGCACGCCCAGTGGGACCCGAAGTGGAAACCATATCCGCTTGAAAGTGTATGCAACTCAGATCCGGACGAATAGTAAGGGATTTAACACAAAGATTTGGAGAAATGTCGCTACATGAAGAAACTCCAGTAAGAACACCATCTGAGAACGTCGATGATACAGCGACTACCTCTCAACCACCGCAGGGGATAATGCAAGTCCCAACTTTTTCGGAACAAATACGGCTATCGATGAATGAATCGATGGCTGAATTCATGCCTTTACTAACAAGGCACCTTATGGATGTATTGCGGCCTGCCATGGCCGACCAAACTGACAGGATATGTGGATCCCTGCGTACTCCACAAGAGGGATATATCCCTGGCCAGAATATGTCACCAAGCCTTACAGGACCGTATGGCGGTCTACAAAAGACTTGGGGGACTGGCCAACCATCACTATCTGAGTTTGGAGCACCACCTCCTATGATGTATGCTCCATCCGGATACTTAATGGCATCTGTTCCGCCATTTGGAGTGGCGGCTCCCATCCCAGCCGCCATGCATAATACTGGAGGAGGACACATGCAACCTCAAGGCACCAACATACCTTTGGTTGCCCACATGCCTCAGGCCACCCATCAGGCCGCCTCCCCAGTATCTCAGGCCACCCAGGCGGCCTCCCCATTGCATCAGGCCTCCTATCAGGCGGCCTCTCCGTTGCCTCAGGCCTCCCATCATCAGGCCTCCCCATTGCATCAGGCCTCCTATCAGGCGGCCTCCCCATTGCCTCAGGCCGCCCATCATCAGGCCTCCCCATTACCTCAGGCCACATATCATCAGGCCGCCTCCCTGCAGGCCGCCCAGCAACAGGCCAGTCCACACTTGGCCACCCAGTATCAGGCGTCCAGTTCACATCAGGCCGCCTTGCAACCTCAGGCCGCCAACCCATACCCGGCCGCCAACATAAGTCGCCCGGCTACCAACATGAGTCATCCGGCCGCCAACTTGGTCTCGACCGCCACCATGGTCCAGGCCGCCATGCCTCAGGCCGCCATGGCTCATCCGGCCGCCGTATATCAACAAGCTACCATGCCTCCTGCACAGGCGCCGGTAGTATCTCCCGAATTGTTAGCGGATATGATGCAACAACATTTCGGCATTCAATTGAGGCCGATGGAACGGCCCACCTATAGGAAACCATACCCGGATTGGGTAGACACCATGCAGCCTTACCCTAAAGGCTTCAAAATGCCCGAGTTCACCACATTTTCGGGAGACGATGGCAAGTCTACAGTAGAACATGTGGGCAAGTTCACTGCTCAATGTGGCGAAGCAGCGGCCAATGAATGGCTGAAGCTAAGACTGTTTAGCTCATCTCTAACTGGACCCGCATTTACTTGGTTTGCTTCCTTGCGGCCTAATTCAATTCAGAATTTGGCTGATCTCGAGCGGGCATTCCATGACAGGTTTTACACTCCCCTGTCACAGGTTAGTCTTGCAGATCTCACTAACGCTAAGCAATTTGCCGATGAAACGGCAAGTGCTTTTATTAACCGATTGCAACGCCTTAAAGGCCGATGTACTATGGCAATTCCGGATAAAGAAATAGCCAATATAGCAGTGGCTAACATGTTACCGAAATTAAAAGAACATTTAATTGTGCATGATGCAATTGACCTTGCCCAGCTGGCCGAGAGAGCGGCCCGCTTGGAAAAGTTCTTTGAGGAACAAGACGAGAAGCGTCTACCTATACACGAGATTCGTTTTGAGAAATTGAAACACGAAAAAGACAAACCAAGGGTGGTGGCCAATGCAGTAACCTTGGGTAATAAAAACCCTGGGTAGTGGCCCGGAACGCAGTCGACAGCGGCCTCGGCCGGCGATGGGGCGGCTCTGGGCAGGCGGCCAGGCGGGGCGGCCTCCAAGCGGGCGGCCGGCAGCCAAGGCAGGGCGGCTTCCAAAGCAGGCGGCCTCCAAAGGCGTGGGCTACCTGGGCGGCTTCAGCGGGCGGCTTGAGGCGGCCTGGGGCGTCGCGTGGGCGGCCCTGGCGGAGCGTCGCGTGGAGCGGCCAAGCAGGCGCCAAGGCAGGCGGCCTCCGGGGGCGGCTTCAGCGCAGGGGCGGCGGCCTCGACGGCTTCCGGCAACGTCCGGCGACGATCTCGACGGCCGGAATCCCCTGGTGGTGGCCGGCAACCGGAGTGAAAAGAGGACGATGCATAATGGGCCTAGACCTCCAAATCCAAAATTAAGCGCGCAAACTTGTCTTAAAATCATTAATCAGACAAATGCGCAATGTAAAAAAAAAAAAAAAAAAAAAAAAAAAAAAAAAAAAATGGGGCGGCCTGGCCATGAAAGGGGCGGCCAATGGCACTTAAAGGGGCGGCCTATTAAAAAAAAAAAAAAAAAAAAAATTAAAAAAAATAAATAAATAAATAAATAAATAAAAAATAAAAATAAAAAATTAAAAAAAAATAAATAAATAAATAAAGATGGGCGGCCTGGCACTTGGGCGGCCAATGGCACTTGGGGCGGCCTATTATTAAAAAAAAAAAAATAATAATAATTAAAAAAAAAAAAGTAAATAAAATAAAAATAAAAAAAAGGGGAGTTGCCGACGGTGGAATTAGAAAAATATATGCGCAATTTCAGTCTCAGTTCCATCGACTGAAAGCGCAAGGGGGGCATATGTTAACACCAACAAAAAATATTAAGGCCCATATCCGGTGTCCAGATTGCCCGGCCCAGTCCATGAAAATATATCCGGGAAAGAGGACGCACTTTCGAAGGCCCAATCTATTTTTTAAGGCTCAATCCAATTCAAGATATATCCGGATAATAACCAAGGGAAGCTGTCAATCAAGTCATCCTCTCGCGTGCGCCGTGCCAACCTCTGTCACAGAAGTCCCTCGCGTGCGCCGTATGCCGCCACACCCTGGCACAGAAGTCAAGACGCCTCAGCCGCCGCGTGCCGCATGCGTCTCAACAGGGGTCAGGCCTCCTCCTATAAAAGGAGAGAGGCATTCCAGAGAAAGAGGACATCACAAAAACTCCCCAGAGGAAATCGTATTACTTTTATCTTTACTTTCTGCCATTTTCTTTCTGCAAGTTTTCTTTCGTATTTTTCAATTCTGCACTTTAAATCCTTTACAGCTTTCTTATTTTCGTGTAATCCCTTTCTGTAATTCTTGTAATCCTTTTAATACTCATCAATCAAAAAAGAGGTTTCTCCCTCAAAGAAATTCTCGGTTAACACGCGGATAGGCGAAGATGCAAGAAGAATTATCATTTATCCTAATGTGCGATCTTTTTTGCAGTTGGGAGGCTTTCGCGAAGCCAGTTAAGCAAAGAGCAGCTGCAGGTTTACACGCGGGAAGAAAACAACAAAAGGAAACGTCTCCTAGAAAAATATGTTCACCTATGCAATGAGCACAAGGCATGTCACTTAATGAGTTACAGACATGGAAAGGAAAAAAGAAGACATATGCTATTTGTTGCCAAGAAATTTGTACTGAGATGTTTTGGGAAAATGTGTGCAGGTCGCGGTTGAGACAATGCTCGTGGAGAGCAACGCGCTGGAGAAGGCTATTTTAGAACTAATCTCTGTCGTCAATATCACCACTCTTGTCATGGGAACTAAACAGTCGCCTTTCTCCAGGTAACGAGCTCTTTACTTCTCGTGTAGCTGCATTGTCTGTAGGAGTGTTAGATCCCTGTCTCCCTATTCCATCCAGTAGGAAAATGCCACGCGAACTCTCTTGAAAGAAAGTAAACTCGAAACTTTTATAAATTTGGCAAATTCTGTTTGCATCTGGAGTGCTAAGAACATGAAACTTGCCTCGAAGGCCTAATTATTTTATGAAACCATACACGAAAAATCCTCGCGCTTTCAAAAAGATTGCGCAAAAATTGGCTTTTAAGGCGAAAAGTTAATTCATATGTACGAAGATTTTCTTTAGCCTACTTTTTTAGTGACAATGGATTTGGTGCAATTTTTTTAGAATGAAAGGTAGTTTATCTTTTTTTTTTTGGAAAAAAAAAACGACGACTTTATAAATTGAAAGTAAATAGAATAGATAAGTGTATATTGCTTCAAGTTTAGAAAAAAATTCGAAAACTTTTGTTCTTCATCGATAAGTTGATGTATTGTTAATTCCATTGGTCGCAGGCTATCGAGGAAGGGGTTAGGAAAAGGAGAATATGTACAGAAGCATGCGCCCGTGTGTTGTGAAGTGATTCTAGTGTATGACGGGAAGAAACTTGAGGATCGCCAATCACATAAGTCGGAGGAAATGGCATCATCGAAACCATCAAATCGTCGGCCACAAGTTGCTCAGCCTTTCCTGGAATGTGTGTGCTTTTCTGGAAAATTTAGATGACAAATATTGAGCCATAAATTTGTGATTTTATTGATTTCTTTGTAAGATTTTCCATGAAAAGTAGTACACAGTATTGATGAGTCTTATGTTGCTCTAATCTTTCACAATCATGAGAAGATATAACTGTAGGCTGAAAATGAGGAAATGACATGAACACAGAAGATTTGAGTGCAATTTCTTTACAATACATTCAATCCCTATGGACTATGGTGTCCCAGAAATAAGAATGCTTTATGCTGAAAAAAATTGAGATTGGGAGACTGAGAGCCTGTTTGGAATGGCTTTTTTTTCAAGTGTTTTTGGCTTTTGCTTCTGGCAAAAGTACTTTTGAAGAAAAAAAGTGTTTGTTTTGGCTTTTTAGAAAAAGCAAAAGCACCTCGAAAAGCTGCAAAAGTGCTTATGGGAGAAGCAGCCCAGGGGTGCTTCTCCGAAAAGCAGAAGCCAAAAGCACCTAGTAATGTGTGCAGAATCATAAATGCCCCTATTAATTTATTTTAATTATACTATAAATATATACTATTATATATAAATAGCATATCCTTTTTGGTAATTTACACATTTTAAAAGCACTTTTCACTTTTACATATCCAAACACACTTTTGAAAAAAAACTGCTTTTCAAACATTCCATCCAAACACAAAAGTTACGTGTTTCTGCTTTTGGCTTTCACTTCTACTTCTGTTTTTTTGTAAAAGCCAATCCAAACGGACCCTGATTTAGAAGTTTAGGAATGTGTCCGAATAATAAGGCCACGTTTGATAGCTCTTGTCGGAGCATCTTATTAATTTTTTTTTACTCCGATAATTGCTATCAAACGGGACCGTTATTTGGTTGAGGCCCACCATGAATAGAAGCATATGCAGGAGTTAGTGAGTTACCCACTTGTTTGTTGTCCAAACTCGAAATTAAAGTCCTTGCTTGTGATTCAAAAGTCTTGTGCTTTATTCACCAATTGATTTGTAGTTACCCTCGAATGTGTGGTGAGGCCTACTTTTCATCATACTAGCTTTGATAATGAATTGCAACACTTATAATAATCTTATAGTATTGTCAAAAATGCTTAAGCTATTAAAGTGTTTTTAAATTTTAAAGATCCTCTAATTATGCATCAATATTAACAAATAAATAAAAGAAATTAAAAAAAAAAAAAAACAAAAAAAAACATCTATGGACTATGATATTACCCTCAAGACGAAAGAATCAATCATTTAAATTATCACTACTATTAATTGTACAATATTTTTAATTTAAACATATCCCTTATTTTGAAAAGTTCTACTTTTGATAAATTGTTCATTCCACAATATTTGATCCCGTATTTGCAAATTTTACTTTTGGATCAATTGTTCATTCCACAATTTTTTATCCCATATTTTCGAAACTTTTCACTATTGATTCGTTAGATAATCAATTTTTTTCCGCTTTTAGTCCCGTGTCTAATGGCTATATCTTATAAAATGGTACTCCATCTGTCCTTTTAATTCTGTCCCAAAACTTTTGGACATGCAGTATAATGTCTTTATTTAACAGTTAATATCTTAAAATGTATAAAAATAAAATTATATAAAATATACAGTATATTCCAAAACCACTTAAAAAGATGAATCTAATAAGATAATACATGACTATATTTTTTTCTTATATAATTGTAATAAAAATTTAGGTCAAACATACACCATAAACAATATAAAAAATCAAAATATGACATCAAACATACACCATAAACAATATAAAAAAAATCAAAATATGACATTATTACCGGGGCTGGAGAGAGTAGTTTAATTTGAGGCAAAAATATAATTCTTTAAAAATATATAGATATTTAGTATGTTTGGTTGTCAGTGGATTTAATAGCATATAGCATATTGAATCTGCATATCCTCTCATAATTCTCTCTCTGAATCTATTATATGCTGTCGAATCTGCTGACTCCCAAACATCCCTTTATGTTAAAGATAAATAGATGCGGAATCAAAAAAAGTGAATAGACATGGGACCAATGCAAGAAATTTGAAAATGGGACCGAAAATGGGAATCAGAATTGATGAATATGGGTCACACAACGGTAGCAACCAGCCAACTCCAGTCAACTCGACAAAACATACAACAGGAGGCAACAAAGTTAACCACAAAGGTCTAACTTCTAAGGCAAATCTTGCTGCCTCCAACGCCACAGACGGATTCAGCAGATGTCTCCATGATTCTATACTCTAAGGCTTCCATTACATTCAACTAAATATCTCCTATATCAAGCGGTCGAGATGGAAGAATTAGAGTTTGGTAGTAGAATCATTTTCATATGGGGGTTCGTCCATGTATGTAAATTCAGCGACCCAACCATACCATATATTGCCTTTTTTCCGGTCCATCCTTATCCTTTTCCCAATCGGCAACTAATAACTGTGGAGTTCGGTTATTTCAGAAATCTTAAAACACAGGCGCAGCAGGTCAAATTCAGGATCAACCATCACAAACATAATTCTCAACAAGCAATGCACAAGTCTGCACTCATCTTCAGGCAACTCAAGACGTGAACAGCCAGCTCATACAGATAAATACTTAGAAACACACTAACTCCAAAACCTTGCCTATTGAAATTACAAGATTTACATTTTCCACAGCTAAATACAACTGAAAAAGACACTAGGGATGTTCACAATGTCAATAGCAGAGTGTCTAACTCCAAATATATTTGATCCTCTCCTAGGAATAGCCAGGGGTGATAACTAATTCATACCTAATCCATACTCAAAACAAAACTTTATACCCAAAATCCCAATTGCATTTTATTGGAATTGAGGGAGAATCTCACTTTTCCTCTCCTTTGAATATTCCTGCACCGTGTTCACACTTCAGGCATTATTTTTAAGGCCCCAGAATTCACTATATACCAAACTTAATAGGTTAGTGAAAGTGCTCCTGAAATACCACAAGACATTTTCACTTAACACTAAAGAAGATAAATAAGCAAAACCTAAAACTCTTGTTCTTCTTCGTACCTAGACCAAGCATCATTTCACAGACTCTGACAAATCATCAGTCTCTGGTGCGTCACAAGAAATGAAACTTGACAGTAACTAAAGAAACTCATAGCCATGTTCGAACAAAATAAACACTTAGAACACACCATATAATATCAGTACCTGCATCGATTGTTCACATACTTGCACTATTGCTACTAAGCTTATGATTAGCATAAAAGCGTACATTGCTTTAGAATATAACACAACCTCATAAAACAACTTTTTCAGACCACGGAAATGCATCAACACCAAATGAACAAGTATTGTAACAAAAAATGACTCTTATTGAAAAGCACAACAGCAAATTATGCATTATGCATATTCTACATAAAAACCGTTGGAAGCAATACAATACCACAAACCCCACCCTGAAAATCATAAATTGACTCAGAAACCCAGGCAAATGAAAATGAACATTCATTTCCTAGTTCCTAATCAGCAATAAATGCAAAACAAAATCGAAGCTTCGCAAGGATTGCATCCCGGGTACGGCTTCTAGAATTGGGAATCGAATGCATGTTTACTATATTTAACTTGAACTCACAAAACTAAAGAAGAAAACATTGGACCAAATTCCTAAAGCCCATCTCACAAAACAACTCCAAAAATTTAACTTGAGAAAAGTATCGCCAAATTAAGTTAATCCAAAAACGATATATAGAGTACTTGAATAAAAATCCACAAAAATCGAAAATCCATAATCGCATAAGAGAAAATCAAACAGTAAGTAAATAAAGATTAAAAAAAACCCTAATCAGGCCGTGAGCACGACCGCGCCGCCCGCCTCCTTGATCTTCTTCTCGGCATTCTTCGACACGAGCTTGGCCTTCACGACAACAGGCTTGTCCTCGGGGAGCAAACCCTTCCCCAAGACCTTGAAGTATCCATACTGCGTCACGTCAATCAAAGGCACGTTGTCCTTCGTTGCCTTGTCCTTCACTTCCTGCGGCACCAACGACCAGAGCCGGTCGATGTTGACAGTGGGGCAGTAGAACTTATTCCGCAGCTTGTGGAAGTACCGCATACCGACCTTCCCGAAGTAACCGGGATGGTACTTGTCGAACAGGATACGGTGGTGGTGCATGCCACCGGCGTTACCGCGACCCCCAGGATGCTTCCTATGCTTGCCGATACGACCGTGGCCGGCGCTCACATGGCCGCGCTTCTTGCGGTTCTTCTTGAATCGGGTAGTCATGGCGAGGGGATTCGGGAAGGGGGAGGGCAATCGGCGCCGCTGGGAGGGAGGATACGAGAATTAGGGTTTTGCAGGCCTTATATATAGATTTGTAAGTGTGGTTTAGGGTTCTGAAATGGGCCAATTTTTTAATGATAACGATCTTAATGGGCTTACGGTTACCGATTATGGGCTTACCAAATTATGGGCTTGATTAAGTGATTATAGCTGGGCCTGGAATAACAAAGGGTATGGGTCTGACCCGGTATTGGGTCGGGTCTTTGTTGTTTGAATAGATCCGAATCCGGCCCATCCCTTGGGCCTTGGGTCCAATTATGTCCGTTGTCATCCTCGTGTTTGGAAGGGATACTATCAAACCCAAAAGGTTTCACCGGTCATGTTTGTGTTGGGTGTTGAGTAGGGGTATAACACAAAATCTGTAATTCCGAAAACGACCCAAAACCCGAAATGAACCCGAAATACCAAACCCGAACAAGACCTGAAATTTTTTAGATAGGATACTAAACTTTAAACTGCAATATTTTCGTGTCGGTCGGATTCGTATTTTCGGGTCGTATCCAAAATTGACACCCCTACTTCATATAGTGCTTGCTGAAGTTTAAATATTAGTAGTGTATTATTACAAGTAAATAAATGAGGTATTGAATATTTTGAGCAAAATGGACGTCAAACAAAAAACTCGGAATTTCGTGGCTCTATTTATTTTGCTTCATAGGTCAGAATAAACTGATTTTTATTGGTTTATTCTACTCCATTTGATCCTAAATATATGTGACTAAAATTTGCAAAATGTGAATGTGAATGAGCAAATAGAAAAATGATTGAACAAAACTCTCTATTAATCAAATACTTCATAGCAAAGAAAGCTGATAATAAGAAGAACACATGTGCAAACAAAGTTCCTGGTTTGAGCCTTTTAAATTCAGATAATTAGGCTCTGTTCTCTAAGCCTAAATTTTTCTGGTCTGATCTGAATTTATAAAATCTGGTCTGGTCTGATCTGAATTTGTTTGGTCTGGCCTGATCTGAATATTTCTGATCTGGTCTGATTCCATCCGATCTGGTCTGTCTGATCTTATTTTCTCTATATTATTATAATAATTTGATCTGGTCTGGTCTGGTCTGATCTTAATGTTTCTTATCTGATCTGGTCTGATCTGATTTTTATAAAAAAAAAAATAAGTAATAAGGCCTGAAAATAAATTCTGGAGAACGGTGCCTTATTTTGAAGTGGTCAACCAAGCTCATTTGTATCTCGATAGTTACTCTTGAACCTCTAAGAAGCCAAAAAACCTTTTGGAGTTCACCCCCCCCCCCCCCCCCCCCAAAAAAAAAAAAAGAAAAAAAAAAGAAAAAAAAAAGAACATAAATATATGGTGAAGTTCATGTCTTATATTGCTGCCATTAGTGACTTCCAACTTCCAAGGCTTTTTGTATCTCACTTTCCCCTAAATTCTTCCGCTTTTGGGGTCGTGCAGTTGAGTATTGATGGAAGAGCTCGATACAATACCAATACCAATACCAGATCCACAACGACCATTATGGAGTGGCTAAGGCCATTCCATCATTACACATTGGAGCTCGAGATGGATTGTCGTGTGGTGGAGTGGGCCGTGTCCGGTGCTTGGATATTTGGATTCATGTTCAACTTGGAAGTTGGATCCATTTTCATGGCAGAGCTACATGGCAAGCTTTGGCCCATGGCATTATTGTATTGGCCGCCTCAAGTGGAAGGCAATGCATATGTCCTTGTCAGGTTGATTGATAACCTCCTTTTGGAAGTTCATCTTTGCTTTTGACAACCTTCTTTTGGAAGTTCATCCTTGCTTTACATTTGTGGATGCCAATTTTCGATTGTGACTGCAATATGTAAACCGACAACTTGTCTTGCTTGGGCATTATATTCCATTGTCGGGGGCTTGGTCCATGTGGATGTTTGGGAGTTAACGGATCCGCTAGTGGATAGCGGATTCGGAGAGAGATATGTGAGAGAATCTGCTCTTCCAATCTGCTATCTGCTGGCGGGTCTATTCGCTCCCAAGCATCCTCTATGTCCATTCTATGGTAACGATGATGTGTTGCTCTTCAACGGTATGGATGGTGAATAAGATAATGCGTAAGCGGCTAGAACTCCATAACTACTCAAGTCGACTTGTGTTTACTTATCTGATTTTGTATTGCAAGTGTACTATAAGATCATTTAAAGCATTGTTACCTCTTAATGGAGCTTAAACTAATCAAACAAAAAAATAGTAGCAAATAAAATAAAACTCATATAATAGTATTATAGTGCATTAAAAAACAAGGGTCCTCGAATGTCTTATCTTGTATCGTTGGTTAATCCTAGTCGGATCCACAAAGAGAAGAGAGATAAATTATTATTTTTAATATTTATTAATTTATAAAAAATACTAATAAATAAATATCCATTGTCTTTTCATCAAGCCACATGAATGGCCACCTACATTTTGTTTCTTTAAAGTTTAATTTAATTATTTTATTTCATGTGTCGTCCAAGGATGGTAAGACAATGAAAATAATAAAGTAACCCATCAATATCAAGGTGAATGTCCATTTTATCAATGTTCATGAAATGATCAAATCCATGACTTGTGTAATGGCTAATGATACCCAATTTATTGGAATTAATAAATTAATATAGTAATAATTATTATGAGGAAAGACCAATTCAAATAATAAAGTGACAAGAGTAACAAATTAAATGCAATGATAGTGGTCTTATAAGAGGGACTCCACTAATGATAAGATTTATGACCTATAATCATTTCATTTTCAAGAAAACTATCGTAATATTGTTTTTAATCCTAAACATCATTATTTTCTTCGCCAAAAAAAAAACATCATTATTTTTAAATTCCATTCTACAAAATGTGAATTACTAAATTAGCCTTACAGCTACTATACGGAAATGATTTATAATATATATATATATTATGTCACATTTATTTTAGGAAAAAGTGACGTGCGAGTGTCGGCAAAAAGAATGAACTGTATTTGTTTAGTACTATTATATTAATTAAATATTTAATAATGTTGTTATAACATTAACATAAAACAACAAAAAGCTAGTTGTCCAGTAGGCGGGGCTGTTGGCAAGCTAATTAAGTATTTTTAGCATTTTATCTTATTTTTTTAAAAAAATAATTTTGCATTGATAAATTAATATCAATTGTTGTGTATAATCTAATTTGTAAATGAAATAAAAACAGTGAACTGTCCTAGATTTGTGCATTGCATAAACTCCATTAAAACCTTCTTTTTAAGAACAAAAAGAGTCTAAGATATTGCCTTTCAAAATATTTCTTTTTTTACTGAACATTCTATCAAAACATTCATTTTAAGAACAAAAAGAAGGAGGGAGAAAAAAAAAAAAAAAAAAAGACGAGGCGGGCTCCTCCACGCAAGCTGAATGTAATGACCGGTCCGTCCAACGGAATTTAATTCAATTTAGCATGTGAGTCTTGGACTCACCCACCAAATGGTTGTTGAAATTTGAAAATTCAACAATGATGAATCTAATTAAATTGCAAATAATAATAAATCCAGCTGGAAGAAAAGTGATGTGAATATGAAGATGGCATGGGCACATCCTCTTCCTAGTTATGTTTTTTTTTTTTTTTTTTGGATGAGCCTCTTCCTAGTTATGTTGAAACAAGGCTCATCACTTGAGATCCCAATTTATTATCCGGCAGGGTAATGACGGATTTGGTTTAGGTGCTGAACTGGTTTTTGATTGTGCTGATTGAATATTTTGTTTGTGCTGAACGTTTTTATACAATTCAAACATTATTAAATACCCATAACATGCACATTAACACCCAACACATACACTTCATCAGGTCAGTACGACAGCACATGCTGAATGACACTCATTCAATACTCTAACCAAAATGGGTAATGCCCAATGGCACACAATTTGTCGAATAAATATATGGATGTCCTTCGTTGTCGAATATGACTCATGAATTACTCTATATCTTGGATTCTATTGAGTATTGACATGCACATTAACTTCATACATGCATATTAAGGAATAAGATTTGATTGATATTATATTATTATTTGATTGAATTGTAATTTATTGATTGAGAGTGATCTAAGGGATTTGTTGTAACCTCTCATTCTTTTTATACGGATATACTTCTCACTCAATACAATAGAAAATACATTCCTTATCTCCTTTATGGTATCAGAGCGGGTGACCAAAATCCTTTGTCATTTTTTTCTCTCCTCTTCCTTCACCCACCATTTTTTGTGATCAACACCATGTCTGAAACTACCGAGAACACCACCGCTGCTACCACCCCTGCTTCTTCCCAGATTGTGCCGATCACGGCTCATCATCATCTCCCTATTCATCTCGATCACACCAATTACCCTTCATGGAGAGCACATCTTGTTGCTCTTCTCCGTGGCCACAATATTTTAGGCTTTGTTGATGGCACCAACAAGTGTCCAACTCTCCTTGCTGACAATTCCAACATTGATGCTGTCACGCTTTGGACTCGTCAAGATCAACTCCTTCTTGCTGCTATTTTTGGATCTCTTTCTGCCACGGTGCTTCCTTTAGTCTCGTCAGCCACCACTTCCGCTGCGGCTTGGGCGATCCTTACTCGCCTTTTTGCAGGAAAATCAAGGTCTCGTGTTAATCAATTAAAGAGTGATTTGTATCGCATCCAAATAGGGGATCGCTCTATCACTGAATATCTTCATTATGTCAAGATCAAAGCGGATGAACTTGCTCTCATTGATCAACCTGTTTCTCTCGATGATCTGACACTCTTTGTCATCAACGGGCTTGGCCCTGATTATGCCACCATTGTCGGCCCTATTCGCGCTCGTGAAACGCCTCTCCAGTTTGAAGAACTTCACGATCTCCTTGTTGAACATGAACTGTCCATCAAGTCTCACGAGTCAGCTCAGCGCCAGCTTGTGGCCACCGCTAACACGGCGCGATCACAACCGCCCCGTGAGCCCAATCAGCAACCTCGTGGCCAGCAGCAGTATGGCCGGGGATCTTCTTCTGGCCGAGGTCAGTCTCAGCGTGGCAACAACAACTCCTCCTGGAGGAATTCTCAGCAGCGCCGGAACTCGGGTTCTGCTCGTCACTTCAACGCAGGCATCCCAACCAACTCTGTTCGTGCTCCTATTATATGTCAACTATGCGGATTTTCTGGCCACTCCGCCCTTCATTGCCGTCGTTCGCAGCCGATGGTTAATACTGTTCAAACTTCTCCCACACATCCCGGCTTACCATGGATTGTAGACTCAGGTGCGTCTCATAATCTCACTCCAGATTTGAGCAATTTGTCTATTCACTTGGAGTATGATGGCACAGATGAAGTTCATATCGCCGATGGCACTGGGCTTCAGATATCTCACACCGGTACATCTCACCTTCCGTTTAATTCCCGCACGTTTGTTTTGAATGATACTTTATGTGCTCCTATGGCAACACAAAATCTGCTATCCGTCAGTAAATTCACAGGCGCTAACAATGTTTCCATGGAATTTTTTCCTTCTTATTATATGATTAAGGATCTCAAATCGGGGGCTCCTCTACTTAAGGGACCATGTATTGAAGGAGTATATCACCTGTTTCCTCCAAATAAACTTGAGCGCAATGCTGCCCTTGCTACAATTGGGACACGCAGCTCTCTTTCCACCTGGCACGCTCGACTTGGGCACCCCTCTATGCATACTAGTTCTTTTATAGTCAACTCATTTCGGTTACCTGTTACTAAACAATCTCATTCCGAGCTTATGAATTGTGAATCATGTCACTTAAGCAAATCTCATAAATTGCCATTTCAGACTACTTCTTTCACTACTTCTCATGCTTTGGAATTTATTTATGCTGATGTTTGGGGCCCTGCACCAGTTGTTTCTGTTGATGGTTTTAAATACTTCTTGTTATTGGTTGACTTACATACTCGTTACAGTTGGTTGTATCCTATGCGTGCCAAATCTGAAGTGACTGGTTTATTTCCACAATTTCGGACTCTGGTTGAGAAACAATTTGGGTTTGTCATTCGGAACTTTTACTCAGACAACGGGGGTGAATTTATGTCTCTTCGATCATATCTCAACCAACATGGCATCTCTTGGTACACTACTGCACCCCATACACCGGAACAGAATGGCCTTGTTGAACGACGTAATCGCCACATTCTTGAAGTGAGTCGAACTCTAACTCATCAAGCTGCCCTACCACCTTTTTTTTGGTCCTTCTCTGTGCAAACAGCAGTCTACTTAATCAACAGGATGCCCACTACAGTTTTAGACAACAAAAGTCCTTTTCACTCCCTCTTTGGCAAGGCCCCGAACTATCACAAGCTGCGAATTTTCGGTTGCCGTTGCTTTCCCTGGCTACGTCCCTACCTTCATGGAAAGCTTACACTGCCATCTCTACCTTGTATCTTTGTTGGGTATTCTTTATCTCAAAATGCATATAAATGCTTCGACCCTCAATCCGGTCGCCTCTACATGTCGAGACATGTCAGATTTGATGAGGGCTATTTTCCGGGCTTCATCTCTTCCGAAGCCTCAGATTCTACTCCGCATCATATATCCATTGGCATTCTACCAAGCTCCTCAACGCCCATAACTCCACCGGCCATTGAGTCATCACATGCCAATCTTCACTCTCAGACATGTACTGATGACACTCCACCTCATGCCACACAAAACTTGGCTCCACAACCTTCACAGGAAGCCGTCCGCACCCATGGCATGACCACACGCAGTCGCAACAACATCTATAAGCCAAAGAGGTTCTACACTGCTACTAAACACCCAATACCAGAAAGTCTTGAGCCCTCTACACTAAAACAGGCTCTTGCACATCCTCTATGGAGAGCTGCTATGGCAGAAGAGATCACCGCTCTTCAAAAATTCGGCACCTGGGATTTGACTCCTCCTCCAAAAGGTGCTAATGTCATTGGGTGCAAATGGGTTTTTCGTGTCAAACGGCATTCGGATGGATCAATTGATAAGTACAAAGCACGACTTGTTGCCAAAGGTTTTCAGCAACGCCCGGGGATAGATTTCCATGACACTTTCAGCCCGGTGGTCAAACCAGCTACAATCCGCACAGTTCTATCCCTTGCTCTTCATTATAATTGGCCATTGCGCCAAATGGATGTGAGTAATGCCTTCTTACACGGCAAAATGGATGTCCCCGTTTATATGAGCCAACCACCAGGCTTTGTCGACTCCAGCCATCCAAATCATGTTTGCCTTTTACGCCGCACCTTGTATGGTTTAAGGCAGGCACCTAGAGCTTGGAATACTACTCTTTCCTCTGCTATCACATCATTTGGGTTCAGTCAGTCTCATGCTGATTCGTCTCTGTTCATCCTCAGAAGGCAGTCAGTCACAGTGCTTATTCTAGCCTATGTTGATGATTTGATTATCACAGGATCATGCACATCCACTATTTCGGCCGTGATAAAGCATCTCCAGTCGACCTTCATTGTAAAAGATATGGGATCACTTACATATTTTCTTGGAATTGAGGTTGCTTCGTGTCGTGAGGGCTTATTTCTTTCCCAGCACAAATACACAGTTGATCTCTTGACACGTTTTGGTCTTCAGGGTGCAAAACCTGTCACAACTCCCATTGCTCGGAATTCACAAGCATCGGGCGAACTCACTGATGCTACGGAATATAGAAGTGCTATTGGGGGGCTCCAATATCTTACTTTCACCCGTCCAGATATTGCATTTACTGTCAACAAATTGGCCCAGCACATGACTTCTCCTTTGGTCTCTCATTAGGATGCTGTCAAACGCTTGTTTCGATACTTAAAAGGCACACTTCATCATGGCCTTTTGCTTCAAAAAAAAGCACCCTCTTCCACTTTGAACCTCACTGCCTACACTGACTCTGATTTTGGTGGTGACATGAGTGATGGGAAGTCAACTTCAGCCTATGTCATTTTTCTTGGCCAAAGCCCGATTTCTTGGCGATCCCGAAAGCAACGAGGAGTGGCTAGATCATCCACGGAGGCCGAGTATCGTGCCTTAGCCTCCACTGCATCCGAAGTTTGTTGGCTTCATCACCTCTTCAGTGAGCTTGGTGTTACTCTTTCTTCGTCTCCGCGCATTCTCTGTGACAACATGGGTGCCACTCGGCTTGCTCACAATCCTATTCAACACTCCCGGATGAAGCATATCGCCAATGATCTTCACTTCGTCCGAGACCTCACTGCTAAAGGCAATTTCTTGGTCTCTTACGTCCATACTGATGATCAACTAGCCGACTTGCTCACAAAGCCACTGGCACGTTCAAGATTTCAATCTCTTCGGTCCAAACTCTCCATTGCCGATGGAACGTCGATTTTGCGGGGGCGTATTAAGGAATAAGATTTGATTGATATTATATTATTATTTGATTGAATTGTAATTTATTGATTGAGAGTGATCTAAGGGATTTGTTGTAACCTCTCATTCTTTTTATACGGATATACTTCTCACTCAATACAATAGAAAATACATTCCTTATCTCCTTTAATGCAAACAAACAACATGTCAAATATAATGTTTTACCACCTATAAGGGGTGTTGGGAGCCTATGTCAAACACGTTACAAATGGACAAATGAGATGAATAAGGGGTCGGGTGGAGAATCGAACCCCCAACTTAAAGATTGGAAATATGGGTGTCAATTTCAGGTTTCGGGTCGTGTTCGTGTCGGATTGATCAGGTGGTATAATATTTCAGGTCGGGTATCGGGTCGACCTGATTTGAAAAAAACCCAAAAGGACTAAACCCAAACCTGAAATTTTTCGTGTCGGTCGGGTTCGTTCTTTCGGGTTCGTGTCCAAATTGACACCCTTAATTGGAAATCATTGTCAACTCGTCAACCCAACAATATATAAAGATAGAGAAATTAATCACTGAGGGACTATTTATTAGCATCTGAATGGAATGGTTTAATGGTTATCTTAAATTTTTTTAGATGAATACCAGAGTATCTCCGGACCTCATTGGACTCAAAACTAATCCCTCGAGGATCGGGTGGGTATTGAAGGGTTGCATCTCCCAAAGCAGAATTCTGTATACGCAAACCACTCAGATCAACTGCGTTTGGTGGTTATCTTAATCTTTGAATTAACTTTCTGAATTGTTCAATTCTAATATAACAAATATTAGTCCCTTGAATCTTTAATTTATATCGATTTACCACTAGTGACAAGAGAAGAACAAGCAATGTTGGGGTTATAATCAAATGGGTATGGCTTAAGTAAGAGTACCAATTAATAACTCAAACTACTTTTTAATAATAATAATAAAAAACATTAATGACCCACATTTGGTGAGACAATTTTCAAAAGAAAAAAGTTCGCTTCATATACAGGGATATTTGGGAGTTAGCGGATAGCGGATTCGGAAAGAGAACTGTGAGACAATCTGCTCTTCGAATCTACTATCTGCTAGCATATCTGCTCACTCTTAAACATCCCCATACTAGTATGCAATAAAATCTTCCTTATCAAAAAGCTTGTTAAAATTGAAGTATTGAAGCATATATATGTCCAAATTAAAGATGAGATGAAAATAGCGACCTCCATTGATTCCATGGTTTTCAGTAACAATCTTGACAGCAATAAGTGTCGGTTTTATTATATGTCTATGTCTATTAAATTTATAGTTAGTATATAGTAATATGTTAATTTTAGTGGATGATGAAGATATTAAATAAATTTATAGTACGACTATTTAACTAATGTAAGTACTAACAATCTTTAAAAAAAAAAAAATACTACTCCCTCTCTCCACTTTACTTTGAACCTTTTTACTTGAGACAATAAACACAGACTGTTTCATTCACAACAATTCTTTGAATAATAGTATCATATTTCAACACTTATTAAAAAAAATATACATTACTATGATTATTAAAAAGTGCAACATTCTGATTGGGCATGCGTAGTTAAAATTATAATTTTAATAATTAATAACTCAAATTATTTAATACAAATTATAAAAATTCTATATTTTAAAACTATTGATTCGACGAATCGAACTAAATCTCCATCAATTAATTTCTCTTATATAAACTATAATAAAAAAAATTAGTCAAAACTAAAATATAAATAAATAATAACAGAAGTTAATATAAATCCCTTTAAAAATAGAGGAAGTATAATAATATACTCACTTCCATTTTTTTTATTTTTGCTCCATCAACTCTTTTGTTACTGTTCACGACCTCACTTTGATTTAAGGTTTTACGATAGTTATACAAGTTCAAATATAGCGAAATGGAATCTTGTTAGATTCGTATCGTATTGTAGTTTTTAAATATCAAACTTTTAGAATTTTTAATTGTACCGAACTTAAATTATTAATTATTTAAAATGTGTATTGAACTGCGTGTACTGTGTACCCGTAGCAAGAATAAAAAACGGAGATATATATATATAACTTTTTTTATGATACATTAAAAAAAATGGAAGCAATAAAATAATAAAAATAACATAAATAGTTATTGACATCAGATCTCAATTAATAAAGTAAGCAATAGAATGTCTCCATATTGAGTTGATAAGAAGTTGACAAATCAGCCATGCATTTTTTATTATTATGCATGCAAGTTGGCCACCCTCTTATTGCTTATTTATTTATTTTTAAATTATTGTGACACTTAATTATTGTTCTAGTGTAGGCATTATTATCGAAGCATATTCAATAATTCTTGTCGAATCGAAATATGTGGCCACGCACTCCATTGGAATCTTATTTCATTTTTTTGGCTTTGCACACTTCTTTTCTTTCCTTTTGGATTCGTCTCACATTATACTTTTCTGCAATTTTTTTGCTACAAATTTTAATTATAAGGGCAATTAATGATTGATTAATTCATACATATAAAAATTAGGGTGGGCACGGTTCGGTTAACCTGAATTTTTCAGGTATTTGTATTTGTATTTGAACCGAACAAATACTTCATTTCAGTATTTGTATTTGTAACCGGAGTCCTCGGTTAACCGGGGGTTCGGTTTCGATTCGATTCAGCGGTTAAGCGATTCGGTTCGAATATTTTTCCCGGCCCTCTAAAAATGTATAATCAAATTTTCATTTCTTAGTTTTTAAGTTCTGTAGATTTTATTTTTGAGGTTATTACACTATAGAAAAAATATATATATAACTATGTAATCCAGTGATTCTTTTTAGTGTTATCAAAATATGTTAGTATAAGTAACAAATCTTAGTGTAGTGTTATATTTCAATAATGAGGTATTCTTAAAAATAAAAAAATCAATATAGGCTCATTATGGTGATATATTTTGTAATTAACTTTATAAATATTTTATATTTATTTCATTATATACTTAAATAAATAATGATTATATATTATCTATATATAATTTTATACCATCAAATGTCCATAATATATACAATATATAACTTTTAAAATAAAATAAATGTATTCGGTTCGGTTCGGTTCGGTTCGGTTACTCGGGGGAAAAATTAAAGTATTTGTATTTGTATTTGAACCGGACGAATACTGAAATTTGATATTTGTATTTGTATTTGCTCCAAGGTCCTCGGTTAACTGGAAATTCAGTTCGATTTCGGTTCGACTCAACGGTTCAACGAATCGGTTCGAATTTGCCCCCCTAATAAAAATGCCCTTTATTAGGAAAATCATTAGTATCAATCATGAGTTTGTGGTTGTATCTTATTTAACTTCAATTCTTATCTAAATTTGTTAGTATATGAAGTATAAATTAGAGAAAACGATGCTAAATTAATTTTATATTTACTAGAATTGAAATAATATAAATGTGATTAATTTATCTATGATTAATTAGGCAATCTTAAAAATGACAGTGGGTCCGGACTATATTCGAGAACCGAATTAAACCCGAAAATGAGTCGGATTTTGGGCTTTGTAGGAAACACATAACCGATCCGCTGTCAGACTCGAAACTGAAGCGAATCCGAGCGTCAATTGGATCTTAGGTCTTGGAGGTCAACCCAAACCCGACCTATTGTCATGCCTAAATAATTGCAACCCTTAAAAGTTAAATTAAACACCGTAATTTAACTCCATTATGGTATTTGTGTTTATTTTATTGACAAAATTCATAGTCATTTCACATTTGCAAGATTTACTTTGAGATTATGTTTTTTGGTTAGTTATAAAGTATAGTTTATGATTAACTTAAAACTAGTATATAATAGTTAAATCAAATTGTTTAGGGGGTTTATCGAATGTCGCAATCATGTGGATCTATGCGTATAAACTTTAGTTAAGGTATTAAAAACATACTTATAACTCGTAAATTAATAGCGTGACTACAATCTTATCTGCCATTTCATTACCAAATAGCGTAGTGACTAGGAGCCACCGTAGCATGTTAATATATTATTAGTAATAATAGTAGTAAATGAAACCTACTAATAATAGGTCAAAACAAAATAATACATAATTAATATATATAATTATAATCATAAATACATGCAATTACAATAAGAAAATATTTTTCAATTCCTGAAAAACACCACGAAAAAGTGATCCACAAAAAGTGTCAAAATATGTTACCAAATACATTAATAAATAAATAAATAAATAAATAAGCCCGCCTTCATTCCCTTCCAAAAAGTAAAATAAATATGTAACAAAATACCGTTCTAAGAAAAACTTGGGAATGGGGACTTACTGTTGTAGTGGTGAAGTCCCCTATAGGTTGGGATTTGTTGTAGTGGTGAAGTCCCCTATAGGTTGGGATTCGATTCCCCGACTCCTATCAATTCTCTTTATCCTTTTATAATTTATGTGATATAGACTCATACCACATTTTTTAATATGTATAAACTCTTCAGCTAAGAAACATGGTATTTCCTATCAATTTTCAATTATTTTAAAACAACCATATGTATATGTGGACCAAATAATGGACTCTTTACATCAAGCTTTGGATAGACACCAAATATAGTACTACATCTTATCTTTTCCTATGGTATATATACATATACTATTTTCATTTTTTTCTTAAGATTTAATTGCAATTTTCATTTCTTTCGATCGATTATCGATATATTAATATTGTTCCCAAATTATTTTTGCGGTGGAGATGATGACTTGCCCAAACGGTCAAGTCCATGACTTTCAATATTTGGTTGGGACTTCGATTCTTCACCCGGTCCCTATCCCTCCACTTTATCCATTTATAATTTGTGTGACATGAGCTCCCACAATCCTTTCTCTAGCTTCGACTCCGCAAAAAAATAAAAATAATTGCATTTGTAGATAAAGTTTGGTCTAATTGTCAAATCCTTCACGTTCCAATTTAAGGGTTGAGATTTCAATCTCCACTAATCCTCTATTTTCTCATAATTCCTCATAAAAAGAATGACAGTTGTATTCCCGGTTTAATTGTATATTCCTATTATTATGAATATCAAATACATTAACGAATTAATACATTCACTACTAGTTCCACAATAAAAATATGGTACAGACCCGCAAATGGTCTGTATCTGCGTATCATATTGGGAGGATGCCATTTGGTGATGGATAGTTGTTTGGTGATGTATGGTTGTTAGTTGATTCTAAAACTTTTGAAATATCACAATTTGGAGTGCACATATCACATGGATATTTCTGCGCCTCAAGATGTCTGCATTGTATCCGCATTCCTAGTTCCTATAGTAAGAAACAATGTTAATTAGGGTCTGTTTTGCATACAGAACTGTAGCTGCAAGCTGGAGCTGTAAGGAGTTGTAGCTGTTAGTTCTATTTAAGTGTTTCGTACAACTAACTGTAGTTGTGAAAAAATGTACTTGTATAAAATGACATAAAAGGACAAATATTTATGTAGACTATTGGGTAGTGGGTTGGTTATTGGGTTAAAATTGTGATTGCTAAAAAATAAGCTCCTCGCTTATTTTTTAACGCTACTACAGGTAGCTTCTAAAAAGAAGCTTTCAAAAGCTCCCAACAGCTAGTGTGCAGAACGGGACTTTTGTTTTGAAATAAAACCTAAAGCTACCAAAAGCTCTCAAAAGCTCCCAAAAGCTGCGTGCAGAACAGACCCTTAATGTCCTGCTTATGTCGTTGAATGTAATACTACTAAGTGTTTAAACAAAGATATTTT
Organism: Hygrophila difformis; assembly: GCA_030278955.1. Lineage (NCBI taxonomy): Eukaryota > Viridiplantae > Streptophyta > Magnoliopsida > Lamiales > Acanthaceae > Hygrophila > Hygrophila difformis. The sequence goes on from JAOANR010000001.1 coordinate 82,307,163, forward strand.
AATAATTTTACTTTTAGTTCTTAGTAAATATGAAATCCTAAGATAGATGTATGGGATTCGTCGTACCATAATTATTTATAACAAAATAAATTTGCATGTACCACAATATCAATTTTTAATGCAAAAGTAATTAATTAAATCGGTATGATCTGTCTGTCAACTATTATGATATACTTTCTCCGTCTCATTGAAATTGCTACGCTTAGTCACGACACGCTTGCTCATATACATTTTTAATGGTTAATAAATTCATATTGTATTAAGGATTAAATCTTTAATTTTTAATTTTAAAATTAAAACGTTTGAATTCTTACAGACCCTTATTCCTTTCTTTTTAGCTTCGTGTGACTTGAATTCTGATCAAGCCTTATTAAAAATAATTTTCTTTTACAAAAAAAAAAAGAAGAAAAAGAAAGAAACAAAACAAAACAATGATTATAAGTATAATTATATACGGGTTGTACATTTTCTTTTTTCAAGACAGAGAAATGAAGAAATCACTCAATAAATTAATTAATGCAAAATCTAGTTGGAAAGTAAGTATCATTCTCTCTCTCTCTCTCTTTTATAACTACAAACTTTTTTTTGATAACTAATACACACTCCGTCCCACGAAATGTGGCTCGTATTCCTTTTTGAGGTGTCCCACAAAATTTAGCCACTTTCCACTTTCAGATAAATTTCCACTTTTGGGCCACGATATTTTGATTTAGTAAAATAGACCATTAAAATAAATAATATTCATTTTGTGTCATTATTTATGTCATACTTTTTTTTTTCTTGTTCCAACATGTTTTATTTCATTTCCATTTTAAAAATAATTAAATATTAATTGCCAAAATGAATAAAATGGAATGATAGGGGGCCGGGTAGGGATTCGAACCCCCAACCTATAGAGTTGGGGGACTTACCACTGGAGTAAGTCCCCAACCCCACAATTTTAATTAATTTATTTATTTGTGATTTATTGATATGTGGTTGTAGGGCGGACTGTAATTATTAATGGTAGTGGGTAATTTGAAAGTTTAATATATTTATTTATTAATGTAAGGTGATGGATAAGTTTGACGATTAATATTTAATTATTTTTTAAAATAAAAATCAAATAAAAAATATGGAATAAGAAAAAAAGAAAGTATGACATAAATAATGACACAGAATGAGTATTATTTATTTTAATTACATAAAATAAAAAAATAATTGAAAAAACTAAAATAGGCCACCAGAAGTAGTCATTTCCACTTTTAGGTCATCGTAGCCCGAATTCCAGCCCAATAGCCTAAATTCAGGCCCGAAATCCTTCTAATGTCCTATTTTCCTAAATCAAAATATCATGGCCTAACAATGAAAATGTCTCCTTTTGTGGCATATTTTAGTTATTACCTCATTAAACTAATACAAATATGATTAGAATTTAATGGTTTCCAAATCCCATTGGAAGTAATCAATTTTACTATTTTGCACAACTCCAAATACATTTTTACTTTTCTACAAAAAGTCATTGCATTTCTTTAATTCTTTATATTTTAAAATGAATACAAATAAAAATTATATAAAATATATATTCTAAAACTAGACGCTTAGATAATTCTAATAAGATTATACTTGGATATTTTTCTATAATTAAATTACTACAATAATATTAAGTCAAAGTTAAATAATAAACAAAATCAAAATTCATTACCCACATCACTTTAACCAGTAAATCTCATCACCTAAATTACCGTACTCAAAAGAAACGAACCACATTTCACGGGACGGATGGAGTATCATTTTCTAATTACATACTACTCTCTCTGTCCCATTTGAAATGCCACATTTTATTTCTGCACACAATCCAATGCACTTTTTAAATTGTTAATATCTCAAAATATATACAACTAAAAATTATATAAAATATATATTCTAAAATTATACAATTAAATAAATCTAACAAGACCAAATTCGACTATTTTTGTCAAATATATAATTAAAATAATATTGAGTCAATGATGAATAATGAACAGTGTCAAAAAATCAAACGGGACAATTCAAGTGGGACAGAACAATAGTAATAAATTAAATAAATTGATAATCCAGCTGGAAAGTAAAGATATTTTATTATTTCAAGATTTTGACAACATCACTATGAAAAGACCTCTATTTGTTGTTAACAAAGATGAGGAAAATTTAAATGTTTCAGAATTCTTTTGACGATACTTGTTAATAACAATATTTTATATCGGAATAATAACTTGACCCAGTGTTCATGTTCTAATGTCCCATGATTTTTAACCTTATATTGGGGTTCAGTTCCCACTTGACCCTCCATCAATTAGACTCTCATACACCTTTACTAATATATGAATGCCATTGTTAGAAAAAAAAAAAGAATAAAATTATAATAGAGACTTTTATTGGTTTGTCCAACAAAAATAAAAATATATTATAATAAAATTGAGTGATCACTAAAGTTTTGAATGTACATCTGTATTGATCACGAGGGCCTCAGATACCGATATTGTACGTAGCAATGCATTAAATTACATGTCGAGCTTATTTATTTATTTATTTATATTATTTTTGTTATAGTGGTGTAAAAACAACATTATAGTAGTAATTTGCAATATAATATCGATACTTGATTATAGCAAATATTTTCACAATTACCAGCAATTATTTTTTTTTCCTACATAGTCGAAAACTCAAATGCAAGAATAAATAGATTAGCCTTCCATTCCTGAAGATTATTTCATGATTCAATGGATTAACTTTTGATCAAACGAGCCATGAGGATACCCTATATTCACCTAAAAACATTGTCATAGAAGGAAATCAAGTTGCCGGTTGTTTGTATAGTAAAGGTGTTAATAGTGAAATTATTTAACGGACTTAGGTCTTCCCACCAAATGATGTTTTACAAGCCAACTGCATGATGATGCAGGATCTCTGGGAGGTTATTCGCGCACCCCAAACAGTGCAATGATGTGACCTTTCTTTTTTTTTTTTACTTTTTTACAAAAATTACAATAAGTAAAAAAATATAAGTCGAAAATTTAAAAAAATTATATATTTAAAAACTACTCTTAAGGATCTTCGAAATGAGTATAATATTGAGTAGGTAAAAATGTACCGTTTAGAAGTAATTTTTTAACGGTACGTTTTTAACTATTTCACAAAAACCATAATAAGTAAAAAAATACAAGTCGAAATTAATAATAAATTATATATTTAAAAACTACTTTTTACGATCTTCGAAATGAGTATAATATTGAATAGTTAAAAATGTACCGTTAAAAAGTCACTTTTTAACGGTACGTTTTTAACTATTTATAAAAACCGTAATAAGTAAAAAATACAAGTCGAAATTAATAATAAATTATATATTTAAAAACTACTTTTTACGATCTTCGAAATGAGTATAATATTGAATGGTAAAAATGTACCGTTTAGAAGTCGTTTTTTAACGGTACATTTTTCACTATTTCACAAAAACCGTAATAACTGTAAAGGTTATCTCCTCGGGACTATAAATCATGCTTTTCAAGATTTGGCCATACCTCCCTCCCCTATATTATACGGAGTCTTGCCTACTCCTCTCCCACCCCGTCAATACCCCTTTCAAAACCTAGTCTTCGTTCATCACTTACAAATTCAAAAATATGGATAACTTCGACCCTTCATTTTCTAGCAATTGGCCATCTGAATATTGGCCGTTCGACAACTCAGATAGTTGGCGATTTCATGGTGCAGCCACTAATGAAAACAATCATCCTCTCAATCATGAAACAATTGGTCAATTTTCAGAAAATGTTCATGACTCTGCCAATGATTATGCGTCACAGTTTACAACGAGTAAGGTAATTTTCATTTCATTTTTCATTTTCATGCTATTTTTAATTTGAAAATTTTACTTATAAATATTTTTTTCATGCCCATAATTCAGTTAATGATTGATTCGATTGATCTTTTACTATGATACATTAATTTTTTAAAAATATTAGAATCACAAAAAAAATTAAAAATATCTACTATTTATAACAATTATAAGCGGAAAGAGTAGTTAAGTTATTTCACCCTTCTCGGCCCTTCGTCTCATACTCTGGAACATCTCATTTATAGAAATAGCTCCTATTGATTTATCATTAGTAATAAATAATAAAAATGGATTGAAAGAGCTTATACATGTTTTTTTTTTTTGAAGATTTTTCAATCTAGGGATGAAATGAGAGAATGGGTACAAGCCACTGCGACTAAGAATGGTTTTGTTGTAGTAATAAGCAAGTCCATGAATAGCACTGGAAATCGCAAACCGAGATGCATTTTTGGTTGTGAAAGGGGGGGTAAGTATAAGCCACACAGATCTGAAGAAATGCCACTGGTTAAAAATATTGGGTCAAAAAAAAATAATTGTCCATTTAAACTAAAAGGGGTCTCTCATGATTTGCAAAGTGACTTATGGCAATTGGTAGTAGAGTGTGGCATTCATAATCATCCACCTTATGAAAACTTTGAAGGTCATGAATATGCATGTAGACTGAAACCAGTTGAAAAGAAAATTGTATCAGATCTGGTTGACGAAGCAGCCCCTCGATGCATTCTTCAAGTAATAAAAAAAAAAAATTCCGTCAAATAGCACTAATATTAGAAGTATATATAATGTCATAAGTCTGAATAGGAAGAGTCAATTAGGTGACTTTAATACTTCTCAGTTCGTCTTATACAATCTTCAAAAAAAGAAATATCATTTTCAATACCAAGTAGATCCTAACACTAATAAAATAACCGATATTATGTGGATACACCCTACGAGTCTAGAATTATATAGTAACTTTCCAACCGTTCTCATACGCGATTCGACTTATAAGACTAATGAGTACCGAATTCCATTACTAGAGGTTGTTGGCATTACTTCTACTAGACAAACATTCTTGTTGATGACTGCCTACCTTAGTAATGAAACTATAAATAACTTTAGTTGGGTTTGAAAAATATAATTGATCAAACTGGAGCGATGATGCCATCGGTACTCGTTACGGATCGAGACATGGGTCTTGTCGGTGCTATTCAGTCATGTTTTCCAAATTCAAACCATTTACTCTGTGAATGGCACATAAACAAGGCTATAACGGCCAAGTGCAAGGCTATTCTTAGATCGCAGTGGGATGAATTTTGGAGTCGGTGGCATTCGCTGGTGAAGTCAAAATCAGAGGTTGATTTTCAGAATGGTTGGCGCTGTTTTTGTGAAGATTATAGCTCATATCCACGAGTATTAAACTACCTCAATGATACGTGGATAAGGCCACACCACACAAAATTTGTTCATGCATGGACGAACAAGATAATGCATTTAGGCAGCACGACTACACAAAGGTAATTTAATTATATAAGAAGATTTTTTGTTACTTAATTGCGGTATGACTCGAATTTGTCGATTTTTTTATTTCAGGGTCGAATCTCAGCACTCTAAATTGAAGAAGTTTCTATTAAATTCGATGTCCTCGTTGCATGTCTCGTACCAGCGAATCGAGAAGATGCTGGAACAGCAATTCGCAGACATTGCTCGTCAGTTTGAACGTTCGAAAAATGTTCCCCGGCATAAATGGAGGAATGATAACCTTTTTGCCAACCTCATTTCCCGGATATCGATAGAGGCAACCGAGCTAGTTTTCAAACAAGTAGATGCTGCTTCAAAAGCATCTACCTTTTTAATTGGGCTTTGCGAATGTTCATTTAAAACTGTTTATGGATTACCGTGCAAGCATGACATTTCGTTTTGCCAACAAATGAACATGTCAATTCCGCTGGAATTTATACACATACATTGGCAAAGGTTATCATTCAAGCGGCATGATATAGGCCGTCATGGAGTTCAACACGATATGTCATCAAATATATTTGGAATGAGTGATAGTATTGATGTGCAACCACCGGCATACAATACTAGACACCAAGGTCGGCCTAGTGGAATTCAAGAATGGGACACAACTCGCTTTCGCTCTAAATTTGAGAAAAGTATTTTAAATGGACAGAAAAGACAGGAAAAACGACATTTCGTCCAATATGAATCTTCCATTCCTTCTGAATTTCGCGATTATGTGTCTCAGATTATTGATGTGGAAGCCGATGGTAATTGTGGTTTCAGAGCAATTGCAGCACTTATCTACGGCGATGAAGAGAAATGGCGTGACGTCCGAGCTGCACTGATCAATGAGATAACAGAGCATTTTGATATATATGAATTGATCTATGGTGGGCCTGATTTATTGGGAAACGTTTTATACAGACTCAATAAATTTCAGAGTCCTATCGGTCAAGACTATTAGATGGACGCCATAGATCATGGAGTGGTCATTGCCTCGGCTTATAATGTTGTGCTTCATACATTCTGTCCAAATATGAATGCTTGTTTTACCCATGTTCCTCTTTGGTACGCTCCTTCACTTGGAGAGTACAAAGAAATCACAATTTGCTTGGTTAACAATAACCACTTTGTCCAGCTGCATCTACACCATGATCATCCGGTTCCACCAATTATAATGTGGTGCACCCGGTTTGCGTTTGACGGGGCTATCGAATGGCAAAATATCTACCATAGCCGCATTCAACGCTGGATGAACTTAGTTCCACCTGCAAGAGCACCTGTATTTGGAGGAATAATAGATTAGATTATATGTAAACATTTGTATATGTAATTTTCACTTTTATAGTGAGATTTTTTTAAAATTCTACACTTTTTATTTGATTTAACCATTTTTACTATATAGAAAAATCGACTTTTGAACGGTACGTTTTTAACTCTTCAATATTGGTCTTGTTTCAAAGATTTCGAAGAGTAGTTTTTGAATATGTAATTTTTTAAAATTCGACTTATATTTTTCAAGTTATAACCATTTTAATTTTAATAAAAAAATTAAAGAAATTTAAAAAACGACTTTTAAACGATACATTTTTACATATTTGATATTATACTCATTTTGAAAATCGTGAAAGATAGTTTTTAAATATATAAATTTTCTTGAATTTTGGTTTCTATTTTTTTACTTATTACAATTTTTATAAAATAATTAAAAACGTACCATTAAAAATAACTTTTAAACGATACTTTTTACCTATTTAATATTATACTCATTTCGAAGATTGTAAAGAGTAAGTTTTAAATAAATATTTTTTTTTTAATTTCAGCTTATAATTTTTTACTTATTAACCTTTTTGTAGAAAAAGTAAAAAAAAGTTAACTTAACAAATTTAAAAAAAAAAGAAAAAAAGAAAAGTCACATCACACTGTTTGGGGTGCGCGGATCACTGGGGAGGATCTCTTTACCTGTATGCCTATAGTTGATTTATTATTATTATTTTTATATTATCATCCTTTTTCTCCCTCTCCTCCTCCTCCTCCCCCTCCTCTTTTTTTTTTTTTTTGTTTTTTTTTTGTTTTTCTTTTTTTTTTTGTTTTTTTGTTTTTCTTTTTTTGTTTTTGTTTTTGTTTTCTTTTTTTTTTTTTCCACTTTTACTCTTTAAGCATTACACTATATGTGTTGTTGTATTAAAAAGATAATATTCTATGCATTAGTTCTATTATCTATGCATTCACAGATTTTTTTTTTCGTAACAGCCTATACAGGCTAGGAAATGGATGGTGGAAGCCCATACCACACAGCATTCACAGATTATTACATAAACATGATTAATAAGACATTAAAAAAAAGGACTATAGTTTTTAATTATGTACTAATATTCTTTAGGAATTTTTATTCGAGTCACAATTCACATTTTTTTACTAAAATAAATTTATATTTTAAAGGAAAAATAACTCAAACTATGTATGTATAAATAAAAATTACTCCACAAACTTGTTTCTTTTGAATCTATATGATAAGGACGAATTCAACACAATATTACTTAAATACTATATACTTCTCTTTTATATAAGAATAATAAAATGTTAAGTTAAAAGTGTACCACTAATAATTCAAATAGTCAAAATGGGGATAGAAATTTGAAGCGGAGGAAATATGTTTTTTGTTACATAATGCATCATTTTTTTTTTTTTCGCATGGCTAATGCATAAATTTTTTTTGCTTAAAGGAGTGGGAGTCCATAAACTCTTTAATGGAATATTTGAGAACAACGAAATCCGCTAGACTAGTTCGAGAGATTGTCTCCCAGTCTGCTCTATACTTTATCCATCTCATTTCAGATGTACCGTTTGACTTTTTAATACTGTTCATTGTTTAAATTTGACTTAATATTATTGTAAGTATATATATCTGAAAAAAATAATCGAATTTGGTCTTCTTATATTTGTTTAATAGTATAATTTTTGAATATATATTTTATATAATTTTTACTTTTATGTACTTTGAGATATTAACAATTAAAAAAATATTGAATTGCATGCATAAGTCAAATATAACATTTTAGTTAAGACAGAGAAAGTATAATTTCTCTTTATTTTTTTAGTTAAGTCAAACATAACATTTTACTTGGAATATGGGAGATTGGAGTGGGGTTTTCTTGCATATAGACGGCTCTTTTCAGGCGGGCTCAAATAGAGCCGGGTTTGGGGCGGTCCTGCGAGCCAATGATGGAGCTTGGTTGGGAGGGGTTTCTGGATATTTGGGGAGTACTACGGTTATTCATGCCGAGGTGGCTGGAATTCTTTTTGGACTACAATTGGCTATAGATCGTGGCATAGCTGATGTTTGTTGTATGTGTGATTCTATGCAGGCTCTACACTTGCTTCAGGCTCCTAGATCACCCTCACATTGGCTTGCTTCCTATCTCGCTCGCATTGACGATCTTAAGGTACGGTTCCACTCCATCCGGTTCCAATACATCTTACGGGAAGGGAACTCTGTTGCGGACAGCTTGGCTAAATTGGGTGCAACTGAGGAAGCGTTCTTTACATCTTTGGCGTTTCCTCCGGACTACTGTCGTAGCTTTTTATCAGCGAATCTTGTAGGCACGTGGTTCCCACGTGCTATTTGACATGTTGTTCATCTTTTCTTTTCTTTTTCGGCCTCTTTCCTAGCCTTGTTAGGCTGTTGAGCAAAAAAAATAAAAAATTCTAACCATAAGGTTGGAAATTAGGAGAGATAAGTACTGGATCAAATTTTCATTCACAGGGAGTATAATTTCTTATATAAAAATGAAACCTATTATAAAAATGAAAGGATTGTATGTTTCGGAAATAATTAGAGTTTAGGTTCTGGAGTTTGAAGTTTAGAGTCTGGAGTTTGGAGTTAATGGTGAAAAATAGTTTTAAATTTAAATAATAGTGTTTGATAATGCAATTTTAAATTAGAGTTTAGAGTCTGGAGTTTGAAAAGCTAAAAGTTGGGGGAGAGGAGCGTTCAGAGTTTAGAGATTAGAGATTAAAATTTGACGGTTACTGTAATTAGTGTTTACTCCCTCAGTCCCTCCGTTCTATTTTAGTTGTCTTTCTAACAAATATTATACAAATCAATAAAATATAATTATTACCACACAATCTTCTATTTCTACTCTTTTCATTTACCAAAAAATGTACTTGGGGAGGAGAAATAATGAAAATCATTGGGAGATTAAATGAGTAATATTGAAAAACTTTAATAGAAATACAAAAAATGATAATTATTGTAGAACACTTTTTCATCCTAAAAGACTACTATTTAGAACGGAGGAAGTACTATATATAGATTATATGCTATTTTTAGTATGTATTTTAAAAGCTAAACGCCAATTGCTAGAGAGTATTCCCAAACGCTGCCTTAATTACATGCATTAAGAGCGCAAAAAAAAGGGGGTCAAAAAGCAAACGCGCGTATCAGTTACATAGTTACACTATCTCGCACTTATCCTAATATCCGAAACAAAAATAAAAAATAAAATGATTTATCCTCCAAATGGATTCACCAAACTTTTAACTTTTTATAAAGCTGCTGAGTCACGTGTCCCTATAAAATCCCCCATTCTTCTCTTTCTTCCCATCTTTCTCTCTGCATCCTTACTATATAAGCCAACAGTTACATTTTCCTCCGGTTCGTTTTCACCACTTCACTCAAAGCCCTAGCTTCAACTTCCAACTCCCACTTTCACCGATTATCCCGATCATCCCCTTTGATTCCGTTATTCCTCGATTGTGGCGGTGCTGGTGTCGCTAGCCTCCGTCTGAAGCCGTTCCAGCGTTTCCTTTTGCTGTATGTCACTGGATTGCGACACGGATTCCGGTGGATTCGGTGAGCTTTCCAATCAGTTACAATGGCCACAACTGCGAAAAAGGCGACGTTTCCTTCTCCAAAGACGAATGATTGTTGTGATTCGACCGCCATAGTCCGACGTCAGTCCGTTTCGGCGTCGGCGTCGGCGTTGGCGTCCGCGGCGCCTTCTCCTGCTGATTGGAGTGCCACTCCCGCGGCTGCGGCGGACAAGAAGAGCAAGGAAACTGATGGTTTGACGTCCTTGTCGTCTTCGAAAGCTACCACCGCCAAAGGTGTTTTTTTTTGTTTCCTTTCTCGTTTTTGTTGCCGAACAGTGCGGCCGGGGATGTGGATTAGTGTTTATGTTGTTTTTGTTATACTGATATAATAAGGTTGGATGGATTTGGCCTGTGTTGAGGCGTTTTCCGTGGATTGTGGCCTGTTTGTGGGCATACATGCGTGTGATGTTCATTGGTAAATGATTTCGAGTATTCATGCGTTATTTTCGTAATTATCGTGTCGATCGATTGATGCGATTGTTTCAATTGATTTTTTCTTTTCGTTTTTTGTTTAGTTTTCTTTTCCTGTTTCAATTTTCTCTTTTTGTTCTTTTTCTGTTTCATTTCTTTGACTGAGCAGTACTTTATTTAGCGTTATGTATGTGGCTAAATTAACCATTGTATAATCATTAGTCTTCGTTTGAGATTTAATCTCTTCAAATGGCCTGTGAAGTTAGAAACTATTGAACAGTTTTTGGCTGTACTCAATTAGTCATTCTAACTTCTTTTTGCTGCCAAGATTTTATAGGGTAAGGGGATGTGTCCCAGATCAAGGTAAGAAAAGTCTTCTAACTTGATAGGGAGGATAATATTTCTCTAATTTTTTATAAGGTGATTAATTACTTTGTTTTGTCGTTTTTACTTATTGTTATATGGCTTCTGTAGGTGAAGGATTTTCTATGAGGTATGTAGATTGATCACCATTTATTCATTGTATACTTCAATTATGTATTTGAAGGATTTCATTATCTTTCAATTGAACATGAATATGATTAAACATGCAATCAAAGTTGAGCAGATTAATGTCACTTGTTTCTCAATGACTATCGTGGGGCCTTATGGGGGCACTCGCTCAAATCATTCTCTGGATCACAATTTATTGGAAAATTCATAGTATTACTTTCTGTATTAGCATCCTGCATATGGGTTTGTTCTTTAGTAAATTATTGTTAAGAAGTAAATTTACACCAAGAATCCATGTTATGATCTTTCTTATTCAGGAATCCCGGTCATGACAAGGGCTCAAACCAAACATCCTTTGGATCCTTTGTCCGTTGCAGAAATCTCTGTTGCTGTAGCAACTGTCAGAGCAGCTGGAGCTACCCCTGAGGTTTTCAATCACTTATAATTTCTTCTACTTCAAATATTATCTATTATATCAAATATTCTATTCGTTATTTTATTATTATAATTTCTTTTGGCTTATCAATGAGTGTTTCTCTATCTTTCCAGGTCAGAGATAGCATGAGATTTGTTGAAGTGGTTCTTGTGGAGCCGGAGAAACATGTAGTGGCCTTGGCAGATGCTTATTTCTTTCCCCCTTTTCAGCCTTCTTTGTTAACTAGAACGAAAGGGGGACCTTCAATTCCTAGTAAGCTCCCACCAAGGCAGGCTAGATTGGTTGTGTACAACAAGAAGTCCAATGAGACTAGCCTGTGGATTGTTGAGTTGACAGAAGTGCATGCAACAACTCGTGGAGGACATCATCGAGGAAAAGTCATTTCCTCTACAGTTATCCCTGATGTTCAGCCTCCAATGGTATGTCAGCAACCTTGACCTTGCTGACATGTAATTTAATTTCATTATAGACCTGAGTGCATTCTCTTTCTTGAATCTTTTTATCAAATATTTTATGACATGTAATATCCCGAAATCAATGAAAAGTTTGAAGTTCTTGTTCATTTTCGATTTTAATTTGTGTCAGCTCATGCTTTCTTGAATATTTGTTTTTGAGAGGGAAACTCTGTAATTTGTTCTACTTGCTCATATTTTGCCTGTAATGTAATCTTACATCATAGAAACATAATAGGTTCTACTACGAACATGATCAAGCGTTTTTATTTGTTTGCAACTGCCCTGTAATTCAACATTTTACATTGACCTTTATGTAATGATGTTGATAATAGATTTCGTTGTTAATCAATCCCTAGTTATGTTTTTTCAAACATTTGGATTTAAGTATTGTGTTCTTTGTGAAAAAATACATTAATCCGGATGTTTTCAAACTAAGCATGATTTTCTTCGTTTCTTCTGTATTCTGCTATGTATTGTTATAGCGTAAATCACTTTTTCTCCTTGGACATTTAGGATGCTGTAGAATATGCAGAATGCGAGGCTGTCGTGAAAGATTACCCCCCCTTTATTGAGGCAATGAAGAAGAGGGGTATTGATGATATGGATCTTGTCATGGTTGATCCTTGGTCAGTGAAATGCGGACAATAACTTGCTGTTAATTTATCCTTGTCAATATACAAAGTTCTGAGTTCTGTTGAATGGCTGCCCCAGGTGTGTTGGTTACCATAGTGAAGCTGATGCTCCCAGCCGAAGGCTTGCAAAACCATTTATATTTTGCCGGACAGAGAGTGATTGTCCACTGGAAAATGGTTATGCAAGGCCTGTTGAAGGAATTCATGTGCTTGTTGATATGCAGAACATGGATGTAATTGAGTTTGAGGATCGCAAGCTTGTCCCTTTGCCACCAGCTGATCCATTGAGAAACTACACTCCTGGTGAAACAAGGGGTGGGGTGGATCGAAGTGATGTGAAATCCCTTCAAATTGTTCAACCTGAAGGTCCAAGCTTCCGAGTTAATGGTCACTATGTTGAGTGGCAGAAGGTGTTCTATTTACCCATTTTTCCACTAATGTTGTTTCGTGACAATTGGTTGTACTTTGTGCCAAAATCATTGTTATATGCTTCTTCACAGTGGAACTTCCGTGTTGGTTTCACTCCGAGGGAGGGTTTGGTCATTCATTCAGTTGCCTATGTTGATGGAAGTCGCGGTAGGAGACCCATAGCCCACAGGTTGAGTTTTGTGGAGATGGTTGTGCCATATGGGGATCCCAATGATCCACATTACAGAAAGAATGCTTTTGATGCTGGTGAGGATGGCCTGGGGAAGAATGCCCATTCTCTCAAGAAGGTTTTTTTTTTATCTGTTTTCGCTGTTTGGCTCTGTTGTTTGCTTAAATTGGTTATATTTTTATTTTAATTTTTCTTAATGTTCCATCTCAGGGTTGTGATTGTTTGGGATATATAAAATATTTTGATGCTCATTTCACAAATTTTACTGGAGGAGTTGAGACAATTGAGAACTGTGTATGCTTACATGAAGAAGACTTTGGAATCCTATGGAAACATCAAGATTGGAGAACTGGTATTGCAGAAGTTCGTCGATCAAGACGCCTCACTGTTTCCTTTATTTGCACTGTGGCAAATTATGAATATGGTTTTTACTGGCACTTTTATCAGGCAAGTTGATTTTCACAAGTAAGATCTAGTCCACTGTAGTAGTTTTTATATGTTGATAACTACATGTAATGCCTAGTAGGTATTAGTTCAATTGACAACGTCCAGAACTGGGAATTTATTTATCAGATATTCGATATCTTTACCACTTTCCAGTGACCCCCAGTGAAGTTCTATTTTTTTAATTTCTCTGCAATATAAGACACTCGTTTCTTTTGTGCAGGATGGAAAAATTGAAGCAGAAGTTAAACTTACTGGAATTCTTAGTTTAGGGGCTCTGCAACCTGGAGAAATTAGGAAGTATGGTACTACAATTGCACCGGGATTATATGCCCCAGTTCATCAACACTTTTTTGTTGCCCGTATGGATATGGCTGTTGACTGTAAGCCTGGAGAAGCACACAATCAGGTAGGCGGACATGTTTTGGTAAATTTTGAAGTTGATATTTGTTAATAACATTAATTCAGGCATAATGCTTGCAATTTGTGCGTTCCACATTTGGGTTTGGACAAGTTTAATGCATCTTCTTGACATTATGTATTGAAAACATTGTGTTTTCAAATACTCTCTGCTGAATTAAGTAATTGGTTTGTTATTCAACTTCCTTTCCTATTCTCTATAGGTTGTTGAAGTGAATGTCAGAGTTGAGGAACCTGGAAATGAAAATGTTCATAATAATGCATTCTATGCTGAGGAAACTTTACTTAGATCTGAATTAGAAGCTATGCGTGATTGTGATCCATTATCTGCCCGACATTGGATTGTAAGTATTCCCAACCCCTCATAGTCTGAATGTTTTGGTTTGAGTTATGTTTTATAGCTAAGCATATGGGATATGGAAATGTATCATTAATAGAAAGTAACTTTTATTGCGCATAAAGTCTGTTGCAATGTGTTCCTCGCTGGTCTCCTGAGAAAGCTAAGCATCATCTGGTTAATTAATCTTCTTATTGAATGCTGTGTTGAATCCAAGTGAATAGTGAATTCTTTTGTCTAAAGTTCATACATGGATTTGTACTATTCTTGTTTCCCTTCTTTGCAGGTAAGAAACACAAGAACTGTTAATAGGAATGGACAGCCGACCGGCTACAAATTGGTTCCTGGTTCAAATTGTTCACCGTTGGCTGGTCCTGAGGCTAAATTCCTGAGAAGAGCCGCATTCCTGAAGCACAATCTATGGGTTACACAATATGCTAGAGGAGAAGATTTTCCTGGAGGAGAGTTTCCGAATCAGAACCCACGTGTAGGGGAAGGACTGGTTTCTTGGGTGAAGGCAAATCGACCTTTGGATGAAAGTGATGTTGTTCTATGGTAATTCTCACTTGCCCATGTCCTTTATACCAAACATTTTCTGAACAGCACACAGGCCATAGTGTTCTCAGCTAATTAGGGAAACAGTTATTATGCATCAAGCAAGCAATATTTGTTTCTCATGATTGCCAGATTTGTATCACCAATTTTGAAACTACACCAAAGGCATTGCTCTTATGGCGCACCCCTTCACTGTGGCGTGCACCTGACGTGCCATGGTGAAGTTCCTCCTCCTATTGTTTATTATTCATTCTTTTTTAGGCCAAATGTTTCTTAGAATCGTGTTTCCTTTTTTGATTTTGGTTACCTTACAAATAAATTATACACCAAAAAAGAAGTCCAATGCCCCTCGCAAAGCTTAGAACCTGCTGCTCTTTCACAGTCCCCTGCAGTGCTGCTGTCTATTGGCGACCCTTGCCTGCCACTGCCGATCTTCATTCTCTGCTGCTGCATTATACTCATTTTTTAAAAATATTTTTATGGTTTATGATATACATATTCTTAGTTCTTTAAATACTCTGTGATTTAAGTTATAATTAGCTTATAATCACAAAGTCGTGTGTAGTATTCTCTATGGTGTGCTATTGCATTGCACAGGCTTTGCATGTGATGCTGTGCCATAAGCCATTGACAACTTTGACGACTTCTGAGCCTATATACGTATTTGGTTTAATGAGGACTATAATGTCCAAACATGTATGTATTTAGTCTACTGACCAAAGAATTAGAGAGTATTTTTCATCGTTTCTCTTATTCTTTCATGCAGGTATGTCTTTGGGATTACGCATGTTCCTCGCTTGGAAGACTGGCCTGTTATGCCTGTGGAACACATTGGTTTCGTGCTTCAGGTATCTCTAAAATATTTTTAACTGGTTTCTCTCTAATCATCCTTTAAATCTAGATTCTAGAATTACTTGGAATGGAATTTTAAACGAGATATTAATTTGATATCATTGTATCCTGTCATATTATTACCCTCAAATGTGGTGATCTAGAAAATCATCTTGAGTTCTTGACCTCAAAAGGAAGTGGAATTAATCCCCTGCTGTTACTGTTGTAATTGCAGCCGCACGGCTTCTTCAACTGTTCCCCGGCTGTTGATGTGCCCCCTAGTCCCTGTGAGATAGATGCAAAGGAGAATGACACAAAAGAGAACGGTGCACCCAAGCCAAGTGCATCTGGCTTAATCGCAAAGCTCTAGATGGGGGTACAAATAACTATACCTCTATAGACTCCTGTCGTCTACGTGCATTGTATTGAACCTTCTCCACTTGAGTTGCGTGCTTTCCATTACCTTTTCATGCTCATTTGCGAGGCTAATAATGTTGCTTTTTGTGTGTGCTCAAGTATTCCATTACATCTTTAGACCATGTTTTCTTACTACTACTACTACTACTACTACTACTACTACTACCCCCACTCTAGAGCTTTTCATGTTTGAGGTTTCTGACATTTTGTTGTTTACAATAAATCCTCCTTTCGTTTTCATACCAGTGGTACACTTTTCCCCACGTTTCTCATTCAAAATTTATCCGTTTTCTTGGATAACATGTGTATCCTTGGCGGCAATTTTCCTCTACAGACCTTTACTCTTGGATTCATGATTCTTCATCTTTTGACTGGGAAATATGCTGTGTGTATTCCATAGAAAATCATAGGATTCATTTATATTTCTGCCCAAATTGTATTATAGGATTATTTGTCACTCACTCAGGACTGACTTTAACAGACCCTTAATTAATGAACTTTTGATAACCTAAACTGAAGTAGTTAAATACGCCCCAGCTAGTTCGACAGTATATTTAACAATTGTGTATAATTTATTTATATATTGTTGTTGAAATCAAAATTCTCTTTTGGTTATGCGATTTTGGGGTTCACAAATGTCTTGTAAGATTGAGAAAGAAGGCAGTGTAGTGAGACCAGTATTATTCCACTGGACCAAATTTCTTTTGAGACCAGTGTTCTACTGGTCCACATTTCTTTGTGCAAAATCATTATGAATTTTGGTCACTATGCCACTTTCCTTTTTAATATCTTTCCCGCTCCTCTTTTTTTCATTTGTAGTGATTTAAATGGCAGCCAAAACAAGATGCTAAAATCCTGACAAAATGACAAAGCTCCATTAGTGTAACACACTAGAATTCCCAAACTGCGATAGGATCCAAGGGTTTTTAGTTTAGCTTTTTTTGGATACACTGAACATCATTTTGTGATATATACCTAATAATAATTCCATTCTCATAGTTATAGGTAAATATATATATATATATATATATATTTACATATTTACAAATGCTTTCGTCAATAACATGTTATTTGTACAAACACAAATTGACTTAGTGGATTGGGGTTCTAGTCGGTTAAATAAGGTTTCGGGTTCAAGCCTTGTGTATGTAAATATCTGTTTTGGGAGAGACGTTCTTCATTGTCCATGCAGATCCTCGATGTATTAGTCTTTTGGGTCCAATATAGCTTGGAGATACTCGGTTATCTGAAAAAAAAGATATCATTTGTATGTACGATTATGTCATTTAATTATTACATAAATAATGTAGTACTTCCTCCGTTTTTCAAAAATTATAACATTCCTGCATTTCACGTTATCCAATGAACATTTTTAACGTTTAATATATCAAATTGTGTAAAAGTAAAAATTATAAAAATTTGATATTCTAAAACTATGCGATTAGACGAATCTAATAAGATCCCACTTGACTATGTTTTATTTTGTATAACTGGGTAAAAAAATCAAAGTTACTTAGTAAATAGTAATTACTATGCAAATGTTACAACTTTTAACAAACGGAGGGAGTATTTTACTAGATGCAAAATAATTTTAGTATCAACTTCTTTTGCTATTTATTTTTATAAGAGACACTACTTTTTAAGAAAAGAAAGCTAGAAGAAAACTATTATGTCAAAAGGCAATTCAAGCATTATGTGTGTCTATATGTGTGTATTACTTTAGAGTACGTTTCTTGCGATGCATGGCTTGTACTATTATTGTTATTTTTTTTAAAAATTTTTTGTAGACATATTAGAAAATAGATAAAATTGCAAACTTCTAGAAACATAAACTGACATAAATATATATTTTTTTCTAAATAGAAACACCTTGAAATACATACATTGTGGATGAATATTATAAATTGTAATGAATATACAACACTATATGCTAGCTATGCCAAATGGCCCAAATTTGATACTTCTATCTCGTAATTTTGTATGTATTATACGAAATCACGAATAAGTTGCAAATAAATTCTCTCTGCACAGACGGCATATAATCTTGTTGAAAATAAAAATAAACACTCATTTAAACAATATAATGTAACATTCCAGAATTATATTTTGTATAAGAAACATTGTACGAGTTCTATTCATGAAAAGATTTCCATATATCATTTGTAAACTATCTCGTACAAAATAACTCAAAATTATCTTTTCAAAGTATACAATATTAGTCCTTTTCTTGTTTTTGGAGCCGAAGCCACAGAAAGGGTTGTGGAAGCCCATGCCAAAGAAATTACAAATGGATAAAGGGGAGAGACGGGGACAGGGTGGGGAATCGAAACCTCAACATTAAGGTTGAAAGACATGGACTTGACCGCTTGGGTAAGTAATCATCCTCAAATTATTCAGTTTTTTTGTCCACGATTATAATTTTTTTAAATTTATAAACATAGAACATAATGAATTTAGTGGGTAAATTATACAATTAGTGCTTAAAAACAATTAGATTTTGTCAAATGTCAACTAGGATCCCCCCACCCCCCATTTTTTTGGGTAGGTTACGTTGGGTAGGTCACCTAAGATGTGGATATATAGTTTATTTTTGGATAATATTTGGTATTCCAGAACACACTGAACTCATGATTAATTTCGAGAGAATCTGCACGGGCAATGAAGAACATCTCTCCCAAAGCAGTGTTTTTTGCATACACAATGCCCAAACCCAGACCTTGCTTAAGCGACTAGAGCCCCACTCCACTCAAACCAGCTGCTGGACGGTAGATGTGGATATTTATTTTGTGAGACTCGTGGTATTAATTAAAATACGAAAATATTAAAATAGGAGTAAATATATTTGCCACTCGTTAAAAATGCATATAGGTCAATAGGATTGCACTGTTTGGAAATTTGTCGTTTGTTTTGTTGATGAATGATGAGTGATATATGACCGACGACTGTGAGAGCGAGCTGTGTTTTTGGCAAGTCGACATACATCAGTTTGTTAGAAAATTTGTTGGGTAAACCGGTACCCTGTATTACCTATCTATTACAAACTAGGCCTAACTAGTGGGATTACATAGCTTGCCTCACAAAAACAAGTTCACTCATAATAATAAAAAGAAAACAGAAACAGAAACGCCTTCATCAAAGCTGCTTCCGGCTGCTGTTCCGTTTTTCGACTTGAGACAGAATCTTCAAGTCCTCCGTTTTGCTTCCCCTGGTTACTGCTAACGGTCCAGGGGCTCTCTTTCCTTGTTCTCTTTCCGGATCTACAAAAGATGTTAGTAGAACAAAATAATATAACAACAAATGTTAAAGGTAAGAGAAGATACCAAATAGATCTATAGAGATCTATTAAAATATAGGCTCGGAGCTCCCAAATTAGACACAACCCGAAGAGAACACTAAGCTCCGCCGGAACCACCACCAAGGCGCTGCCGGCACCACCACCGGACCACTACAGCCCCTGCCGGACCACCGCCAACGTCACAGCCGCAGCCTCGCCTCTACAGCTCCCTGTCGCCGCTCTAACCCTTCACCGGAATCCCACTTTCCGGCGACCTAGCCACCAAGGCTCTACAAAGGTAGAAACAAACAGCCCCCACCGAACCCTAGACCAGCAAACCCAACCCCCAACAGCTCACACCTCTCAAATCCTCTCACACACTCACTTATCAATGGTAGAACTAATCTAACCTAAGTGAAGGGCTGGTGAAGTAAGCAGAAAATATTGGGAGAAGGGAGGTGGTGTGGGGCGCCGCTGCAAGAGCAGCAAGAAGAAATGGGATTAGGGTTGGAGTGAATCGACTAAGAGGGAGTATTTATGCTTTGGGTAGAAAGGTAATGGGCCTCAGCTTATTAGCTTTCATGGGCCTGTTGGGCTTCAAAATTGGGCCACTAAAAAACTAACAATCTCCACCTTGGCCCAATTTCTGTACTAGAACCGAGTGTGCTCAATTTGGGGCATTTTCGTCATCGCCTTTGGTACCTCCACTTCCCTGTCACATACCAGCAATATACACAGAGTATTAAAGCAGTAAATCATGCATCAGAAACAGAACATATCAGCCAAAGTCAAAGTGAAGGATTTTCATGCATGACATCAACTTCTCAGCAGGCAAACACTTAGTTCCCATATCAGCAGGATTATATTCAGAAGCAATTTTATCCAGTTTAAGTTTTTCACACTCAACATTGTCCCTAATGAAGTGGTACTTAACATCAATATGTTTAGACCTATCATGAAAAACAGGATGTTTGCTTAACTGAATGGCAGATTGGCTATCAGAATATATGGTTATCTCATTTTTTAATCCTAGTTCATGCATCAGACCACTAAACCATATTCCCTCTTTAAAAGCTTCAGTAATGGCAATGAATTCAGATTCTGTAGTGGACAAGGCAACAACAGGTTGCAATTGAGATTTCCAACTCACACAAGAACCACCTACAGTAAACACATAGGATGTAGTAGACTTCCTACTATCCTTATCATTAGCAAAGTTAGAGTCTACATAACCAGTCACAAATAAATCATCATTCCATTTAGCAAAACACAGAGAGTAATGCATAGACTTGATTAAGTATCTCAACAACCATTTCAGAGCTTCCCAATGTGGTCTACCAGGATTAGCCATAAATCTGCTCAAACAACTTATAGGATATGCTAAATCAGGTCTAGTAGAAATCATCAAATACATAACAGAACCAATGGCATGAGCATAAGGGACAGATTCCATATCTTTCATTTCAGATTCATTTTTAGGGCACTGTTCTTTAGTCAACAGGAAATGAGAAGCAAGAGGGCAACCAACAGGTTTAGCATTTGACATCTTGAATCTAGAGAGAACTTTTTTCACATATTCAGCTTGGTTAAGGAGTAGGGTTGAATTAGCCCTATCCCTAACTATATGCATTCCAAGAATGCATTTGGCTTCTCCTAGATTCTTCATGTCAAAACTCTTGTTCAAACAATTTTGAACTTCAACAATGCTTTTCATGCAAGGACTAACAAGCAGCATATCATCAACATAAAGCAGTAAAAACATAGGCACAGAATTCACATCCTTCAGATATAAGCAATGATCAAATTTAGATCTGGTGAAACCTATGTCTTTCATGCATTTATCAAACTTAATGTTCCACTGTCTAGGTGCTTGTTTCAGTCCATACAAAGCTTTTTTCAACAGGCATACATGATTGGGTTTGGTTTTATCCACAAAACCTTCAGGTTGCTTCATACAAATTTTCTTATCAATATCACCATGCAAGAAAGCAGTTTTAACATCCATTTGTATAAGCTCCCAATCAAAATGAGCAACTAAGGCAAGCATTACTCTAATAGTAGTGAACTTAGCAACAGGTGCAAATATTTCAGAATAGTCAACACCCTCTTTCTGAGTAAAGCCCTTAGCTACAAGCCTAGCCTTAAACCTCTCACCATGAGTTTCCTATTTGATTTTAAAAATCCATTTACAATCAATCACAGAAATATTATCAGCCCTAGGAATCAAGAGCCATGTCTCATTTTTATGCAATGATTCAATTTCCTCATTCATAGCACTAAGCCACTTACTAGCCTGTTTAGACTTAACAGCTTCAGAGTATGATTTAGGCTCTAGATTATCAAGTTCTTCACAAACAGTCATAGCATAAGCAGTAAGAACACAATCTGAGAACCTAGCAGGAGTTCTACCTACTCTTCTAGCTCTATCTCTAGCTAGCACATAATCATTCAAATTATGTTCAACATTAACATCATCATTCTGAGCTCCACCTTCATCAATATCATGGGTATCAGTTATGGGTTCCTCATTCACATGCAAATTGGGATCAGCAATTTCAGCATTCTCAATCACATTAGGCACAGTAATGGGAGCAGGCAAATTCACAGAATGTTCCACAGAAGAAGACTCCACCTCAACAGAAGCACTATCATTCTCAAAAATTTTCATAGGAAATTCAGATTCATTAAAAATCACATCCCTACTAACAATGATTTTAAAACCACCCCCTGATCTATCAAACAACCTGTAGCCCTTGGTACCCTCAGGATAACCTAAGAAAATGCATTTCTTGGTTCTAGGGTCCAATTTATCATTACTAGTATGCACAAAAGCTGAACATCCAAATACTCTTAGATGTTCATAATCAACAGGTTTACCAAAAAAGACAGAGTCAGGAGATTTACCATTCAAGGGGGCATTGGGTGATTTATTAACTAAGTAAGCAGCTGTCATCAGTGCTTCACCCCAGAACTTCTTAGAAAGGCCAGTAGGTGCCATCAAGCACCTAACCTTTTCTAATAAAGTTCTGTTCATTCTTTCAATGACCCCATTCTGTTGAGGTGAGTAAGGAACAGATTTATGCCTTCTAATACCAGATTCAGCACACAAAGCATCCATATGATGATTACAAAATTCAAGCCCATTATCTGTCCTAAGTGTACCAATCTTTAAACCAGTTTGATTTTCAATCAAAGCTTTCCAGTGTTTAAAGTTCCCTAAAACATCAGATTTGTTTTGCATGAGAAATACCCAAACTTTTCTAGAAAAATCATCCATGATAGATAAAAAATATCTTCTACCACCATGTGTGGGCGTCGAAGATGGACCCCACACATCAGCATGAATGTACTCAAGTACACGGGTGGATTTTATCCCAACAGGATATGAAGAATTAAAAGACACTCTATGTTGTTTACCAGCTAAGCATGACTCACACAGATCAACTTCACATAAATCAGATTTCAAACAACCAGCATCTTTCAGATATTTCATGCCTTTATCACTCATATGCCCTAGTCTAGCATGCCACAAAAGCGTATTCTGTTTAACCTTATCAGAAATAGAACTAGAACTAGCAGCAAGAGCACAATTAACCACATTAGAGACCACATAAAGATTATGCTTGAGAATAGCCTTAAAAAGCATCAAATTCCCTTTGAACATTTTAATCATGTCATTACCAATTCTCCCTTCTAAACCTTTCTTCTGCAAGTTCGCAAGAGAAATCAAATTGTAAGACAAATCAGGCACATGCTTCACACCCTCAAGACAGAATCTTGTCCCATTCTCAAACTGTAAGACAATATTTCCTATACCTAAGACAGGACATCTATTGTCATTACCCATGTACACAAAGTCATCTTTAACAGATTGATATGAATCAAATAATTCAACATTAGGAGACATATGGGAGGTGCAACCTGAGTCTAACAACCACACAGATTTAGAAACATCTTTAGCCACATTGACATCAGAAAAATAATTCATATCATGAACCATCAAAAGCTCATCATGCCTAACTGCCACATCAGTCACAGCATTAACATCATTGTTCTGATTATCAACATGATTCTTCTCTTTCTTAGGGAGTCTACAATCTTTAATGAAGTGGCCCTTTTTACCGCAGTTGTAACATTTCTTATCATGTTTACCTCTTGACTGAGATCTATGTGATTTAGACTGACCCCTAGCATTGCTTCTGCCCCTATCATTATGCTGTTGGTGATTACTCTTTTTCCAAGACCTACCCCTAGTCATAAACACCTTATCAGAATGCTTAGAGGAATTCTTCATTTCAAGTTCTTTGTTCTTAAGACTCTTAATCACATGATCTAAAGTCAAATCATCTCTAGCATACTGAATAGCAGATTTCACATCAGAATATGAATCAGGGATGGCATTCAATAACACAATAGGCACATAATCATCAATATGCTTATCACCAGTTGCTTTTATGTCTTGAACAAGTTTAGTGAAATTATCTAAACTCTCATCTAAGTCTCTAGATATATCCAATTTAAATTTAAAAAATTTACCAAGCAGGAATATTCTAGAAGACAGAGATGACTCAGCATATAGTTTAGACAGCCTCTCCCAAAGGTCCTTGGCTGTTTTGCAATCATTAACTTTTCTAAGCACAGCATCAGATAAACTAAGGATAATGGCAGATTTAGCAAGTTCATCAGTTTCAGTCTTTTTAGCTTCAGTCACATCTTTATCAAAGAGTTGATCAATTGCATTATAAACTCTTTGTTGGACAAGAACACAACGCATCTTAACTTGCCAGATGCTGAAGTCGTTCTTTCCATTGAAAGGAACTATGCTATTCGAGGTAGAAGCCATTATTGTGTTTGACCTTTTTAATCAGAATGAGCAAACAAGTGCTCAAACACTTAGCCAACTAATCACAATTATTTCCACCCTATAGCATATAATATCCTTTTAAATTTTTAATCAAACCCAATTAATTTTGGGAGCCCAAAAATTTTGAGAATTGACCCAACTGTTGAGCAGGCCCAATTTAATTTAGGAGCCCAAACAGTTCAAACGGTCATTTTTCAAGTTTCAAGGATTTTTTCAGATTTCCAAAAAAAATGCACACTTCTCAATGCACTTTTCAGAACCACTTTTCAGGGATCAGAAATCAGTTTTCTGTCCCCAAAAATTTTAAATCCAATCTTGCACACAAAGTTCACAGAAAGCACATTAACACAGAAAATGCCACAATATCACACAAAGCAGATTAAGCACAAAGCTATCAAATATCACAAATAACAGTTTAAGCATACAGATTCAAGAGCACAAAGCCTAATGCATGAAAAATCACATATTTCAAGCAACACATCCAAGAACCTGAAATAAACTTAAAACTGTAAAAGATGGGATAAGCTATTTCACCTTGCGGGGGTGCCTTGACCAACCCCCGTCCCACAGTGGCCTATGGCTCTGATACCACTGTTGGGTAAACCGGTACCCTGTATTACCTATCTATTACAAACCTTAAAGGCCTAACTAGTGGGATTACATAGCTTGCCTCACAAATACAAGTTCACTCATAATAATAAAAAGAAAACAGAAACAGAAACGCCTTCATCAAAGCTGCTTCCGGCTGCTGTTCCGTTTTTCGACTTGAGACAGAATCTTCAAGTCCTCCGTTTTGCTTCCCCTGGTTACTGCTAACGGTCCAGGGGCTCTCTTTCCTTGTTCTCTTTCCGGATCTACAAAAGATGTTAGTAGAACAAAATAATATAACAACAAATGTTAAAGGTAAGAGAAGATACCAAATAGATCTATAGAGATCTATTAAAATATAGGCTCGGAGCTCCCAAATTAGACACAACCCGAAGAGAACACTAAGCTCCGCCGGAACCACCACCAAGGCGCTGCCGGCACCACCACCGGACCACTACAGCCCCTGCCGGACCACCGCCAACGTCACAGCCGCAGCCTCGCCTCTACAGCTCCCTGTCGCCGCTCTAACCCTTCGCCGGAATCCCACTTTCCGGCGACCTAGCCACCAAGGCTCTACAAAGGTAGAAACAAACAGCCCCCACCGAACCCTAGACCAGCAAACCCAACCCCCAACAGCTCACACCTCTCAAATCCTCTCACACACTCACTTATCAATGGTAGAACTAATCTAACCTAAGTGAAGGGCTGGTGAAGTAAGCAGAAAATATTGGGAGAAGGGAGGTGGTGTGGGGCGCCGCTGCAAGAGCAGCAAGAAGAAATGGGATTAGGGTTGGAGTGAATCGGCTAAGAGGGAGTATTTATGCTTTGGGTAGAAAGGTAATGGGCCTCAGCTTATTAGCTTTCATGGGCCTGTTGGGCTTCAAAATTGGGCCACTAAAAAACTAACAAAATTGAAGAAGCTAAAGTTGTAATAATCAATTAATTAAACAAAGGAAAAATAATCCTAAAGAGAATTGAAATAGATTGGGATTGGATGGTGAATTGAAACTGATAGAGAGAAAAAAAGAGCGGTTTCCTACTAGTGTTTTTTGGTATCATCATCAAGTAGAAGTAGGTGCATTAAGTTTCATAATTGGGTTCACCTTATTGTTGCATTTCCTTTTTATCATATTAATCATTTTATATTGTCTTGTCATTAATTACATGATTACCTGTTTTGACAACTACAAAAGTTGATTATTGATGATGCTGCGCTGGGTGTTTTATTCATTGAACTATATAACTTGTGCTTTCTCTAGATGTTGTCTTTCTTTTTATTCTTTTACTTTTCCATTTCACTATTAGAAAAATTATGGATTTGATAGCTAAAATTGTGTTAAGGTAATGAATTTCATCGCAAATTTGGTCGTTATCCTTTTTAGTAACCAAATTTTACCAAAAAATATTCGTCACTAGAACAAAAAATTCTTGTAGTGTTTGTTTGCCTAATAGTAAATAATTACTACGTCCAATTTATATTAACACGTTTTTTCTGAATGCATAGTTGAATAATATTTCAAAATATATACACGATCCCTCTCTAATGTTTTTTGTACTAGCTAGGGTGAAAACCCATGTAATGTTTTTTGTTTTAGGGTGGAAAAGAAGTTACTACTCTTTGTCGGCATATGGTCGATAAAATACATGACCTCTTATACTTATAAAATATAGAGGCTTAAAGACATCAATAAAATGGAAAAACAAAAATGTGGGTCGAGGTGTAATAAGTAAAACCCTAGGAAGTTTTATTGCTAAGGCCTTAAAGTCAACTTGATAGTGTTCATCTTTAGGTTGTACATTGCCAAGGTTCACCAAGTGTTGGTCGATGACAATGAATTCGACCACCACATCGATCATTTGGTGAAACCGGGTATCCCAGGCCATATTGGACCTAAAACTAATTTCTCGAGGATCTGCAAGGGCAATTAAGGGCGCCTCTCCCAAAGCAGTTTTTTGCATACACAAGACTCGAACCCGAGACCTTGCTTAAGCGACCAGAGCCCCCATCCACTCACATTTTCATTAAACCCCTTATTAAGTCATGGCAAATAGAGTTCATGGCCCTTTAGTTTGGTACGCAACCTTGATTTCTTTTAGTTCGAAAAACATTAGGACACAATCGTGCATGTTCTACAAGAATTTTCTGTTCTAGCGACCGAAAATATTTGGTAAAATTTGGTCATTAAAGATGTTAGAGACTGAAATTCGTTAGCTACCACGGTTTTAGTTATACTAAATTCACATTTTTTCTAGTAGTGATGATGATGGCTTCGAAACACTTGAAAGCTGTTTTTATTACAACTAAAAATATTCGATTATGTAATGGGCAGTCATCTATAAAGGAAAAATACCTTACATTGCCATCGACAAGCATATGAGCCACCGATATGACATTTGCTATTGGGAGTTGTTAGGCTGAAATTTAAAAAATGAATACAATCACGTGCTTTCATCAATTTTTTTTTTCATTACATATATAATGTCTAAAACCCACTTGACCGATATGGCTTTATGTATATCTATATCTCTATAACTATGAATACAATTTACAATCAATTAATGTAAAATTATATATATGTACATTTTATTTCAAGAACATACTTTTTATTCATAAAACTATAATAACATAAATTCTAGAGGATTAGAATATTTTAAGAGAATATAGTAATAGTAAAATAATATAATTATTAATAAAAAATGTTTAAATTAAACTATATAAAAATTCTATGAAATCGACTATTATATAACCCACCAACCCATTTCTACATATAGGCACACAGAAAAGGATAAATTGCAATCCGCCTTCAATTTTAGAAATCAAAGTGACATTGATGATTAGGGTTTGATTTATTTGTGGTATACTTATAAATTATTCACTCTATGATTATATATATATATATATATATATATATATATAATTATTCCCTTTAGGCAAAAATTGTTGATGACATTGAATTATGGCAAAGCACTTTGAGATTATTAAAATATTTAGGACAAGGTAAAAGTTAAAAGAGGAATAATTTGGTTTTCGAATTTACTCTTCTTTTGGCCATAGCCCATATAGAGGTAAATTCTTGGAAGGTTCCCAGTGCCTATTGATGCCTTTGGGCACATGTTTCTTTAGGGGAAACCAGAAACCCTTTTATTCTTGGAATTACACAAACATACAGAGTTGAATTTAACAGTGAGATAAATATTACGAAGTATATTTAAGTTAGAAAAATCAATTATGAATTGGGAAAAAAAAAGGTATTATGAATTTAAAGAACAAAGAAGAGAGGTTAATTGCTCTGTAGATTCACCCCATAGGCAATTAGGCATCTTATAGTTGTTTGTGTTAGAATCAGTTAATCATTAAATGGAAAGAAATTAAAAGCAGAAAGAGAAGAAAAAACCTTGTAATAAGCAATGGAAGAAGTCCCATTGTGGGCAGCCACAACATGTAGTCTTTATAATTACTAGTACAAGTATTTCCTAGGGCCTTTATATATACCTTTGTTCCCACTGATATAAACACACACACATCAGTTTTAGTACAGTAGTATTAATTAGCAATTTACATCAGTACATGTAACAAAGAAAGGCTTAATTAACATGAAAACGTTGTTTTTCGTTAGATAAAATTAATTGATTAGTTTTTTATTTTTTTGTATTTTTATTTATTTTTATTGTTTTTTTTTGGGTGTCCATATCCCAGAATCAATCAAATGCAAATTAAACTTGTAAGCTGGATTGCTGCTACTATACGATTTAATCAACACTAGAGTTGTAAAATAAAGTATACTAATATTTTAGTTATATAAAATATAAAAAATGGTATTTTTAAATTATTAATTTTGGAGTAAAAATTTTAAAAAATTAATATTTTTAAAATAATTCAAGCGAGTTTCCGGCTGACGAGTATTGCTTGCAAGCTGGATCCAGAGCTTAAATAATGCATTCGATTTTAAACTCGAGCCGAAAATATTCGAACTCGTCGAGTTTGAGCTGAACTCGAGCCTGTATAATTTTTATTTTTTTAAATTTTATATCAATCTACTCGTTAAACTTTAAACTCGACTTCACTCCGTCTTAATCAAGACTAGCTAGTAATATAAATATATCGGAGGTAGTGCTATGCGGATGGTTGTGAATCCGTACCGTGCGGATTTAGATTTGCGCCATTGATCCGTTTTATCATCCAATGGTTGTAATGATTTGGAGGGTAGTTTCGTAATTTCACGTTTTAGATATTTAATCTGTTGAATTCGCAACACATGATATACAATTCAGCGACATGACATTCATAACTCAGTGACGGAGCCAATACAATTCAGCGACATGGGATATGCAATTCAACGGAATTATTATATTCATCTCAGTGACATTTGAAGTTAGAGCCGTTTGAAGTTCATTGCGACCATTTTCACAATTCAGCGACGAGCATTCTCACAATCAGCGACATGACCAATAGTATTCAGCGACATCAGATATGCAATTCAGCGACATTATTGTATTCATTTTATTGACACAATTTTATACATTTTCAGCGTTATAGTTATGTGCATTTGAATGTATCTCAGCGACGTAGCCCACGCAATTCAGCGACATGACATATGTGAATTCAGCGACAACGCTGATACAATTCAGCGACATATTTATGCATACCTCAGCGACATGTTATGCATATCTCAACGATATAATAGAGTATATTTAACGACATGGTAAATGAAGAAACCATTACACATTTTTTTTTGATAATTTTACCCTTTTGAATTTATAGTTGTCAGATCTAATTCAATGGATGAGATTGTGTCTTCACCGTGCGGACAAAAATTTTGGAAGCACCATAACCGTTCCCTAAATATATACCCTTTATATATTGACATGATAGCTAATTAATACTGGCACCAATAACTAAAACCGCATGGAATATGACCTATCTACAAAAATACAAACCGACGAGATAAAATTGGTAGATGGTTGGTTTGCTATATTCTTTCAATTTTTAATTATTATTCCATTCAATTTTTAGTATCATAATTTCACAAAAAAACAATATACTAGTCGGTGGTCTCTAATCTCTATCATTGATTACTTAAATTATTTGCATTAGCCCATTGAAAAATATATGTGAACCATAATTAAAATGCAAATGCAATTACCCCACCCTCAAAATTTTGAGAGGGGATAATGATAAGAGTTTCAAATTTCAATAATCAATTAGGGCTAAAAAACCAAACACACAGTTCGAGTCTTTGTGCGTATGCAGAATTTTGCTTTGGGAAGACCACCCTTTAATGGCCATCAAATCTTCGAGGGATTAATTTTGGGTCAAATATAACATGTGGATAGCGGGTACATGCCAAAAAATTATGGCTGAAAATTTCCCAAATCCAAAGACAGATACAAAACCAAATAAGCATCCATGCAAACAAGATGTGGACACATTATGTAGTCCATATTTGCCCCCTCAAAAAAAGTACCAAAGATTTCTTTTTGGGACTTTTTAGCTACTTGAATGACACTAGACTTGTGCACATCACCTACCATCTTGTTCACATCTATCTTTCTTTCCCTTTCTTCATTTTCATATAAATATATTATTACATTGGACCACTTCACAAAATGTTTCACCCCTTTTATACATTCATTCATCTAACCATATCCTTATAACAAATGATGATCATACATTATTTTTCTTTTTTTTTTTTACCAATACTCAATCCAATACAATCTGTCAAGCCATATAACAAACAAACAAACCAAAAAGAAAAAAGAACCCCTTTTTGTTACCCTCAAAGAAGGCCCCCAAGAATCCCCTAAACTACCCATTTTTTTTTTCCTCCTTCCTATGTACTTTTTTACATCATGTAAAGGTAACAAAGAGAAAAACAAAAGAGAAAAAGGAACTCAAGCAAACAAGGAATATACACAAGTTTGATGATCATATCTGCTGGAAGACATCAAGATTTACTCCATTGAGTTCTTGAGCCATCGATGCTATCGTCGGGTAATTACCATAATGCCCCCCCGGGTTTTGGTTGTGACGGGCTTCTTGCCACGGGATTATTACCTTCCGGTCCTCGTGTTGCATCCCTGCATTGAACTGAAACGGAAACATTGAATCGATTTTGTCCTCGATGTCCCAAGGGAATGCCGGCATGCCACCATTTTCCAGCGCGTTTTGGTTTGTCTGCACGTTGCTCATTCTCGAACCAGAGTTGTCTGAATACTCTGTTGCATCGATAATGCTCTGGTGGTCGAAGTTTGTTAGGTTTGGCATCGTGTTGAATCCTGGAAGGGGATCGAATGGTCTCATCAAGTGGTGAAAGTTCGCTTGGAATCCATCGTTTTCTACGCCTGATTGGAATTCGGATAAGAACAAAGGCTCAAAGGCCTGTTTCGACACATAATTGAATGGAAATCCTTGCTGCTGATCCATCACAGCTGTACTTTCCAAACTCTGAATCCCTTTATGTGGCGACTGCAAAATGTGTAATAAACTTGCGTCCGCGCTGTCCTTACTCTCCCGGACTGATCCCGCCACAGGCTTATGTGTGCTCGGATCGATCCCTTGCTTCATCAGCTTCTTTTTCAGCGACGAATTCCAAAAGTTCTTGATCTCATTGTCCGTCCTGCCTGGTAATTGTGTCGCAATTTGAGCCCACCTGCCATTCATTAGGACAAACTCTTTCAAAATTATTACAGAACAACAAAACATTACTGTTAGCGACCCACTCTCTTAAAAGCTCAAGCTGTTAACGTTTACGTCAAGAATCATGTATTACATATCATTCTCAACAATTACGATCAAACGATCAAAAGTAACATTAAAAAAAAAAACTCGAACCTGTTCCCGAGCGCCTCGTGCAAACTAATGATCAAATGCTCCTCCTCTTGTGAAAACATCCCTCTCTTCAAATCAGGCCTTAGGTAATTAATCCATCTCAATCTGCAACTCTTCCCACATCTCTGCAGACCTACATTCATCTTTTTAAATCAAATAAACTCCCAAACCAAAAATTATCATTACACGAAAAAAGAAAAACACACTCTACTTGTAATGTAATAAAAACAACCAAAACCTGCTAGTTTAGGGACAGAGCTCCAGCAACCGACGCCGAATCTCTTGATGTAATTATACAGCTTCTCATCTTCTTCAGGCGACCAAAGCCCTTTCCTCAGCTTCTGCTTCACACAGCACGAATTACGCCTCATTCGCGCCCCTTCGACTGAAGTTAACAGCGGCAGCAAGAAAGGATGTTTTTTTTTTTTTGTAGCAGCCCAATTGCTTAAACAACATATATTAAATTTGTAGCCATCAGAACACACATGTACATATGATGTAATGATATAGTAGTTTTCTTGTTAAGATTGTTGAAAGGTTTTAACAGAACAATGTAAAAATATAAAGCAACACTGCAAACAAAATTTCAAACTTAGAATTGAAGTATTAGGAGAGAGGAAGGGTGAAGAAGCAATCAAGTGGTTTGTAAGCAAAATTCTGGTTTGGCAATGGACTCTCTCTGGGATTGGATTGGATTTTAAGAAATCTCGCCTCTTCTCTCTCACTCTATGTAAGGAAATGAGAGTGAGCAAGTACACTATACATATATATATATATATGATTATATATATAGGTGTGTGTATGTAATTAAACATGAGCAAATTGACAATACAAAACCATATAAGGATTGATGCTAAAAAAAAGAAAAAAAAAAGAAAAGAAACAGCTTTGGGAGTACCATATAATGTCAACATTTGAACAGCAACACTAGAAAGTGATATTTTGGTATTAAATTAAATAAAGGCTCTACACATGCCAATAGGAAAGTGTTTTACATTGTGGAGCCTTTAATTTAATTGTATAATACCTATCCTTTGCTTAAAAAAAAAAAATATTCTGTACAGACTAGGTGTATAGGGTTTAAGGTTGAATAAGAATTTGAATAGAAGTATTTCATTAGCAAATAGAAAAAAATTTAGTTAAATTAATTGAGAAACTGCTGAATGATTTATTTATCGATGGATAAATTGAGGGAGGGTGATCATATAAAGAAGAAATATAGCTCAGAGTACTGTATACATTGATATATTCAAGGATAAATAAAAGATAGTACTAATTGTAATGAATGAATGAATTATTATATTTATGTATGTATAGTATTTATAAAGTTGGGTTAGGGTAAAGACAAAGAAGAGTCTGCACGTACAAATGTAATGGAAGAATGAGTAAATGCACGTACAAATGTAATGGAAGAATGAGTAAATGCACGTACAAATGTAATGGAAGAATGAGTAAATGTAATGCGAGAATAAAATTTTGTGATAGATTAAAAGGAATATCACAAAATCATAGCTAGACATGGTATTGGTAGGTATGTAGTACATGTATGTATAGACAGATAGATGTATATATTTGTATTTTGTGTACGTATAGATAGATGGATAGATTGGGCCATGAATTGAAATTTGTTTGTCTATCATTTTCTTGTGAAAACATCAGCAGTCTTAATTAGTTTTTGAATTAAGGATAATTATTACTTTTGGTTGATTTGGGACCTTGTGTTAAATGGAACTTTTTCTTGTGCCATGTGTTGGTTTTAATACAATCAACATGTTCTTATTATTATCACCATTATGGACTACTGTTCCTAATTATTAATTTTAGACCTAATTCTATTATAATTATAATATATATAAAATAACTCGTGTGATTTGAAAACTCTATATCTTAAATGAAAAGACGATTCGCCCCCTAAATATATATATATATATATTTATATATTTTTATCGTAATTGTCACCCGTGGTATAATGTCGGAATTTGAATTTTACTCATTTATGTATTTTTATAGTATAAAGTTATTTACATTCATCAAATGATCTCTAATCACGTCCCAGAAATAATTAATTCCCTCGGAGTCGGACCACATTCTAATCTATTGATATTTTTGTTTCTCTTTACCTACATTAGTTATTTTATTTTATTTTTTTTTTCCATTACTTTTGATATAATTAATTCCTCTCATTAATCCTCAACACATTATTTATTTTCCCTGATCATTTTACATATGGTGCGTGCATTATTGCATTTGGCAAACATCTCGTTCGGCAATAGATAATTGATTGTAAAGGTTGAGCAATGAGCAAAAATATAATATTCGACAAAATGGGATACTTCTTGTATCTTGTTCGATGACCAAAACATTCAACTTTAGACTAGGAAGAGAGAATCTTTATACTCTAATAATTGTATACCTCCACCATAGGTGATTTATTGAATTTGCTTTTCTAGTTATTTTATATATTTCTAAGTACGGGGAAAGATGTGGGAGCCCAAGCCACACATAAATTACAAAGGGATAAATCAGAGTGATAGGTTACAGAGTGGAGAATTGAACCCATAAAGTTGGAAATTAGGGAACTTAATCTCTAGGTTAAGTAATCATCTCCTTTTCTAGTTGTGGAATTGGAAATAAATGGTTATTTAAATTACGTACGTAGGCTATGTTTTGTAAATAATTAGAGTTTAGTATTCGGAGTTTCAATTTTGTAAATTAGGATAATTTGGATTTTTTTAGTAATGATTGGTGATAAAGTTTAGAAAAAGGAGTTTGAAAAGTTAAAAGTTGGGAAGATGAAAGTTCGAAATTTAGAGTTGGAATGTTAAATTTAACCGTTACTTAAATTATTGTTTACTATATATGATTTATAATCAATTTTTAGTATATATTTAAAAGTTATACGATAATTCTTCGCAAGACAGTCTTAGAATGGATACAATTAAAATACAATGGTAGAAAAGCTGTTTTTCATGAAAACTACCAAAGGTGATGTGAAATCTAGTAATTTGTGGACACACATTTATTTTTATTTATTTTTTTTATTTATTTATTTTTTGCGAAGTGCAATCGAAACCCAAATAGCTAAGCGACTTATTATTAGTTAGAAATGCTTCATATTTATCGACAATACAGAAAATACTAGTTTGAGTCATTTTCTTGATAACTATATCTAAATGATGGTGTAATAACGACATTTTATTTATAAATTTGTCATTTTGTGAAATTAAGAACCCAAATTTAGAGAAGCACCTAGAAAATGGCAATTAGTAACCAAGTTCCAAATATTGACATTTTTCGTTTTCTTATTGGTTGATTTTATATTTGAAAGTTTGGTTGATTTTAAGGATATACTCTAATTTCTTTTACTTTTTACTATATTCAATCAATTTTGGATTAATAAGTTTTTTCATGAATGTTTTTATACGAACTAAAATAAGCAAAATTACTATTTATGAACCTTTAGTTTTTTTTTTTAATACAATATACTACACATGTATATATAAATATTATCTTGGTATTCATTAAATACTATTTATGAACCTTTAATTAGTTCACAATTAACGCTAACTTAAAAGACCTCTCTCTTAAAACTACTTGATAGGCGATAGCTAATAGTTTCGACAGTTGTTGCTGTTGCTGTTGCTATTTTTTTCTTTTTCTTTTTCTTTCTTTTTTTTTTGAAACCGGGTATCCCTATGCCTCATTGGACGTAAAAATAATAATTCAATGATCTGCATGGGTAATGAAGGACAAGAATTTTTTTAACCTTTTAAGTATAAAAATTAATAAATAATATAATATTTTATTAATATTTGAGGTGGGGCCAACACCCCATTTGGCCTGTGGCTAGGTCCGCCACTGAAAGACACCTCTACGAAAATAATTTTTTGCATATACAAGGCTCGAATCCATGACCTTATTGCTGTTGCTAATTTTGTTAGTGATTGAATTTTTTAGTCTAGCAATATTAATTTTTGAGTTACTAAAATAAAAAATTCTTATATATACTACGTATATATATAAGAGAGGTGATTGATTTCACATCTGATTAATTTGTTGAATGGCCACTTGATCTGCCACGGTGGGATGAACGTAAAAAAAAAAATGAAATTAAAAAAAAAAAAAGAAAAACAAAAAAAGGATAAGTTTGTCTCTAGAAAAACATATCTAGTTGAGCCTAAGTTGACCTATTTAATTCCTAGCGTCACTTATGTGGTTAGCGGAAATGGACTCACTTATTATGAGGTTCGAAGGTTAATTAAAAACTTTAATTGCTCATTCAATTAATTGAACAATACTAAATTTGAAGTTAATTCTCAATGGATTATTACTCCTATTATTTTTTTTTTCTTTTTTAATACTACATGAAAAAGGAAAGGATACAAAGGATGAATCAAATTCGAATGCTAATTGATTTAAATATATGTTGAATAAAAATCTACTATAAGCTTAAGCTATAACTTTAATGCGAATTGAAATTGTACGATCAAAGTACAAATGTGGTTACAATCAATCTTCATCTCGTAGTAATATTAATTACCGATTATAATGGAATAATTAATAATATTGACTTTAATGCCCGTCGTACGATGGGCATATTAGATTAATTTTAGCCGTAGATATTGTTCGCCTATGAGATATACCTTTTCTCCCATTTCTGGATGTTTTTTTGGGTAACACGTTTCCTTTTAAAGATACACTACTTTTTCTCCCTTAAAAGCATTAATGGAGTTATAACTACATTTCAAAATAAAAAATTATTACTATTATGGTGCAGTTTCGATGGGGTTTGGATAGGTAAAATGCGGGATGATATTCAACAGTTGCTGGCGTTCTGTCCCGATGAGATATGTGTTAGGTATTAATGGTGTTTGGACTGTATAAACACTCAACACATAGAAAACACTATTTCAACACTTGCTCTCAGCTCCCAAATCAAATCTTATATTTGTATATGTAGAATATAATGTGTAAAGTTTATTTTGTGATGTATTTTATAAATATCATCAAAAGGAATTTTAATAATATCACAAAAATTTACAAAAAAAAAAAAAAAACAAGGCCCTAAAATACATCACATATTAAAATTTCAGCATCATAACCGGATCAATAAATAAAATAACACTAGTTTTATCGGCTTAATAAAAGATATTACCCTTTATTATATGGGATGAGGATTTACACTAGTGGTCAAGTCCCCTGATCCCCAACCAAAAGGCTGGGGGAAGGTTGGGGTTCGATTCCCCACCCGGCCCTTATCCCCTCCTTTATATTTTTTTGTAATTTGTGTTACATGGGCTCCCACCACCATTTCTTAGCCTGTATAGACTGTTTAGAACAAAAAAAAAAAAAAAAAGATATTACATGTTTATCTGTTGCTAGCTTCTTAACTGAATTATTCAGAGGCTAACGAACAACTCTCAGTTATCGAAGTTGTGGAAACAATAAAATGTAAAAATTTCAAAGTGTCACAAATTTTACCACTAATCATTACTAATATCCTTTGCAACGAAGCATACAATTTCAACAAAGTCTACATACACTCTAAACAACCAATCCGATGTAATAAACGAAATTTCTAATGTGAAAATATAAGGAAATGACACGTTGCCCATTGGAATTATATTGATTGAATGATTAAATTTACAAAATAAACCCACAATTATCTAATAATAACAATAGGGAATCAAATTGTTTGTATTCAATTAAAAGCCATTAGGGCCAAGATTTATGAAATGACAAAATGAGAATTAATTTTTGTCAAATCTATTCAAGTGAGTAGGGAACAGTTAGTCCACATCAAACTTAAATTAGGGTTAGCAAAAGAGATTAATGATTAGATAGATAAGTAAACTTGTTTGCTTTTGTGCAATTAAATGAGGGGCCATGGGAATCTTAAAAGCACGATCATATAAATTATTAAGAGATTTAATAATAATAATAATAATAATAATCTTATTTTGAAGTTAATTAAGGTAATTATGTGACAAGAAAAATCTAACTAACCAACTTGAAAAGAAATAAACATTATTGAGGGTCTAGCTTAAGCATGGCCACACTTAGCTTTACTAACAACAAAATGAGTAATAATTTCTAATTATGCTTTGGTTGTTTTGTCAAAAGGATGGATCTTCACTTGAGATATGATGTTGATAATTAAATATATACTTTAGTAATTTGTTAAGATTAAAATTAAGAATTATTTAGACTAAATTAATTAATTATTTTGGGGGATGAGGAGTGAGGATTTGGTTTAATGATCAAGTCTCATGACATCCGACCATAATGTTCGGGGTTCATTCCTCACCCGACCGCCTAGCTATCCCTTCTCTTTATTCATTTGTAGCATGAGTGTCAAGTTTACGAAAAAAAGTTGTTAATAATTGAGATGCATACCATTGGGCATTATTAGCCTTCTTAATGAGGGAAATTCAATATTTGTTCTATTTTTAGGGGATGTTACCATGCTGAAAGTATAAATTTCAGCATATACATATGTGGTGTGGATCATTACTAGATGCACTGTTTTGGTTATTCAAAGTGCGCACAATCAATTCATTTCATTTAATTTGGTTATTATTATTATTATTATTATTATTATTATTATTATTATTATTATTATTATTATTATTATTATTATACAGTTCATTGTATCAGAAAATCGACAAGTTTAAAATTTAAAAAAATAAAGTTAACCATTTTTATTAAAAAAAGAAACACGTTGAAATATATATTATGAATGAATGAATAAATAAATTTTGAATTATTAATAATTGTCATGGACTTGATTTACTACTATGGTATCAAAGTATGGTGCCCGTGGTAGTTCCTTAGGGACATGTGTTCAGATAAATATCATATCCAGGGGAGTGTAGAGTGTAGACTGTAGAGATCTCAAATTAAAAAAAAAAAATTAATGTTGGAAGGGGGAGGGATAGGGGTCAGGGGTGGGTATTAATCCCCAACCATAATGTTGGAAAGCATGGACTTGACCGCTTGTGTAAGTCTTAATCCCATAATGGCTAGTAATATTTATTAAACTTTATTTAATA
Source organism: Hygrophila difformis (assembly GCA_030278955.1). Lineage (NCBI taxonomy): Eukaryota > Viridiplantae > Streptophyta > Magnoliopsida > Lamiales > Acanthaceae > Hygrophila > Hygrophila difformis. Next base: position 82,346,017 of record JAOANR010000001.1, read on the forward strand.
TGAAATTATTTTATAAAAAAGTTGAACTAAAGAATAACTTTACTAATAATGTTTGGAACTTGGTCCAAAAAATTATGGGCCAAATTTTAAAATATGTTACCAAATTGAATACCCAAAAATTAGGGTTAAAAATTGCGGTCTATATATATGGCTATATAGTAGCTATAAAGATGTACACAAATTATAAAAAAAAAAGAATTTTAATAAAGAGAAAGGTTAAATTATTAGTATGATAGGGAATGAGAATTGATCCAGTGGTCATCTCTCATACCTTCCAGTCATAGGTTAGGAGTTCGATTCCCACCCGCTCCCGATCCATCCCCTTTGTAATTTATGTGGCTTGGGCTCCCACACACCCTTGCCGATACATAGGTGTCAATGTTTTTATTATTTTTTTTAAAAAATTATTAGTATGACATATCATTCTTCTTATGGAAAAGGCAATTCAATGGTATGATTGAAAAAATGAAATTAAAGTGAAATAAAATAAAGATGTTCCCAAAACTCCACTCCCTAATTTTATTATCCCATCATAATCGCTAGACAAAAGAAGCTTTATTGTGGTGTATAATTTGGGACTCTGAAAAAATAAAGGGAAAAAAAAAGGGAAAGGAAAGAGATCATTTTATGCCTTTTGAGGGAAATATTAAATAATTATTACCGACACCTTTTTCTTTGGGGGTTTCAAATTATTAGGAAAAACATGTGACAAATTCATGTACATGTAACTATATATTTATTACATATTTGTGTGAGCTAGTTTTCTTGGCTGGCTATGGTCACTACTTTATTTTTAAGGCCACCAACCTCTATATATATATGAAGTATATCCTTACATCATCTATTCTTACATGGTTTGATCGACCTTCCAATTCTTTATTGTCATTATCGATTTTTCTAGTGTCTCTCAAGTTGTCACCAATATTGTCAAGAGTGTATTATTTTTATGTCCCCAAATCATCCAAGTTGCTTAATCGTAATCCTGTTTAAGATTTCGTTTTTTAAAAATAATTATATTATGTGGATTTGATTGATTGATTATTTTATTTATTTATTTAAATTTTTCATTTTGAGCGATTTTTTTCCCAAACAATAGGTGTCGTCATGTTTTACTTTCCCTACTTAAATCGAGTGGTCTGCGTAAGCCAAAATTATTTTAATTATTTATTTTGTAGTAGGTTCATTTAGTCCAGACCCATTTGCCTTTTGGGCCTTTTGACCCATTTTCTTCGGTCTTACTTTTTTTTTTCGCGATACTGGTCTTACTTCAATCCTATGAAATATGTAAATTAGTTTTCTTTTTAATTCGTATTGTAGTATTATTTACAACTTCTACTTAGTTGATAATATTCAGAACAATCACTCCATATATAAGAAAAAAATAGTAAGGTGAGATATCGTGGTATTCATTTAATCATATTATTTTAGAATATAAAATTTTAATAATTATTTATTGTTTTAAAATATATATTTTTTTCCCATGTCAGTATAATTTTGAGAAGTACTTATAAAAGTTTGCTGGCTGCACTTGTCATAAATCCTGCATCTGTCCCTACTTCTGAATAATCGATCTTAATATATATCACTACAAATTGCTCATATATATATATATATATATATCTATATCTATACAAATTGTGGCATCCCAATCATTCACATTTCACAACAAAGAAGTGATCTTAGTTCCATAGTAGCAGAACTTTAAATGGGGAAAAAATTATGTTAGCTTTGGTATTCTACAAGTGCTGCTAAAAGTCCCAACAAAATGTGTAATGAAAAAGAATTAGACATAATTAGGGTTTGGCATCGAAGGCCACCATTAGGCAAACATTCATAAACAGGAGAAGATTTTACATCCACTTATAAATAAAAGTCCTTACAATAGATTATCTTGTCCACACCACATGTTACATGTATATATATATTTTCTCATTTAAAACAGAAGAGATTATGAGGAAATGGAACTAAGGGGCGATCACAGGGTATACCCCGCGAACCATTTTGGATTCGTGTTACAGTTTTGCCCACCAAATTATAAAGACAATTGACACCATGATGAAAATCACGAACTTCAAGTGCTACAAATAAAATCTCCTTTTCATTTTCCATATGCACCATTCTTTTGCAACCGGCCGGATACCATTGTGTGCCAGGGGGCGTTCTTGCCCGATCCATGTCAACCTCCTTCCAAGAATACTCACCGCCATCAATTTTCAATTGAAATGTTTCTTCGAACCACCCTCTTCGAGACACACACAAATGGTTTCCCTCATAAACAAATCTTAGAGAATCCAAATGCGGATGAACATTTTGTGTGATAGGCGGCTTGGGTAATTTAATAAACTTTTCCTCTTTTGAATCAAAGCGTATTATTTCAATCTCTTTGTACATGGAAGACCAGATTGGCCTTCGTTTTGCAATCCAGTTAAAATCAGCATTTGAAGACGACGAGGTGGCACCATGTGGATAAAAGATGCCATCCATGAATTGGTTCATATTTTTCATCTCAGTCCAATGGTTGCTTTTACAATTGAAAACTGCATATTTCACCATATTCCAAATTACCACTTTACAGTCCCCTATTAATTGATCATAACAAAGTCCATAGAAATCAAATTTCCATGAAAATTTATATGGGCAGTTAAATTTTAAACAAACTTGAGTTGATGGATTCCAAACTGCATATATCCATTCCTCATCCTCAAAAGTATCAAACCATTAGAGTAGCATATTTCATCATACTCCATTGAAATTTCTTGTGGATATACATACCATAGATAGTTCATGGAGATTTTGATTCTCGAGTCGGATCAATTTGCCCTTTCTACATTTTAAGCCATTCGAATGTACCATGAATAAATTCTGGGGAGAGCTGTTGGCTTTTCGGAAATGAGTGGCAACAAATGAGTGACAGTGATGGTGCCATCCCACAACTTGGAAACAGTAGTGAACCTAATGAGTGACTTGACAGGAAGTATTGAGAAGATATTTTCCATCAACTCATCCGGTAGATTTCCGTCCATGGCTGTACAAAAAAGAACACAACAAACATTACAAACCCACAAAGTTCGAGTTTTCAGAGGCAAGTTTTCAAATTAAAGAAAAAGTAGTATAAAATTTTGAGGATGCAGTTCATACACTATTAATAATCTAAATTATATAGTAATATAAAATTTAAAAAGTTCAATATAACAAGATCTCAAAGTATCTGTTTACATAATTAAAAAAAAGACATATTGAATCAATGCTGAACAATAAATAATAAAGCATATCAAAAATCAAATTATATTACTTTTAAAGTAGGAAGTAATAACATTGCCAGAAAATTCGTAAACCTATAGTAAGGAGGAAGAAAAGAAGATGAATCGATTAAAAAGCAAAAGACACGACGAATTAGAATTATTACTGTTAAAAGGAATGGCAGACCTACAATTATTACAATAAACTGATGAGGAATGGAAGAGGATCGGAATCGTCAACTTCGCAGCCTCCCATTTCAAGTTAAAAGTTTGGAATGATTCGGCTAAAGATTTATTTATGGGGTTATGGTAATGCCCTAATTAAGATGCATTATGGGCTTTCATAAGATTCGAGTATAGAATTTAGATTTTGGGCTGATAAATATTGGATAACAGCCATATCTATATGATAATTGATAAGTAGTTTTTTTTCGGATAGCCATTTAAAGACTGAGAAAGAGGTGGGTAGATAGTTAGATACGCATATCTTTAATTTAGGGTGAAATTATTTTTTAAATTTACTAGAATTACCCGCCCGCGCGATGCGCCGGGCTCAGATTATATGTAGGAAAATTTGTATGTGGTAATAGAATAAAATTGCCTATTGAAAATCATTTTACTTTAATTTTTAATATATTTAATGAAAAAGTTTACGCCTTTCTCATTGTGAGAACAGTATACATAATAAAGGAACTAACATAACAATAGTGGGAACAATAATATTATATTTTATTTGTTTATAACAGAAAAACATTGTAAAAAAATTTATATATATTGTGAAAGAAAATAAATTTTATATATAGTAAAATTCAATGTATACACTATTTAATTTATAATCATTATTATTAGATGTGCCCCTAAATGGGTCAGTATATTATAATCTTTATTATTAGATTTGACCCTAAATGGGTCAGCCCGCAGGCCGCTCCGGAGGTCTGACCCATTTAAGATCCCATTGATTGAATATCATATACGTACAATATTTGCCAACAAAGAAGAAGAGGAAAATTCATGTTATAAAAATTATTTGGTAGGTACTCGGTACTCCCTCCGTTTCCTTAAAATTGGAACAAATGAATAGTAAGTATTATTTATTGAGTAACTTTGATTCAATTTTTAACCCAGTTGTATAAGATAAAACATAGTTAAGTGAGATCTTGTTGGATTCATCTTACCGTGTAGTTTTAGAATATCAAGTTTTTATAATTTTTACTTTTACACAATTTGAGATATTAAACGTTAAAAATGTACATTGTATTGCGTGATATATGCAAATGTTCCAATTATTCAAAAACGGAGGGAGTAGTATATATCCTTAAAATACGCTAAAAAGTTTAAATTTATAATATTAAAACTACCAATTCATATCTTAAAAAAAAAAAAAAGAGTGTAGTAAAATTTTTTATTTCAAATAAACTAACGTAACTTAAATTAAAGTTTAAGTTACAAAAGATATATCTATTAACTATTATCAACACATTCATTACAAAAATAAAAATTAAAGACACACGCAAGTAAGAACTAAATAACTCCTTAACTTAAATGTAAATATTACATATTTAAATTTTGATACAATATATAGGTTAATTATTGTATTAGTCGTAAAATAGTTACATAAATTCAATTATTAAATTCAAAAATCAAAGTCAATTAGTGTAGTTGAACAAAAAAAATTATATTAATTTGCAGAAAACATCACAATAAAGGCATTGATATGAATATGAGTTACTTAGGTACCCATTTATAATTTAGTTTCAGCGATATCAATTTTTTGATGGGAAAATTTTCCTAAATGGCTTCGATTTCGTTTATTATATCAGTTAAAGCCATTATTTTTAAATTTGTAGTATTTTTAAATCGATAAATAAATAGATATCAATACAACGTTAATTGATTTTTAAATAATCGATTAAAAATTGAAGGTTTGTTTTTGTTTATAGAAATATGTGGAAGGGAAGTTTTAAGAATATACTATTACACAATACTTTTTCATTTTGGGTAATATTATTAACTTTTAAAACAATAAAATTAGATCATACTATTTAATAAAATAAAACAGAACAATATAAAATTAAATTAAATATAATACAAAAAGTTAACTAAAATAAGTAAAAAAATATTAAATTATATTAATATAGAAATAATACAAAAAATAATCTTGATATAGACTGATGGCTTAGCAATTATGGTATCATTTTAGATTTTTACAATCTATACATCAATAAATTAATCAATTGAGATATTTTATAGCTGAAGTTAATCTTTTGATAGTATATCCTATATCCTATATAATATTATACTTCGAGTGTTAGTTGGTACAAACAATAAATTTTATTTTAAAAAATATTTTTAAATACACTTTATCGATTTAATATATGATTTTAATTATAAAATTATTAATGAAAATTCATTTATTAAGATTGATATTATTTTAGAACAAACCAATGTATATTTCATTTTTTGTTTTATGAGATGTTATTGTAAGTATGATCTTTTTAATTATTACACTAATTATATGTTAACCTTGGTTTATTAGATTGATGTTAATTTTAGTACATACCAATAATATATATTACATTCTTTTTTTTTATGAGGATTTATTCTATGATAATATTAGTAACTTTAATGATTCAATGATTAAAGACTGATTTATTCTATTCTTTTTTGGCCTAGGTAAAAATGAAATTCTTTCAAATGTGTAGTTTCCACTTTCTAAGTGATAATATTTTTTTTAAGAATATATTTTAACGGTATCAAATGGCATTCAGAAGTTAAAGGAGCAACACTTTGTTACTTGAGTTGAAATCTTGTACAATTCAAAGCAACTGAAACCATTAACAACAGTTAAAAAAGATTGAGCAATCCTTCTGGAATCAGTGTATAAAAAAACACAGGCAACGGTCATACATCAAAAAGTTTCACCTTGTATCAAAATTACTCAAAGAATTGAAAGATTTAGATTTCCCCCTTTCATTCAAGGTCAATATGAATATGAGATTCGGGAATCCATCATCGAGCCCAAAAAACACAATTTCAAATGGGAGAATTCTTTTATAACCCTTCTATTTTCCAACAGGAGCGTGGTAAATTTGGAATGCTCTAATACCTTATCCATTTTCCATCACAGCTGTATGAAGAATTGTCAGTAGCACAAAGAGACTCAAAACTTAAACAAATTATATAAAATTTACCATGGCTAGTGCCCAGCTAATGGGCCAGATATATATGATATTTAAGAAGAAATTTACCCGTTCTTCAGTGCATTGCAGTACACATCTTAGCAAATACCAGCAGATCAAACACTTCTTCCCTCCTTTGTTTTCGATAAAAGATTTTTTTTGAGGAGAAATATTTATTTGCTATCAAAGTCTGCACCAAAAGTTACAATGTTTTCGATAAAAGATGACTCATCTAAAACACTAACTTTTAGCTGATAGCACAACACAATACAACATTATAGACACACATATTAGTATGAACTAATTTTATAAGAATTTCTATAGATCAATCAGTGCATTGTAGAAAAGGACAACCTACTGTTCATATTAGCATACTAAAATTTGAAAACTCTTACTTTCAAATGTATTGTCCACTGCTAACATTAGCCCATATGTAGTCTTCGGGGTGTCTTGCAAAATAAATGATCCTCACACTAACCGAAAAAAGAATCGTATATTATGATTGAAAATAACATAAAACTTTTATTAATCAATATTTAGCTAAGCAAGATTCAGAACTAATATTAATGTGATTGATTAACTTACCTAATCATATAGCAATTGAACAATTAGAGGAAACGAAAAAAGCTAGGGCGAAAATACATGTCACCAATCAAATACATTAGAAGAAAATAGTGCTTAAAAATCATTCATCACCACCTCAGATCAATTGAAACACCAGAATATACTCTCCATATATGTCTCAGAATATATCAGCACATGATGTCAACTTCCAAATCACTCAACACTTCATACCTACCTTCATTTTAAACATTCAAATTAACCAAAATCAGTGAACTGTAATGAGGAAACAAATCAACAATTGCAATTTGAGAAAAGATGTTCCCTGATTGTCTGTAGGTTTGGGAACACCTATTTGAATATGCAGAAAAATAACAACAAAAAAATAAAAAGCACACATGGACTAAATTTACCTCTTTAAGGTGCCAAAGTTATGCGGATCTGCTGCACAGTGGTCGATGACGGGGAGGTTTCAGTTTAATCAGAGAACTACACATCCAACTAAAACATACATTAATGATGATTAAAAAAAAAAACAACAACAACGATAAACTGAAAGAGTGGCGAAAGCGCATATGAATAGATCCATAGGGGTATAATTCTTGAACTATAATAAATATGATTTTAAGTATCTAACTCTTACGAAAATAAATTTAATGAATAGTAAAAACCTACAAACCTTGGCGGAATTCAATCAAGCAATCCATTTTTGGGCTCGCAGGTTAAAGCTACATAATTAGGCAAAAACTAATACGACATGGTTTCCATGAATTAAGTAATAAACTCTAAATAATTAGCAAATTGAAACTTTTGGGCAGTCGAAACCATTCAATCAAAAATGAAACAACCAATATGGCTCGCAGGTTATTCTCAATCGACAATTGGGGGTTTTCCACCACTTACCCAATCGGCAGTTCGTAGATAGACATGAAGGCGGAGGCGGAGGCGGAGGCGGGTGAATCGGAAAGGGCACAATGGGTGAGAGATGTAGCGGCGCGGCTCAACGGTGGCGAGCGATGGAGACGGGCAATGAAGATGCAACGGTCGGCACAGAGAAGGGCGACGTCCGACGGGATGCGGAGAGGGTGGTGGCAGAGGTGCCCGGCGGGAGTTGGGTGGAGGACGGGCGGAGGGCAGTGTTGAGTCGTCGGGAGGGGGTGGGGGGAATTTATGGATTTAGGGTTTGATAATGCAGTAAGAGGTGGGTAATAAAGTTTTTGTATTTGGTAGGTGTTTTTATTAATTGGTAGTAATTGGATTGATTTTTTAATTTTTGGAAGGCAAGTTATATAGTTTTAATTGAATGGTAAAAATAGAGTTTGATATCTATTTTAGACTGACTTTTTAATATAAAATAATATTAATGGATGGATTAAGGGATTTTCATTCTATAATGAGTGAGTGAGATTTTATTTCTATTGATTGTGAGATTTTCTTTCTATATTGAGTGATTGAGGAAGATATTGATTAGGGGAATTTTCATTTCATTCTATACATGGAATTTTTTGGATAATTTAGTGTGTGAGAGAAAGAAAAAAATAGATTTTGTGAGGAGAGTAGGCATTTGAGCGGGAAAATGTGTGTGTGAATGTAGCTTAGTTTATACTATGATATAGATAACTTGGCAATAAAAATATAATTTGAGAATTTATTATAGTATAAATAGATATAGACATATATGCATGCATATATTTTATTATATGACATTACTGTTTTACATGTGAATGGTAGATTGGCCGTTGATTCTTGAGTGATTTTCCATGTTTTTGGTAACTTTTCCTTGACATAGTGTCAATATTGTTTGTAGTTTGTATCGCACGGGCTCCCACCACCCTTTCTTTAGCTTCGGATTCTCCAAAACAAAAAAAAAACGTAGTGTTTGAGATGATTTCCTTCTATTATGGTTGTCAATATGTTGCCTTTGGAAATTGAGATAGAAATCTCATTTATAGAAGAAAGTGAACGACGATTGTAATGAACTACCAAAAAAAGAAACTTGTGCAAAGCACTATTACATTTATAAGTATCTTTTTTTTAAATATATAATATATTGGGTATCTCAGCGAAAGAAAATTTTTAATAAAAAATCACTAAAGAAGTTGATAACCGAATTTACGGTTGAAATTCTTTGGCTACCAAAATTTTATTGACTAGAATTCCATAACTATCAATATTTTAGCGACCAAATTTGCGATTTCTCTTGCAATGTTACTTAAAAGAGGAACAAGGGCATGTGACCCATCCCTAAAGTTAAAAGTTTAAGAGGGTGTTTAGATTAGCGATATAAAACAGATTATCTGATTATTGCGTTTTCAAAAAACACAAATAATCAGGTTTGCAGCACTTTTTTTAGCGGTTGAACTGATTATTTGCGTTTTGAAAATGCAATAATCAGATAATCCATTTTCTTGCAGCTTACCCAAACACCCTCTAAGAGAGGCTGTTTGTTTAGACTAAGGGCCTGTTTGCTTTGGTTTTTGAAAAAAAGAAGAAATCATTAGAAAAAATAGAATGAGAGAGAAGGAGAATTCAAAAGCAAAAACAAGCCAATGAAGGTCATTCAGCCCAAACAAGCAGCCCATTAATGGTTAAATGGTTGGTTCAAAAACAAAATAATCTTTGAATATTGATTCAGTTCAGAGTATAACAAACAACTTCTGAATGTGAAGTACAATGGTAAGGGAAGCATTTAATTGATTCCTTGTTGTCATGAACCTATAAATACAATTCTAATCGCAACACAGTTGGTTGTACCTCAGCACTTTTTAGTGATATATAACCATGTTGATTAGAATGAAATAATTCGATTAATACGTAAAATATAAAGCGTTTGCATTGGGCACACAAGAAACACGAGACCTTGTGGGATTTCGTGAGATCTCTAAAAATGAAGCCTTGAGATCGTCAAACATCCAATATGAAGTACTCTTACTACTTTCTTATTTATCGAGTAGTTTATTGAACATTATTCAAACCACATTATATATGAGCTTAAGTTTACCACTTATTTGAGGCGTTACAACTCAATCGCAATCGACTTAAGCTCTAAAACTCAATGTAATGATTTGAGTTAGCAAGCAACCCCATTGTTCTGAAATGCTCTACCTTTAACATCTGACAAGTTGCACATTTTGCCACAAAACTAGCCAAGCCAAGCCTCAAGAACCCAAGCCTCGAATTTCTTGGATGATAGTTAATTTGACAAAGTTGTATGCTTAATTTACAGGTGGGATTTATTTATCACATCATCAAACCTGCTTATCCACTTTAAACAGCTTTTAAACACTCTCAATTGTAATTTTCCTCACACCCTTTTTTCAATTTTGGAATTTGATTGTTGAGGAAACTTTTTTTGACTGTATGCTCTTGACATCCCTAGCACAGTTCAGTATCCCATGTACTCTCTTGCTTTGGACACTAACACAGAACAATGTGTAGTCCAAAAAAGAATATAAATATTATAAATAGTAATAAAAAGATAGATAGATAATTCACTGTCCCTCATTGCAAACAAAAAAATAGGGTATGATACACACACACTACTACTCTCCACAAGAATCACAAAATTATTAGATGCAGTGTCACAGTCATCTTTTTCAGTGTACCTCTCATTCATTACCTTTGTCCTTTGCATTCATTCATTCCTTCCTCCATCCACTAAATGCTCCTTGCCATCCTTTCAATCTCAGGCCCTTTTTTCCCCCTTTCTTTCTTACAATTAGGGTTTTTTGTTTTTGTTTTTGTTTTTTTGTTTTTTTGTTTTTTTTTTTTCTTTTTTCATATTTATTTTAATTTGTGGCCATATTAATGATCAGGGGCTGCTTCTGAAATCAATTGGACTTTGTGTGTGAACATCTATCTATCTGTCTGTTAATTCTGTGGGTGGGTTCAGTGCAGTGTGGTTGCTGCCAGCTTTTTCCTTTGGAGAAGGAAACAATCTGGAGGAAAAGTGGTTACCCTTGCCCCTACTCTCTGAACGATTTTTTCAGCGGTAGAGATCAGACTGCAGGTAAAATTCATCAACCCCTTTTATTGCTTGTCCTTGTTTGATCTAGTTTACCTTTCTTGTTTGGAAATAGTGTTTGTTTCTTTGGGTGTACAGTAGTTTGCATAATTGACATTAATCTATAGAGTTGTTTCTTGATGTGCTTAGGGTTTTGTGTTGTGATTTCTGAGAGAATGGTTTTAACTATAATCACATTTCTTAAATGATCATTACAGCTGATACAATTAACAAGAGTTTGATTTTATAAAAAGATTATTCTAATAAACTTCCATAATTGGTCAAGGAATATCCAAACATATTAAATCAACCATGTGCATTTTGGAAGATTGCCCTGCAAACGATGCTTCTTTAGAGCATACACTCATGGCAATCTCTGCTAAACTTATATGATCATCAGGTGTGTTCAAGTAAAAAAAAAATTAACTACAGTAAATGCAATATCATTATCGATCACAATAACAGGATCAATAGAAATTAACAAACTTGCAAGTTAAAATCTTGTTTTGTTTAGAGTTTGGTTTTATGGATGGATTTGAAGAGATTAATTTATACTACTGTGTGGCTTTAAAATTCTATATTTGAATAATGCACTTACTTAAATTATTCATCTTGTTTGAATCACGAAAAATAAATAAATAATTAAATAGAAGTACTAACTAATTAAACTTTTATTATAGACGAAATTGAGATTCCAAGAAAATTGCAATTTCCAACCTTAAAAGTGAAAATTGGCTCCAAATTCTACATATTTTACAGACATTTCAAGAATTAAACAATCATTTTATCAAAACGAACTGCTTTCAGGAAAAACCTCCAACAATGGCTTCGTCGAGCTCTCACAACTGCCCCTGCGCCGCCTGCAAGTTCCTGCGGCGGAAATGCAAGCCGGGCTGCGTTTTCGCGCCCTATTTCCCGCCGGAGGAGCCTCAGAAATTCTCCAACGTGCACAAGATTTTCGGCGCCAGCAACGTCACCAAGCTCCTCAACGAGCTCCCGCCGCACCAGCGCGAGGACGCCGTAAATACCCTCGCCTTCGAGGCGGAGGCCCGCGTCAGGGACCCCGTTTACGGCTGCATCGGCGCCATCACTTTCCTGCACAAGCAGATCGATCGCCTCCAGAAGGAGCTCGACGCGGCCAATGCCGACCTGATCCGCTTTGGCTGCAATGATGTTGTTCTTCCCAGCACTGCCGTGGATGATCCGCGGCCGCTGGCGGCTGCGGCGGCGCTTGATTTGGGCAGGATCGGTGAGGTATTTTATCAAACACCATATATGCAGAGTAGCCCATATTTGATTCCATGGGAAGATGACGATAATTTAAACCCTAATGGGGGAGGACTTGATGGGAGTTTTTGAGGGATTTTGTAATAAATTAGTATTAAAAGGGTTTTCGCCTTAATGATCAGCCTAGGGTTTGCATCTATGAGGAAGTGATGACACTTTACTAAAACGAAAAGAAAAAAAAATGAAAAAAAAAAATAAATCTAGCAAGTGAGTTTTGGATGGATTTGGGAATGGAATTTGAATCTATAGATGTAGTGATAGCTAGCTAGTTAGCTAGTCTGACATCAATTATTCTGGCTACAGAATCCCTGTTACTCTTTTTGCCTTTTTAATTTTAAAATAAAGTAATTACTATCTCAATGTTTTTTTTTTTTAAAAAAAAAATTTCTAGCTTGAATAGGTTGTATTTTGTAATATATAAAAAAAAAACTTTTTGGATTTAATTAATTAAAAAACAAAGTAACTCTCTTCCATATACTCCCTCCGTTTATTAATAATTTAATACTACAAGTGTAACATTTTGATATTTTTTTACTGTAATTGTAGCACTTTGACTTATATTTTTGTTATAGTTATACAAAAAAATACTTCTATATCCATGTGAGATATTGTTGGATTTGTCTTATCTTGTAGTTTTTAAATATGAAATTTTTAGAAATTTTACTTATACCGAATTTGAGTTATTAATAATTTAAAATGTACATTAACATACGTGCATGCAAACGAGAAACATTACACTTATTAAAAAACATACGTATTTTGGCACTTTGATTTGCACATGATATTAATAGTGGACAATTACTCGGAATATAGTGGTTTTAACACAGTAATTTAGATACAATGGTTAGAGATTTAATACTAATGTATAATTTGAATACAAGAATCTAAGTAATGATAGCTAATAGTAATTGTTTATGCGTACTAGGTGATTATCGAGTAGAGCTACTCGAACTCGACTCGGGACTTGGCTCGGAAAAACTCGACTCGTACTCGAAAAATTCGAGTCGAGTAATCGAGTAGTCGAGTAGGACACTCGAGTATCGAGTTCGAGCCCATGTATATGATACTCGAACTCGAGTCGAATATCGAGTACTTGACTCATTTTCCTCTTTTTTCTTTTTGTTTAAAAAAAATTTAAAAGGAAAAATGTCAAAAACAAATTACTCGAGCTCGAGAATGAAAAGAAATAAAAATAAAAAAAACTAATCGAGATCGAGTAGCTCGATTACTCGACTCGATTGAAAATATATATATATATATATATATATATATATACTTGAGCTACTCGAGCTCAAACTCGAACTCGAATTGAGTCGAGCTCGAGCTTTACTACTCGACTCGAGTTCAAGCTCGAGTAGCAAAATTTCTCCCTCAAATCAAGCTCAAGTAGTTCACTAATCGGGCTCGACTCGACTCGATATCACCCCTAATGCGTACATGACAAGATACACGAATTTCCCAGCAGTAAGAAATTATGCCATATAAATTATCCATCCGTCCCATCTAATATATCATGTTACTGTTTGTCACGATAATTAATGTAAAATTAATTTTTGTGTTACGATCGGGTTCATATAATTGTCAGAGGAGAAAGTTATTTTCATTTATAAAAAGACGATATTTATGAATACATCCAAAAATAGTAAGACGATATTTATGAATACATCCAAAAATATTCATGCATGAGGCTAATATCAACCAGGTTGACCTTGGACAGGCCTCTGTCTCTAACTCCAAAGAGGAAGTGGTTTTGAAGGAAAAGGTGAATTTGTCTCCTAGGACAGAATTGGATAACAAGGTTGAAGTTCCCTCCCAGCCATCTTGTGGCGATTGGGTCAAAGTCATGCGAAAAAAGAGTAAAGGGCTGAATAGAACTGCATCCTTGGGCTCAAAGCCCATTTCTCTCTTGATGGGCCGGAAAGGGAATGGTCTTAGAACCAAGCCTATTTCTTCCTCTATGGGCTCCAAGAAATTCTTGCAGGCCTCTTTGGCTATGGATGTCCTGGACACCAAACGCAAGGCTAAAGAATCTAGGGCCCCTGGGCGTGCTCATTCTCTCTCGGGGAAGGAAATCGGAGGAGTCAACTACCCTGTTCGGACAAGATCAGCTCCATCCTTGATTGACAGCATCGATTCCCAGTCTGCGGGGGAGGCCTTGGGTGGATCGGAAGTTAATAATCAAAGGGAGGAGGGAGTCCTGAAAGATGAGGATCAAGTGGCTTCGCCAGCTGCGGCAGGAATTGGGGCTGCTCTCGCCCAGCTTGTCAGTTGAATCTTCCGTTGTCTGGTATTGTATGCTAGGTTCCTCTTCCCTATTAGTAGTTTTTATGATTAATTCAGCCTTTCGGAATTTTAAATTACTCTCTTGGAACGTTGGGGGAATAATGGGATTACCATCTAGAAGAGCCTTGAAGGATTTATTGAATTCTCACAAGCCGGATCTGTTGTTTTTGTTCGAAGCTCAATCGTGTTTTGCAAACTCGCGGCTATTTTTATTTCAAGCGGATTATGAGACAGTGTGTATTCAAGAGGCACGTGGCAGGGCTGGAGGAGTTTGGGTTCTTGCTAGGATAGGGCTCATGTTTAAGGTTGAGCTTTTTGATGATAGGGATCGTATGGTTACACTGCAGGTATCGGAAGGAGATAATTATTGGTTCATCACAGCTTTGTATGCTTCCCCCCGGTACAATGAGCGTAAGGATAATTGGAATTCGCTTATCCAAGTGGCTAATGCTATTAATGGTGCCTGGGCTGTGGTCGGTGATTGGAATCAGATCTTAACGTCTGTCGAGGTCAGGGGCGGCCTTCATAACCCCACTCGTGCAGAGGAATTTGGAGAAGTCCTCGACAATTGCGGGCTAGTTACCATCAACACTCAGGGGGGGAGCTTTACTTGGTCTAGGCCAATGGGTGATACGAGGCGCATCTATAAGAGGTTGGATCGTTGTGTGTCCAATTTGGATTGGATGGACAAATTCCCCTGTGGTTTTGCTCAGGTTCTTACTCGAGTTGGCTCTGACCATTGCCCTCTGCTGGTGTCTTGTGGCGCTGCTCCGCCTAGGATTCATCAGAGACCTTTCCGTTGGGAGGCCTCTTGGAATGAAGTTAAAGACTATGGTTCGGTGGTGGATACGGTGTGGTCTCAACCGGCACCCTCCATTTGCCATCAGATGGATAAGCTTAAACTCGCTTCGCTGGAATTCAACAAAAGTTATGGGGGCAATTTTAAGTGGAGGATCTTCAAGCTGCGTCAAAGACTTGCTGGAATTGCCAATACTCTAGAACGGGTTGATTCTATTCGCCTCATCCTCCTGGAAGCTGAATTGAGACACGAGCTGGATTCGGTGATGGCTCAGGAAGAACTCTACTGGTACCAACGCGCTCGGGATAAATGGGTGCGGCTGGGGGATCGAAATACTAAGTATTTCCATGCGCAGGCGAAATCCAAGGGCCACCGGAGACGTATACATGGGCTATTCATGAATGATGGGGTATGGTGCGAGGAGAGTAGTGAATTGCAGGCTCATGTCATCGATTATTTTCAGAGGCTCTACTCCAGGCCTCCTAAGGATCTTCAGGATAGGCAGCTTGAGATTGAAGGCCCTAATCAACTCCCAGATTTCTTACCTTTGACTGCGGATTTTTCCCAATCCTTGGAAGAAAAGATCACTATGGGGGAGGTGGCTGATGTGGTTAAGGACATTAATGGCTATGCGGCGCCGGGACCGGATGGTTTCCCCGGTATCTTTTTCAAATCCTTTTGGCCAACCATTGGTCCCTCGGTCTACAATTTCGTCCGGCAGACATTTGAGGACAGTTTCTTTGATCCTAAAATTGCTATGGCATATATCTGTCTTCTACCAAAAATGGATATTCCATCTTCCCTGAAGGACTTTCGGCCCATTACTCTGTGTAACGTGCTTTATAAGGTGGTAACCAAGATCCTTGTCAACCGGATACGACCCGCTCTCCAGAATTGTATTTCCAGTCACCAGGCAGCGTTCTTGCCGGGTAGAGGGGCCATAGACAATGCCATCACTCTCCAAGAGCTTATGAGACATTTGTCTAATCCGCGTATAAGGATGAAAGCCATCCTTCTTAAGATTGATGTGGCGAAGGCGTATGACCACGTTCATTGGGATTTCCTTGAAGATTGCCTTGTCAACATGGGGCTGCCGGAATCTACTTGTCGTTTGATCATGTTCTGTGTCTCATCTCCCTCATATTCTGTTTTATGGAATGGTCAACCTCTAGAGAATTTCTGCCCGGGAAAGGGACTTCGGCAGGGAGATCCGATTTCCCCTTATTTGTTTCTAATTGTCATGGAAAGGCTTTCTCTCCTTATTCAAAAGATGGTCCATCAGTGGAGGTGGAAACCAATCAGGGAGCCTAACTGGGGTGTGGACATCTCTCACATGATTTTTGCGGACGATCTAATTTTGTGCTCTTTGGCGGACAATGGAAGTATCAATAGTATCTCCAAAGCTTTGGATACTTTCGCCACTGCTTCGGGACTGAAACTTAATCCCATGAAGTCCGCGTTATTTTTTTCTAAAGCTGTGGATGAGACTAGCAGATTTCGGATATCAGAAACTCTTCGAATTCCGGCAGTAGAGGCCTTCGGGTTGTATCTTGGTTTTCCCATGCTCACTGGTAGACTGAAATGCCGAGACTTCTCTTTCATCTTGGACAAAATGGATGCTCGGTTGAACGGATGGGCTTGCAAATTCCTCAATAAGGCAGGTAGACTTACTCTTTGTCGTGCGGTTTTATCAACTATTCCTACCTACATTATGCAACTTCATTGGCTACCCGAATCCATATGTGGGGCAATTGATAGAAAGGTGAACAGATTCCTTTGGAAAGATCGTGAAGGGAAGGGGATTCACTTGGTAAACTGGGGAATGGTAGCAAGTGCCAAGGCGGCAGGGGGTTTGGGCATTCGTAAGGCCCGTCCTATGAACATTGCCTTGCTAGGCAAACTTCTTTGGAATGCAATGCACGCCCCAGACAAGACATGGGTTAAGATGCTAAATGGCTTCCAACCTGCCTTGGGCAGGCTCTCGACTGATGAACCGAAAAGCCGGTCGAGATTACAATCAATACTGCAGAAAGTTACTCAGTTTCTGAAAGGAGGATTTCAGTTCAGGGTTGGTGATGGGAATTCCTCCCTTTGGTTTTCGGATTGGTGGAAAGGATCCCAACTAGGCCCCCAAATGCCTTACGTAGCTACTCATGATCTTGACTTGCGAATCAGAGATATCATCCTTCAGGGAAGCTGGAATTGGGAGAGAGTTTACATTGCGCCGCCGGAGGATATCCGTTTGGAAATATGTGCATCTCAGCCCCCTGCTCTTCATGACAGGGTGCCTGATAAGTGGATTTGGAATGATAAGTCGACAGGCATTTATTCAGTCCGATCTGCTTATAATTTTCTGGTGAATAATGAGGATAGGGACGAGAACTGGAAATGGATTTGGCAAGCAACGATTCCAGAAAAGGTTGGTTTCCTCTTGTGGTTAATCTGTCATGATTCTTTGCCTATTAATGTCACTCGTTTCCGTAGAAAGATGTCTTCCTCTCCTTTGTGTCTTTTATGTGGTGTTGAGGAGGAAAGTTGGAACCACTGTCTTTTTACCTGCCCTTGGGTTCAAACTGTTTGGCAAAGGCTTCGTATCAATATCCCATGGGATGTTCACTCCATCCCCAAGCAGGCCATCAGATTTTTTCTTAAAGGATTCTTCACGCGTTATGGCTCTATTTTTGTGGCAGCTGTGTGGCAAATCTGGATAGAGAGGAACACTAGAGTTTTCCGTGGGGATCATAACCAGGTTGGAACTATACACAGAAACATTCTTCGGATGGCTTGGGATATGAAAAAGGCTGGAAGAAAGGATTCGCCTAATCCGTCTAAGATTAAGATAATTCATTGGAAATCGGTTGATTCACCTGACACCATCCTTCATGTGGATGGCAGTGCGCTGGGTAATCCGGGGCGTTCCGGCTTCGGCTTTGTGGTTCGTAATGATAAGGGAGTTTGGCTTGGTGGAGGATGTGGCTACCTGGGGTGTCACGATAGCCTTTTTGCTGAATTAACTGCTGTGTGGAAAGGACTGGAATATGCATCCAGGAATGGATACATGACAATTGAATGTTTCACTGATTCTATGGTAGGGCTGGCTGCGATCAACTCCCAGCATACTTTCCATCCGCTTGCATCTATTTTAGTTCGGATTGAAGAATTGAGGAAAAGTTTTGTTTCGTGTCGGATATCTCATATTCTTCGTGAGGGGAATAAAGTTGCGGATAGATTGGCTAAGCATGGCGCGTCTAAGGAAGAGTTTTACACCACTTGGGCGTTCCCGCCGGACTTCGTGATCGGTGAATTAGAGCTGGATGGTTCAGGCGTTGGAGTCATCCGGACCTAGCGCTCGTTTTCTCTCCTTCCATGACCTGTTGCTGGGTTTTTTTCTTTGTATTTTTTTTTTTTTTTTTTTTTTTTTTTTTTTGCTTCTGTTGCTCTTTCTTTTTCCTGTTTTCCTTTTTCTTTTATTGTGGTTTAGCTGGCTACGGCTCGTCGAAAAAAAAAAGTATGACATTTTAGTTGAGATAAAACTCGGAGTACAAAATAATTAAGGGGAGAAAAAAAATCATGTAAGAGTTAATAATTGTAGATTATGTTCCATCCCTCCGCTGATTGGTCACACTTGAACTTTTTGATTGTTTATGGTATAAGTTTGACCTATTTTTTTTTTTTTGCAATTATACAAAAAAAATATAGTCGAGTGGGATCTTATTTGATTCATACTCCCTCCGTTCCAAAATAGTAGTCTTTTTAGAGATGAAAAAGTGTTCCACAATAGTTGTCATTTTGGGTATTTCTATGAAAGTTTTCCAATATTACCCCTTTATTCCCCCAATGGTATTTATTCTCTCTCCACCCCAAGTATATTTCTTGGAAAGTGAGAGGGGTAGAAATGGAAGATTGTGTGGTAATAATTGTGTTTCTTGGTTTGTGTAATATTTGCTAGAAAGACAACTAAAAAAGAACGGAGGGAGTATTTATAGAGCATTGGATGATGTATCAAAAAATTTTGAGAAAGAATTAATACAAGAGAGGGAGTAAAAGGCATGTGGGTCCAGGGATCAATCTACTACTGCATGCATGTGTATATATATGTCTGAATAATAATATACTCCCATTAGCAGAATAGAAGGTAGATAGTCCCACTAAACATCCGATCCGATCCCTTGAAAATGATTAGGTTTTAATAAGTTGGAGGGCTGTGGCCTGTGGCTGCCCACTTTTCAGTTTTTCACTTCACTTTGAAATAACCACACACTGCATTTCAGAATTATACTAGTATTTGAATTCATTTATTTATTTATTCTTTTTCCTGTTTGACATACAAAATACTACAATAAAGAGTCACTATTAACCAGTTTTTCTTAATATCATCACAATTTCTTTCTCTTTTGTTTTTTAAAAAAATTCTAAAATTATGTAACTAATTAAAAAATTCAATAATATTTTAAGTGATTATACTGTTTTATATAATTATATTATTTTGTTTTAATCAAAGCTACTTGACGAAAATTTTAAAATTAAAATGAAGCAGATAAATAAAATGGAAGAATTAATAAGTAATGATAGGAAGGGGCCGGGAGAGAACATAAAATGGGTATTTAGGTTGGAAAACATAAACAAACGAAAGGACCCAAAAAACATACTACTAGTTGTCTCTATGGAGTTCAGACAGCGCACTTATGTTTCTTGCCAGAAATAGGTCAGGATAAACTGTTGTTTAATTATATTTCTCACTGTCTGTCTCTGCACTTCTCTTGTTTATTGTCTCATGACTGCATACATTCCATTACAATAAAAATTCTATAATATGAATCTTCCACCATTGGCTTCCTCTTCAGATCATAAAATGAATGATTAATTATCTTGCACTAAAATATTAACGAACCCATCATATCCTACCTTATGCTATTGATATCCTTGTCCTCCTATAGTAAACTAATAATTGGATTCACTATTATTACAATGTCTCTTATTTATTACCATCATGAAATCAAACAAAGGTAGCCGTGGGAACAATCTGACAAATTATACTCCCTCCGTCCCATTTAACTTGTCCTGTTTGACTTCTGCACACAATACAATGCACTTTTTCAACCGTTCATATCTCAAAATATAATAAACAGAAAATTATGTAAAATATATATTCTAAAACTACATGATTATACGATTCTAACAAGATCCAACTCGATTATTTTTGTTCAAATATATAATTCAATAACATTGAGTCAAAGCTAAACAATGAACAGTGCAAAAAAGTCAAACAGGACAAGATGACAGGGACAGAGGGAGTAGTAGTTACAAGTATGGTAAGATTGAAGTCAAGTAGTACTCCAGTGTCCCAACTCAAATATCTTGATTTTTATTTTTATTTTTGGATGTCCCATCACAAATGTCTTATAATAAGAAATAATTTTCCCTCTAACAATTATGTGGGCCCCATTATATACTCATAAATTAATTTTACCTTAATTCCCGTGGCCAACAGTAACATGACAATATAAATGGGAATGACGGAGTAATATATAAAGTGGTGATGTGCATGCAATTGGCAAGCTTTAAATAAATTCTTGTTGTCATGTGGTCTGAATTTTTCTCATGAGTCTATATCTATATGTTAATGTATGAAACTGTGGAGCAGCCAGAAGGAAGTGTCATTCCAACAGTTAAAAGCTGCTGCCCAAATAACAAGCCGTCAAGCCCCACTCATTAAGCCTACCTGACCCATTGCCAGACTTACTGTTTATCTTTTAATTACACCTCGTTTTTGGTTAACTTAAGGTAAAAATGGATATGGCTAAATAAGAACTTGAAATTTACCTAGCTTATGTCCAAGCAGGCCCGGCTCCAAGGGGAGCACCCGGAGCCGGTGCTCAGGGCCCCCATTTTGGGGGCCCCACATGTAATTTCTTTTTTTTTTTTAAATGAATGATAATTCTTTTATATATATATAAAATAAAATGTAAACATACTTAATATTTTAAGCATATATGTCTAGTAGTGCTAACTAGCTAATTATTTTTTATGTTAGTATTTTTTAAAAATTATATCATGTGTTTAAAACTATTATTATATAAAAAAATTTTAATTAAAAAAATTTGCAAATATATTAATATGAATGTAAAATACTTCCTACGCTTTTTTAATTGGTACATTCCAATTACTAATTTCAACTAGCTAATTTTGGAACTTAATTTGTTAGGTTAAAAAAGATTCACTACAAGAAAAATCTCCTGCACCGACCGCAAATCCGGTCGCCGGACCCGGGATACGGGTCGTCTCGGAGGCCACCGACCGGCCCACCGACCGCAAAGGTCGGTCGGTGATTTTCTGGTAGGCGGCCGAGAAGCAACCAAATGTGGTCGGCGCACCGACCGCTGCACCGACCACATTTGGGGTCGGTAAAGCCTGGTCCCAAAAGGTCCGGGAACCCGCCACCGACCGCACTACCGACCGCAGGTGCGGTCGGTAATTCTCTTCTATTAAAATGTTCTCAGGAGGACTCGAACCTAGTACCTCAACAACACCCAACCACAACCTAACCAGCTTGGCTAGCTCTCTAAATGATCAATCATTTCCCGCCACGTGTTCTATATAGTATACCTTCTCAAATATATTTGAAAGGTTTTGTTAAAGAGAGGACTCGAACCCGAGTCCACCCCAAGTTCCCCTCGCGCGCGTACCGTCTGTGCAACCAATGTTTCATGTTATCCTATGAAATGCTTTATATATAACCTATTTAAATACATATATACATATATATGTGTATTTAAAATATAAAATAAAAACTAAAATTATATTAATTAAATAAAAACAATTAAATTAATTAAATAAAATATAAAATAAAATTAATTAAACAATTAACTAAAATAAATGAAATAAATAAAATAATAAGATCATTTCAAAAGTAAGATAAATTTGATTAAATTATAAAATAAATAAATAATTAAAATTAAAATATAAAATAATTTAATAAATAAATTATAAAAAAATAAATAATATAATAGCTCAAAAAAAGAATAAATGTATTCTAAAAATAATCAAAGAAATATTTTATAAAAATATAAAATAAATGAAAAAAGTTTTAGAGACCGCAAATTCGGTCGGTAATGCGGTCGGTAGACTATTTTTTTTAAAAAAAAATAATTCAAATAAAAAATTTGAAAAAAAAACTTACCGACCGCATTTGCGGTCGGTGGTGCGGTCGGTGGCACCGACCAAATAAAAATTGGTCGGTGCATTGGTTGCCACAAGACCGGGGGGCCCCCAACGGCTCTTTGGCACCGACCGCAGCGTGCGGTCGGTGGGCCGGTCGGTAAATCCGACCCGTAATTGGTCGGTCGGTGTGTGCGGTCGGTGGAAGCGATTTTTCTTGTAGTGATTTTGAATAGGAGTTAGCTAGTTTGATGAACTTTTGTTTAAATAAAGGTGACTTATCCTTTTCCTCTTTTTTTTTTTTCTTTTTTTTTTTTCTTTTTTTTCTTTTTTTTTTCGGGGGAGAAGGGAGGGCACTTCGATTCTTTTCCAAAAGACCCATTGTTGTACATTCGTCTTCTTTATTGTGCCGTGCATTCCATGATCACATTTTCTTGATCTTTAATGTATATATATAGGCATAGCCACCACAATTTTCTCCCCATTTGAAGTTCCACATACATATATTACATATTTATGCTATAACTAATAACTACGCAAAATAAACATGCTAATTAAGAACAATCAATAAAAATTCTCAATGTCTAAATTTTTATAGGTCATCAAATATCACCTGTAATATCCAACGGGGGAATCAAAATTTTATTAGGGTTTAAGAGATGCAGCTTACAAATCATGAGGAAAATATATTGAGAAACTAACATTACTTTCAGGTGATATGTAACTGTTGGAGCAAAAAGGCATAGTTTTGCAGAGTGGTAAAGTGTCTGTTGTTCTTTCACAGAAATACAAATAAATACATAAATATATATAGAGTTATATGACAATAATAGACGACATGAAATGATATATGCAAGCAGAAAAAGCACATCAATCGGTCCCTTAGCTTTGGTGAATTGCTGGCTGCTGAAAATACAGTAAAATGGAAGCAAAGCACAATGCAGATCTGAAGATGTCACAATTTCACTGTATTTTCATAGTTCAATATATATATTTTTAACTATTAGTTAAATATTAAATTGATAAATAAAAATGATTAAAAGTATATTTTAAATTTATGTAATTAGACAAATCTAAAATCCCATTTTACTATAATTTTTAATTAAAAAAAGGTAAGGTATTATTTCTGCTACATATAGTATATGTCAACATGTTAGAATTCTACCTTAATCATTTGTCACATTTTGATGCCCTTTGATTTGCTCATTTTATAAGTATTAGATACTTCGATTGAATAAATTATATATATATAAGGATATATGAGATATTTCAGTGAATAGAAAGAAAATATGATATACTAATGTTTTATTAGTGGATGAAAATGACACAGATCTAACATAAAACTTATTAGTAAATAATTTTAAAGAAAATGAATCATTAAAACAAACATCAAAGGAAGATAGTACATTTAAAAAAAAATATGGATCAGTTTTATAACAGGGAATGAAAATTCGCATTCTCTTTTGTTGATCTACATTACAAATAAATCGTGTTGGAGGTTAAGTGCCTTGACTTCCAACGGAAGGTTGGAGGTTCGATTCCCACCGGCCCCCTATTCCTTCCTTTTATTCCCCTTTGTAATTATGTGTTATGAGCTCCCACCACCAGTACAAGAAAAGTCAGGATTACCGACCCCAAAACAGGGTTTTACGGGTCGTTTAGGCCCTTACCGACCCCAAACCCGGGTCGGTAAAATTCTGGTAGGTAATTCAAAATCGACCACGGGAGATTGTGGTCGGTGGCTTTACCGACCCCATGTTTGGTCGGTAGTGGGGTCGGTAATTTAGGGACGGGGACCTTGTGGTCCAGAAATTACCGACCCCATTGTGGGGTCGGTAAATCTCTTATATGATAAAATGTGCTCAGGAGAGCTCGAACCCACCACCTCAGCCTCACTTAGCCACAACTTAACCGGCTGGGCTACGCCTTTGCACCGCCAATGAGAAGCCGCCACGTGTCATATATTAATTCCTCCCCAATGGTGAAGAGGGGATTCGAACCCAGGTGAAGTAGATTTCTCACCTGCGCGCGTGCCATCCGGATATACAACTTTTCATGTTATCATATGCAATTTGTTAAATATATATAGTATTTTTATATATAAATGTGTAAATTAATAACTTAAAGATTAATATAAAAATTGATATTAATTAAATAAATAATTAGAATAATTCATTAATTATATAAAATATAAAATTAAATTAACTGGGTAAAATTAATTAAAACAGTAATTAAATGTAATAAAACAGAAATCAATATGAATAAATATTAATTAGATTAAAAATTTTATAAAATATTAAATTCCATAATAAAAATTAAAAATAACATATGCACAATAAAATTCAATAATTAATATAAATAATAGCGATCCAATATATATCGGTAATAGCGATCCAATATGTTCGATCGCAAATTTTGATCGCTAAATTGACTTTTTCTTGTAGTTATTTAAATTGAAATAAAATATAAACTAAAATTATATTAATTAAATAATAAAAATTATTAATCAAATTAATTAAAAATAAAATTAATTAAATCAAGAAAAATTAAAATCGATGAATTAATTAAAATAATAAAATTATTCAAAATTAAAATAAATGTAAATAATAACATAAATTTTTTTAATAAAAAATACTATGAGTCAAAAATAAAAATAAAAATAATTAAATAAAGTATTAAATTTAATAATTAAATAAAAATTAAATTATAGAATAAATAAATAATTAATTTGTTCAAATAAATAAATAATTAAATTAAATAAATAATCAAATAAATGTTGAATAAAATATAAAATAAATAATAAAATAATAAAAAAATAGGAAAAATTAAATATATATAAATAATAACATAAATTTATTTTTAATAAAAATACTATGAAGTAAAAATTAAAAATAAAATTAATTAAATAAGTTATGAAATTTAGTAATTAAATTAATTAATTAATTAATTAATAAATAAATTATAAAAAATTAATTAAAACGATTCAAATAAATAAATAATTAAATTATGAAAATAATAAATAAATATTTAATAAAAATATTAAAGAATTAATTAAAAAGGAAAAAATAATAAAAATTGAAAAAAAAACTACCGACCCCAATTGGGGTCGGGGTCGGTAATGAGATCATCAATACAATAAAAATAAAAAAAAATGGAAAAAAACTACCGACCCCAATTGGGGTCGGTAATATGATAAAAAATAAAAAAATGGGAAAAACTACAGACCCCATTTGGGGTATGTAATGCCGACCACATTTATTATGGTCGGTGTTTTGGTTGTCGAATGCTCTGGGACTCAATAACGGCTAAATATTACCGACTCCATTTTTGGGGTCGGTAATGGGGTCGGTAAATCCGACCCGTGCTCTGGTGGTCGGGAATTGGGGTCGGTAATTAGATTTTTTCTTGTAGTGCACCCATTTCCAGGCCTTCAATGACTCCTAAAAAAAGTAATAATAATAAATTGAGATCGGATTGTTTGTCCTATATACATCAAAGTGTAGGTACGATGTTGACTTCGCTGTTTCCATACATGCTGGCATGTGTCGCAATGCAAGTACTATAAGATAAATTTAAGCAATCCACCATACAGGTTTTATATAGTACTATTGCCAATGAAGTTTGATTTATGGTATTACTTAAAAGTGGGGAACTAGGTTAATGGCATGACTTTCAATTTTAAGGTTGGGGTTCATTGCTTATCTGACCACCTATCAATCCTCTTTATCTTTTATAATTTGTGTTGCATGGGCTCCTGCCACATTTCTTAACCTATATAGATAATAGGCTGTTGAACCAAAAAAAAAAAAAGAATATTTTCAAAGATCTTAATTTAATAATGTGGAATTAATAGATACGTTGAAACTAGCTAATCAACCATCATTAGTGAGTTCTTTATGCTTCTAACATTAAATTCTGTATAGACCTTGTTTAATTGAGCAGTGAGGCTTGAGAAATCACTTTAATTTACCAAAAATTTTAAAACAAATATCTTCAATGCAATTATTTAAAAGGGAATTTTATATTCATTTCCATTTTGTTATGATGTACTCATGTTTGATGATATCAATTTTTGGCCCTGGTTATCCAAAAAAAAAAAAAAGCTTTCTTACAGCAAAGTACATGGGCCAGGCCCATTATAAAGCTAGCCCAATTTCTTTTTAGCTAAGCATTAGGGGTGAAAGTAGGCGTGAAACGGGACGGATATGGATAAAACAGTACTCTAAATTTATGGTTTGGGGTTCAATTCTCCACGCAAAATAAATCCCATTTTAGAGATTACCATATGCAAAATGGATCATGGAAGAACATATATCATTTCATGAAAATATTTACTGCATATATATAGAAAAAGATCACACGAAGATCAGCAGCCCACAGTCCTTCACTACAAACCATTTCCATCTGCCTAACATTCATCTCAAAATAAAAAAATAAAAAAAAAAAAGCAAACCATCTTCCCCTCTTCAGGGCTGTGCAGAAGAAATACTCGAAAGACGCTCTGTAAATTGATCGAATACCTCATCGCGGGGCAATATGCTTATCCGAACATACTTGTTGCTGTCGCCAAAGTGCTTCCCGCTCCTAGTTAATATCTTGTGGTTCCGAAGAAAGGCTTCACAGTCATCGATCTTGCCTTCGCACTTCAGCCAAGCAAAAGCTACAAGTAGTACAAAATACGATTTTTAAGTATACGGTGCCTGATCAAGTATATAGCTGTTTTTAATTCAGTACTAGTACAAAAGCTTCGGTCCTTTCACCTGGTTGCGAGGCCAAAGTTCGCCCACTAAAGGCACATTTGCTGATGGGAAAATCAGGCAAGCTGAATAGGTCGCTTGCTTGAACAGCATTTCGAAGCTGTTTCCACCGTCTTGTCATGAGGTTGTAGCTGTGGTCGAAGAAGGGTTCAGTTTCCTGAAAGGTGTTACCTTTGTGTTCGTGTGAGTTGCATATGACGTTTAAGATCTTGGCTGCACGGAGCTGTGATTCTTTCGACACGCCTATGGTGGTCAGCACGATGAACTCGGTCATTTTCTTGGCGATTTCCGGATCCTTGACAAGGGCCCAACTGCAGAAAATTGGTACTTCATTCATTACATACAAAATCAATGTCCAAACAAGAGAACCTAGTATCTTAGGATCAAAATGTGTCGATTACCCTAGGCGAGTGCCAGCATGGCCGGTGCTTTTTGAGACCGTAAAGAGCATGATGTCGTGGTCTGCACGCATAGAGATTGCTGAATACTGCGGCCAGTAGTACGCCAAGTCATGAATCAACGTACCGTGTTTTTGATTCACCACAGCCTCCCTCGAGAACCCATCAGGGTTGTTCGGGGAGGTCACTAGCTCGATGTAGGGCTGTTCTTTCTTGAACTTACGCGCATCACCAGCCCACGTGTGGAGCCCCGACTTCAGAAAATCGGTGATCAATGGATACGACTGCAGGCATTCCAAAATAGTAGTATCATTTTTTTTTTTGGGGGGGGGGGGGGGAATCGAATACTGGAACTGAAATCGAAAAGCTCAAATCTTTATGATAGCTTAAGTAATCTGGACTTCATCAGTTCAGAAAAGAAAAGCACAAGAAGTCAATAGGAGATTAATGATCATTCAATTAAGAGCTGGTGTAGGATCGACTCAACGTCACACATGCCATGTGCAGCAACACCAGATTTCGCGAAAAATGTAATAATTCAAGCTGTATAAAGAACGTTCCCTGCTTCGAAGAACACATACTAAACGCAATTGGATTTGTACGTAGGCAACGTAAAGTTAACTTACAGAGTAGAACGGTGCAGCAGATACGACGCTGATTGGATCAGTGGCATTAGGTGGAGAAACGGCGAACAGCACTGCCTGGAAGAGCTGAGTCGAACCAGTTCCAACGACAATGTAGCGGTCCTCAGTCACAGCGTTCCCAACCAGTTTGTGCAGCCTGACAACTGCATTTGCAAATTCAGGCTCTAGAAACCAGCAAAGGTTTCTGATATCAGAAAAATAACTGATGAATTTCCATCCAGGGATCACTACTGTGGTTTTGTCCCCCATACGCTTCCAATACTTCTCGTACATGGTTGGATCGCCACTGCACGTGCCAAATGTCAAGCATTAAACATCCTTAACTCTTCAAAATCAAGCATCAAGTAGAACATTTAATGTAATTCGATTGACAGTCCCAGGAATGCACTTTTATCAGTATGACTTGAACTAGTGTTCATTCAAAGTATAAGCTCGAGTTGAGGATTCGATATTAAACCTGCAATGAAATTACAATTCCCAAACGAACATACCCAAAAACGACCAAAGTTAGATCCATGATCTGTAAGATGTCACACATTATGACATTAAAGCCCCATAACAAGCAATGGTCCCAAATACGGTGGTCCTTGAAACTCCATTGGGATTCAATAAGGGTATGGAGGATGAACGGTGAACCCACGGGGACCTCCCTAGTTCATATGACCAAATGATTGGAGAAATGACAAGTAAATGTCAGGTCCATTATTATTCTTCACATGAATAGACAAGTACAAATGACTCAACAATTCATAAAGTTGAATGAGTCTCATCCCACATGAACTACAAAATCCAGACCGAAACACAATGTTCTCAAAGGGCAAAAAGGGATCTGAATCTAGCAAGAAACAGCACATCAAGATGCATCTCCATAAAAGTAGCTTAGAAGTTACAAGCCATGTATATTCAAAGCACAAAAGATCAAGCACACAACACGAGAATGATCACAGGTAGAGGAATAAGCGTGTCTAATCGGAATTCGGAAACGATCAACCTAATCCATCCCTTCTGATAATACTACCTCCGTCTCGTGTTATGTTTCTTACGGACCTACTTTTCACACAGTTCAATGCACATTTTAAACAATTAATAACTCAAGTTTGGTATAAGTAAAAATTCTAAAAGTTCTGATATTTAAAAAACTACAAAACTTGTATAACTATGATAACACTTTAAGTGAAAGTCTGTGTATGTTAATTACTATTACTCCCTCCGTTTTTTTATAAGTTTACCATTAGCATAGTTGATACTATTCATTAAGTAACTTTGATTCAATTTTTTAACATAGTTATATAAGATAAAATATAGTCGAATGAGATGTTGTTGGATTCGTCTATTCACGTAATTTTAGATATCAACTTTTTATAATTTTTAATTGTATATAATTTCATATATTTATGGTTCAAAATATATCTTGGATGGCGTGTAGAGAAGAAATGGAGAAGATATAAAAAAATGGAGGGAGTATTATACTACATAAAACACAAGAAAGAATCATGGTGCCAGTGAATGAAGGAATCAAGAAAGACCACCATCCAGTGTGCCCTCATCAAGCTTTGGGAAAGGAAAAAAAAAAAAAACTACTTTACCTAGCACTCACTCTAACATGCACCGCGGGAACACAAAAGCCAGCACGACTTGTCCCTTTCTCTAAACTAGCAAATTGTGAGCTCCAAAGTGCACGTTAAGGAATCAGATTGTCTTTTCCTTTTTTATTACAAGTGCATGACTTGGATGAATACGTTGAGGTTCAAGCAAATCAGCTCTCTACCAGCAGGAAACGTAACACTGTCAAATACTCAACAATCTTCCTACTAAATGGGATAATACCAAAGGACTCGATTGATCAAAGACTGTTGGATTGAATGGGGCGGTGGGAAAAGCCAAAAGCCAAAGCCAAAATCTGTGGCTTCATAATTCAATGGCCAGCAATGAATCTAGTGCACTGCACAAAGTTACTCTATGATGGCCCTTTTGAGAAAGAAAAAAAAAAAAAGGGGGACATGGTAACAACTAACAACAACAGTTTAAGAATAACTACTGCACAATTTATTGATCCACTGATTGTAAGAAAGAACTGTTTATGCCAATTCAAACTTCAACTAAGCATTATGCTTAATGATATTTTTGTTTAAGTCAACATGTCAAAAAAACTGAAGTGCACTAAAGTGAGTCACCTGCCATTATTTCAAACAACAAAATGATGTACAGAATAAATGCAAACAAGCTAAAAGACAAGGCAGTAGGAAGATCTCTCAGGTCAAACCCCACTTCAGAAGTTTTCATTTCGTTTCTTAAAAAGAAAAAGATAAAAACAAAATAAAGAAAACAGGAAAAGGGGAAAAATAAAGGCGCCCTTTTTTCCCACCAGAACCTTGAAGGGCCAAGAAAGGAGAATGGAGAAAAACAAGAAATGGATGAAGAGGTAAAGCATGGGGGGGGGGGGGGGGGGGATATTTATGTAAAAGTACTCACTGATCAAGGTCAATAACTTCACCAAGAGCATTTGAAGAAGATGGTGATGAAGCATTAGTTTCAAGAAAAACCCTTTTCCCAATATGGGCATCCCTTTTCCCGAACAAAGAAGCATTCTTGCATTTGTTGATGAAGGTGGAGACATCTTGGGATTTGCAATTGCCATTGCAATAGTCTCTATACAGCAGCCCCATGTTTAAGGCCACCGAAATGACCAAAAAGTGCCTCAAATCGATTCTCCTGACCTCCATACTCGGACCTCTGTTGTTCAAAGAACCACCAGGAAGAAATACAAAAGGAGAGGCTAACAAAACCGAATTCCTAAATCCGTTTCACGTTTCCAGAAGCCCTATTCAGAAACAAAAGCAAAGAAGAACAACTCAGAGCATAAAAGAAAGAATGTATAAAAATTAGGCAAATGGTGCATGTTCTGACAGGGGCAAAGATGCTTACATTAAATTAACAAAAAGTTACAACCTTTATCAAGAAATAAAAATACCCAAAAGCAGCGCAAGGCTTTATTTAAGAGGAAACACAGAAAGCATGCCTTTGCCCTCAACCCTGTAGCTAAATGAAAAAAAAAAAATCCTAATTTCTGCCCCTATTTTCAAGCATCTACATAAATAGCTCCGGTAGAATCTGAAGAAAGATCCCACCTCTGAAGGCAATAATAGATTATGAGAATCTTGAAAAGATTTTGTCCACCACATCCACATTTCCTGTGGTCAACACAAGCCAAAGATTAAGGAGTTTTACTTGGCCACTGGTACTAAATCAGAGCATGTGTATGGTGACTGTTTGAAGCGCATTTAAGGAGGGTGTTAGTAACCAAGAGATATGCTGCAGTCTGCAGCAGGGATATTTATACGAAGTAAATTTTTTGGGGGAAGAGTTACCAATGGGGGAAGAGGTGGACGCCGTGTGAAGGCTATGCGATGCACTAAATTGGTCAAATGGTTTTACACTGAATATGAAAGTGGGATATAAATTATCTATGAATTGAATATGCACAGGCACAGGTGTTTTTTTAATCCCTACTACCATAGCAATTTGCAAGTAACTTAGAGGGTGTTTGGATAATCAAAATAGATTATCTGATTATTGTATTTTTAAAAATACAAATAATCAATTTAATCGCTGAAAAATGGTGCTGCAAACTTAATTATTTCTATTTTGAAAATGTAATAATCAAATAAGCTATTCCATATCGCATATCCAAACACCTACTTAATATAATATGCATTTTGTGATATGGTTTGTTGAATATTGACGAAATGGAAATGAATACTAAATTATATGGAAACAGAGATTGTTGAGTATGATCATGGGCGGAAAGGCGAAAAAGGAAAGGCTTTGCTGGCGCTATGTGATGGCCAAAAGTAGTGAAAAGATGAGATATCTATCTATTTTATGGGGTTTAGTTAGTATGCAGAAACCCAAAATTATGTAGGTCCAGAAATTGCTATAAGACAGTTCATTATGTGCTAATCGGATTATTCTTGAAGTCATTTCCAATTAAGAGACACTATTAATTTGGTTAATGTGATATTTTGTTTCCATAACATTATAATTTGTTTCCATGATGGTTAACTGATGGTTTTGGTAATATTTATTCCTCCTAATTTGATAAATTAATATTAGTGAATTCATAAATGTTTTTAGCATTCACTTAGAACTAAATACACAGTAAATCAGCACATATCACTAATTATACAATATACTAGCACATAGCACTATAGGTGTGATTCATTAGCACATGCATTCATATATTATTCCCATAGTACATATTATTAATGAGTTTTTCATCATTGATTTCACAATCTAAAAGTACATAGCACTAATTACATACTAAATTAGCATACATCATTATTTACATACTGGAACATTCCATCGACGAATGATTTCCTTCCTTATCAATTGTACCCAAAGAAACAACTTTCCTAAATAACATATAGATAATGCACAAATTAGTGAGAATAATAAAAATAGAAAGAATATCCACCTAATAAATGTACTCCACTTACCAAAAAGAAAAAATAATGGATTCCACTAACTTTAGCACAAATCAAGTTTTTGCTTAGCATTTCTGCACAAACTGAATCAGCAACATAACCAATCCCTATTTTATGTGTTAAACAACTGAATTTACGACTAAACTCATTAATTTTCTTTTTTTTTTAAAAATGTTAACTTCAAAGGATTTAACCACTAAATTCAGTAGCCAAATATAAAAATTGTTGTAATATTATTTTTCCATATGAAGTGAAGAAGATAAAGCAATCACTCTGAAGAATGAACATTAGACAGAATTTAGCTTATTTTCTTGTACAATTGTTTTTAGTTTATTAAGGTAGGGGTATGACTAGGGTGCTGGCAACGGCATCTACTGTTATGATGACATAGCATAAAAAAATGATGGCTATTTAATTTTCAATAAAATAATGATTAGCACGAGGCGGGGAAATTCTACTACAATACGGTGAAGTAATTTACAAATTGAATATGTATTATACATATGGTTGTGCTACTTTCTATTTGTGGTTTAATTTGTTTGTCACTTTGTTCTTTTGTGCATATTTTTGCAGCATTTGTTCTATGATTTTGTAGAATGTGAATCAGGGGTTTGTCACAAGTAGTATTTCTAGGAAATTGAAGCTTGGGTCTGGGGGCGCCATTGAACTGTCAAAAGACGCCGAACCAGATTGGGAGGTAGCTAGCGATGATGATGATCAGCAGTGGCGATTCCAAGAATTTATATGAGGGTGTGCGAATTTTGATTAAAAAAAATACAATCCTCTTCACCCCACTAATATTTCTTGAAAAAAAAAATCATAATTCCATCTACATCTACGACCATCTAATATTTCTTTTGAAACATAAAATAATTGTGAACTATTTAACATGACCACTCTGTAATTCAAGTTTGACAATCATCATTGCATAAAAATTTCAACTATTATATTGCCAAGGCAAAATTAACAATTTAATTGACCTTATCAAATCGATATTAGTATTATATTATTTAACTCTGAAAGTTTAAGGTCTATTTACCACATAAAATATTTCAACTTGATAAAGATGAAAGTTACTCACTTTACTCATTTCCTTTTCATCCATCTATTTCATAAATTATGAAATCATCGTACATATTTTGTAGCAAAATATGATTCTCAATACAATATTTGAAAGTATTCTTCCAATAAATCAATACGGTGTGATCTCTCAATTCCTATAATTCATTCTTTGGCAATTTTCACAAGATTCATGACATTTGCAAATTCTTGTCGTTATTTACAGTGTCAGTCACAAATCAAGAGTAATTCTAAAAATTAAATGAACAAAATGTAATAAAAAACAAACTCAAAATAAAGAACATATTTCAAAAGAGTTATCAGTTTCACTACTTTACCTATAAAAGTACACCAACAAAAAAAATAAAGCAAATTAATCAAAATAAAAGTATCAAAATTTATTCCCAAAGAGAAAAAAAAATATAAAGTACTTATTAATAAATTTATAAAAAATATAAAAAAAAATACTTTTTTTTTAAAAAAAAATTGAGGGTGGTCAGCTGACCACCCTCTACCCCTCTAACACCACCGCCTACGGTGACTCTTACAAGTGATGTTTAGTTGTATGGAAGTGATAGTCCTGTCATTTTATATAATGGTTAATGTATGAGAATTGATAATATATGCGTTTAGGGTTTAGTGATAATATATGTGTCTGCGCCTTTGTGATTTATATTTCTTACTATAATTGTGCACAAAAGGATGTTCATAGAAGTGATGCCCACGTCAGTATATGTAAGGGTTGATGTATGAGAAGTAATAGCACATTTGTTCTACAAGTGTGAGTGAGGGTTGTGACCCACATCACTTTTCATGGGCGTGTTACCATTTTATATGTACAACCAAATAGATTGCCTCTTTGGTAACTCTATTGTGATGATAGAAACTTGTCTATGCAAATTTAATCATGGACCATGCCAAATATTCTTACATCTAATTACTAAACATTGTTTGTCCACAATTATTGAAAGGGTATAAATGTAAGGCCACAACCTGTGTAGGGATGTTGTTGTGGGCTGCCTGCACACCCTCGTGGGGGGTACATCTCCAAAGAGCCCACCATATGTAACCAATCTTAGGGGCCATATATAATCAATCTTAGTGGTTGAATTCAATCACTAGCTTTACGATTTTTTAATTATTAAAGTTTGGGAATTCAATTTAAAATGTTAAAAGTCTTTAAAATTTTTGAGGTAATCAAGTGAATGATGAGGCTCAAATTAGCGCCTGCTTGTTTAGCTGCTCGTTCTGAATCCATCATGATTTTTTCAATCGGGTTCGAGTTTCATGCTTTTGGGATTATCATTTCGGGTTTGAGTTCGGGCAATTTTAATTTTTTTTTTCCAACACCCTTTTCACAATCAGATCCGAACTCGATCCAAAACTTCGACTTGACATCGCTACTACTCCTACGTACAGTTGTTCAATTAAGACAGGTCTACTACTTCCAATATGATGTGTTTTCACGAGTAAGGGGATGAATGTGAGCTCAATCATACTACTAATCTTAAATTCGTAACACAAGATATTTCAAACTATGGAAATACTAGTAGTACCATTGAATGGTTTGCATGAACGTTGTCCTGCCAATTTATTAAAATTAGATAGTAGAAAATTAAGGTGGGAATGGAACCCATTTATTTATTTGCTTTCATATTCATCCGGGCCGGCCGGCCGGGCTTATAATTGCTGAATGTTCATTCCAAAATGTTGAATAAATATTTACAACATTAACCAACTAATGTTAAAAATATAGATTCAATAATTTTGTAATAACGATTCAACATTTTTTTAGTGGCAATTCAACCCTTTGAGAACAACGGTTTCATGTCTTTAGATAATTAGTTACATGTCTTTGTTAAAGTCTAAAATTGGATCACTAATAACGGGATTAGAGATTGAATTCGCAACCAATAGTTGTTACCCAATCCGGTTTCTGTATAGGCATACAAATGGTCTGTATCTAGAGAAT
Organism: Hygrophila difformis; assembly: GCA_030278955.1. Classification (NCBI taxonomy): domain Eukaryota; kingdom Viridiplantae; phylum Streptophyta; class Magnoliopsida; order Lamiales; family Acanthaceae; genus Hygrophila; species Hygrophila difformis. The sequence continues at coordinate 82,381,840 of JAOANR010000001.1, forward strand.
GGTGGGTAAGCATTCATAAATGATGTTGCTCTGGTACCGTAGTAGGGAAACTTGAAGGAGAAAGAGACATCACCTTGGGCTTTGTTGACTTACTGCGCGATGATTTTATTGAAAAAGATCGAAGTCGCGGTATTTATTTCACTCAAGATTGGGTCTCTTTACCGGGTGTTATTCCCGTGGCTTCAGGGGGTATTCACGTTTGGCATATGCCTGCTCTGACCGAGATCTTTGGGGATGATTCCGTACTACAGTTTGAAGTGATGTTTACGATAGCATATGTGATGTGATATTATCCATCATTTTTTCTTACGCGCTCATCATTTATTATTTTAACATAATTATTTTTTGGGCCTCTAGCATCACCACAACACGTGACAACAGGTACTGTTGCCTACACCTAAACCATTCCCGTTGTTACCCATCAAATTCGATATGCGTTATCCAATAGGCCAAAAGAGGGAAAATGTCCACGAAATTTGCATTATATATTTTCACTACATTTTGACATATGTAGTGAAAGGACATTAACTCGTGTAAGTGTTAATTTCCTTTTTCCCTTTTCATCATTTTGGTAATATTATTGGCTCTCAACTTTTTATCATGTCCCTCAAGTTTTGGGAGTTTGCTACTTGTTAGTATTACCTTCTTCCATATTTCCATTAGAGTGATCATAATGATAATAAGCTGGATTCAACTACTCATTACCTTAATTTGATCAGGCTGGAGCTTCATTTTATATAGTGTACTTCTACTTTATTCCAAATCATTGGGAAAAATAAAAAAGAAAAATGACTTATATGTAAAACAAGGCCAAGTCCTATACCTTTGTGAGATGAATTTAATTTTTAATTTTTAATTTATAAATAAAAAATAAATTTTTAAAAAAAACACTAGCTAGTAGGAGTACATAATTTTCTTTAAAAAAAAATAATTTATAATTTAGAATAAATGCATCTAAATCTATGTGGCATAGAATCATATGCAACTTTTTTCCACAATCCCCACCCCCACAATTTTTCCCATTGCCAAACTCATGTCGCCCACTCTTCTCCACGTCCCCTGCCCACGTGGCCGCCCCACCCGTGAGCAGCCCTCATCTTCCCTGCGCAAATGCCACGCGCCGCCATGTGCCCGCCGCCTTCTCCCCGCCCATAAATACCCGGCCACGATCGACTCCATTCTTCACCAAACCCCATAAACCAGTAATTACTTACACCACAGAAGTCCCCACCAATTTCAAACTGCCGAGTCTTATTTCAACAATGGCGGCCGCATTGATTATTGTCCCCGGTCATAATGCCGTCGAGTCCTGCGAGATCCTCCCCCCCGGCGGCGAAGAATGGCACGACGCTCTAGCGGCGGTGGAAGGAGATGGAGACGACGATGATGGAGATTATGATTACGCGCCGGCGGCTTGATTATGTATCTGAAATTATGAGTCCTCATGATTATTTCCTTTTTTTTTGTTTTTTTTTTTTTTTTCCCTCTCTTGTTTCCGTTAGTGCTTTAAGGTTAATGAAATACTCCTATTATTGAGTGATAATTTGGATTTCCATTTTTGTTTGCATTCAAGTTTGAAACTGCAAGATGAATGAATGCACAATTTTTTAAAAATTGTTCCAAATTCCTAGTTATTTACCAACGGCTAAAGATTCTCGTCCGTAAAATCGTGGCACGCGAATCTTTTTTTTTTTTTTTTTTGGGTAGTGAATGAAGGATTAATTCTATATATGTAGAGTATGAGGACTTCCAACGGAAGGTTGGAGTTTCGATTCCCACCGGCCCCCTATTCCTCCCTTTAATTCTCCTTTGTAATTGTGTGTCATGGGCTCCCACCACCCATTCCAGGCTTCCAATGGCTTCTAAAAAAGAATAAAATTCTATATATGTAGGGAATTTGACCATGCACATTTTAGTAAGAATACAACTAATAATTAATTATGAATGTTAACTACAATTATCTATATTTAAAATAAAAACATGGAATGAAAGAGGAAATAATTTAATTTCATAATTTGAACGACTTCAGATGATGGTACCAGGAAATCCATAGAAATAATAATGTATGGACCAGAACGCTCCCAGTTAATTGATGCTGAAATCATTTTTTTTTTTTTTATTCCAAGTTGAAAATACTTTTCAATAATATTTTGCGAATGTACTACATTGTTTGGTCTTATCGAATTATGTTTATTAATTTTTTATCATTACAAATCTATTTTAATGAAAAATTTATAAGAATAAGATTAATCAGAGAGGGGCTTAGATTTTGTTTGTCTTTCTTTTAAGTAAAAAAAGCCGCTGTATAGGAGAGAGCAAGTCTACTACTACATCGAAGACCTTTGAAACACGACTATTTATTTTAAATTTTATTAGTCGTCAAAGACCTTTGGAAAAAAGAGTCCATCATAATAATAATAATAATAATAAAATCCAAACCCGATTCAGCACAATAATAATCACCAGAAATTAGGGCACATTTTAAAAATAAAATAGCGTTGTAATTTGTGTGTGGCTTAGCGTCCCACAAACCTTTGTCGACACATATGTGTCAATGTTTACAAAAAAAATAAATAAATAAAATAGCTTTGTCTAACAGAGACCATATATGTCTCCCAACACCCTTTCCTAGCTAGCATCAGCATGTATAGACTGTTCAGTAAAAAAAAACAAAAAAAAAACAGAGACTATATGGTCCCTTGCTCGAGTTCCACCAATTTTTATCAAAATATATTTTTGACAATAATAGGGTGGAAATTATTGAACTTTTGGTTGAATTTATAGGTATATTTTGGTAGAAGTATTTTTTTTTTTTTAATGGAAATCCATGATAAACTTTAATTTTATTGGATTTGATGGATTGTTAACTCTCCTCTCGTTTATGGGGATGGAGCCCCAACTACCAATCTATAAGCTGGAGATTCGATTCCCCACTCAGCCCCTATTCTTTCCGTTTTATTCCTTTGTAATTTGTGTGGTATGTACTCCACCACCCTTTCCTAGCATGTATATAGGCCGTTAAAAAAAAAAAAAAAACTCTCCTCTCGTATATGCTTCAAGGACATGTATTATAGTATTTCTTATCAACAAAGTAATAATTTTTACACGCCTACAAATAATTATATTCCAAAAAATTACTAACAATCTGGATCGGATAAATTTATTCTTGCTGCTATTTTGATACTCACATTAAACAAATGAAGATTTAACCAAAGAGTGATATCTTCATGAGGAAGATCATTTCATTTTGAAATATTCTCATCAAGTGGCCGGGGATATTATCAAGATTCTATTATGCATGTGCATACGCTATACTTTTCATTGATGTTGGGTACGACTCCCTATACAACCCCATATTCAGCCCATTTATTCTTTTTTAATTTATCTGAGCATTTTCCAGTCTGCATAGACTATTGAAAAAAAAGAAAAATTATTAACATGCAGAATGTGATGGCGCAATAATTTATGTGATATTTGAAATTTCTTCTACAATCTCAAGAATAACTTCTCTATCACTTATTTATCATAAAAATGCACCACATCATCTCTACTTCTGCAGATGCAAAATGTGCGTTGTATCCTAATCCAAAATTTTGGCCACACCACCCAAATGCCAAATTAAACTAAAGACAGAGGCATATAACTATATATATATATATATATATATATATATATGCCTACAAGTGCTTAGCTTAATTACCGAAGTAAGTATATGTTTCCTTATAAATACATGTAGTCGGGGGGGGGGTATTTTTGTCAAAAAATATTCTTAAATTAATCCATCAAAGTTTAAAATTTTGGGTCCCTGAATTCATCATTATAATATATATATTATATGTAGAATAATGATAAATGTTAGTAGATCATATATAACAAAAATTGGGCTCGCTAATTACCAACACAAGAAGTTCATTCAAAGGATAATTCTAGCTAGGAAATAGAATTAAATAGAACAAACTGCTTTTAAATGTACCCATGAATTAAAGGAGGCCTAGACTCTCTTAAATTTATCCGAATGAAAATACAACAAAAACCCTAATTTCAACAATAACCACGAAACACATTTCAAATAATCGATGTTAGTGTTTTTAATTTGAAGTATTTTGATGTACAATATATATATATGCATGCGGTGACGAGTGACCGTACAAATAAATTAAAGCATAATATAGACGAATAATTGTATCAATCTTATCTTATGCCACTTTAGTTTCTAAAGATTTTCACGATTGTATGATCATCAGACAAACACATACCCCACCACAGAATTTCTCATATCATTGTGGATTTACTTTGCAAAAGATCCACAGCTAGCATTTTCTCACTTTCAATGATTTCCACCGAAAATATTTCGTACTATCACAATTTTCACTTTTAATGAAGAAAAACAAAATTTCCATGTGTATAATTGAAGAACATCCTGACATGGCTGAATCACAGAATGCTTGCACACAAATTCGACACTCGGCACGTGCCAACCCCATGCAGACACACGTGCCAACCCGATTCAGCCATGCTTGAGCCACATAGGGCTATTACAACCCACGTATCCTGGGGTATATATATAGGCTGGCCGATCTCATTTATATTATATTATATTCAAGTTCCCTTTCCAGTTTCCACACCACCAAAGGGCATATATAAATATTTTACTCCAATTAGTTTGTACGTGGAAATGACCAAAATGCCCCTCATCGTTATTGTAATTGGGTGCTATTGTTGGTGGTGCACCACAACCCATGGCAGGAATGGAGACATCGGGCTGTATGGTTGTTCTGTTGTTCTTGCTCATGTTGAAGAAGATGGAGATGGCGATGACGACGACGGCGGCGACGACGATGATAGTGACTATGATTATGCACCTGCAGCTTGATTAAAAGCTGATTAAGGGAGAGGACTAATAAGTGTATTTTGCTTGTAATTATGTAGTATGTAATAAGTGAGAGACCTTAACTACCCTAATTAGCAGAACCAGTATATACTAGTATATATGTATGGTTTTTATGAGGATAATAATAATAATACAGGAATCAGGATGTTTGCTTTCATACATCATGTTATGTTAGGTAGCATGATTTACAGACAGGGTTCTTACCTTGTGCTTGCAGCTTGTATATGGTAGAAAAATTATTGGTGATGTTTACTGTGTCTTACTGAACCTGCATCTATCTGTGTATATGGTGTGCAGGTGCACAATTACCATTTGTGTATTCTTGTCAGCAGAACAAGGATTAGGTACCAAATTGCTCATTGACAAGAAAAACTTCCACAGAATTACCTCGTCCATCTAAAAGCATGGACCATTTTGCTTGTAATATTGTTCTATCATGTATTAGGAATTGTAAATCAAGATTATTATTCAAGGTGTAATTACTGGTGAACTTGATCAAGCTAAGGAAAACGTCGGCCAGGAACGTGTTGGACAATATAACGTCAACCTAGTTCTCAAGACTCGAAAGGAAACAAGTTTGCTTGAGGAAGTCCGAGTGTGATTCATTAAGCAAATCATATTCCAGCTTCAAGTGTTCAAGACAATATCCAAAAGCTGCTTAGGATTAGCTAATTACCGTATGATTTCAAAAGCTGCGATACGCTTTCCAGCAGGAATGTCATCGCCACCATGGATCCACTGTGAAACGATGGTTGATGTGGTGCGGGACGAATGAAGAATTCTATTATTTATTTTTCCAAAATGCTAAAAAATACTAAAAAAAAAAAATACAGTATATAAAAATTGATATTCATCATTCTCAATAAAACAGCAAAAAATGAAGAAATCTTGCATCGGTCTCACTAGTTGCTTCGATAATTCTGAAGAGGGAGTAAATAGAAAGGTACCTAAATAATAGGTGTGTATAAATTATGGTTTTGATTTTGTTGTGGAATGTATCTAATTCTATACATGTGCCTCAACTCTTAACTCTTAAAAGCAAAATGAATGTGCTAAGTAAGCAAGCAAGAATATGATATTGTGGTACTTATTTTGGTGTTTTGTAGCACAGACAGTAGGTGTGTATTTATGATTATGATCAATGGAATGTGGAAATGGTTCAGGACAGCAGTACAGCTTACAAAATGGTGTCTTTTAAGTGCCTCATTTTAAATATGATCTCAATTAATAAATAACTTCCTCACTGAAAGATCTGTATATTCCCTTGCAGCACTATTTTGATGCAACAGACATAATAGAGATGGCTTATGCTGCTGCAATAATATATGCTGTTATAAAACAAAGGATCTGACAGAAGTCGTCATCTCGATTGTAGTTATTCAGGAACTCACAACTCAATCAAACAGAGAAATTTACAACTGAAGAATAGCAGTTGTCATAATCAGACAGGACTACAGGAACAAAGAACAGATATTCACATTCAGAGTTCTCGAATGTTGACATAAATACCCGTACATTTATTATTCTACTCTGCCTGGAAACCGCATCAGGATCCCAAAATAGGCCTCATCCTCCTGATCTCACTCGGCATTGCCTCAGATGAACAATAACATCCACACTTGTCAAAATATACCCCATGTAAATCAACATGTTGATGAATCCAAAATGTCAGGCCTTTTTGATTGAGAAGCTAGGTGTTTTATGAACCATTTAAGTTGATACAAACTGAAATTTAGCATCACAGAAGATTTATGGGGAGTTGAAACATAGTGTGCAAGTGATAAGGACAAAGCTAAGATAAAATTATTACCTGATATATGGTTGTCTCTTTGGCCTTTTGGGTTGATCACTCACATCCAGGGCCAAGTATAAGCTCAAATCCACCCCATCTAGATTGTTGTCCTTGTATTTTTGCCCTCTCGTTCTTAATTGTCTTGGCACGTTCAACTGCGTATTTTCCAACACGATCCATGCTCAATTTCTGGAGCCTTTTCTCGATTGGAGCTGGAATTTCACGAAGCTTTTCGCAGTTCTTGAGAACAAGGCACCGAAGTTCAGGAAAGTCTGTATCTGCGGCTTTCCAATACACCAAATCTGAGTTTGAGATGAGCAAGAATTGGAGAGCACGGAATCCATGAACATTGTCACATTGAACTCCTTTGAAAGCATTTTGTTTCAACTTGAGCACCAGCAGAGAATCTATCTTTCCCAATGTGGCAAAGTGGCGCCAATCCAGGAACGTGTTGGACAATGTCAGTCTCTTTAGACTTGGCGGGAAAAAGTTCGACTGTGGCAAGTCACGAAGTGGATTATCAGAGGGCAGTTCGTTGAGCAAATCGTATTCCAATTTCAAGTTTTCTAGATTATACAATGTACTCAAGGAGTGCCCACCATTCAACAAAAATTCCTGTAATGCTCCCCGGATTCCCAATTTCTTTACGTTGCACATCCTTTTGAGTACCTCTTTCGTGCAGTATTCAGGCGCCACTCTAGTCATCGTTTGAAGATTTTCACAGGCATGATCACTGTCCGCTTGAGCCACAAGATGAATGGCAGCTTGCGTCTTCAAATGACGCAGCTGAATGAGCTTCCATATATTCGCTTTAATTGTAAGAGTCCGCGACTTGGTGTCGACTAGAAGAGTCTGCAGGTTCCACAACTCTGAGATTGAATCAGGAAGGCTGTCGAGATTATCAATGGAGAGAGTGATGTACCTCAAATGAATAAGTTTGGCAACTCTAGGGGGGAAATGAGTGAATTTGAAGGACATGGAATCTAAAACCCTTAGCAAAGGGAAGGCTTCAGGAATGGTGGCAATGTGCTTGGGTTCCAATGTAAATGTTCCTTTATTGAAACACAGAAAGATCGAACTTTAGGGCCCTTTAGCTGCTTCAGAGAGATGAATCTCGGAATTTGGGAGTGGATACAGAGCCGGCGATAATTCCCTATCTCGGAAACTGGAGGATCAAAAACACCTTTCTCTATCTTCACCTCATGGAACAAATTTTGGTCCTTGATTCCAGCTTTTGTGTTGCAGAACACGCGTATCACATCGTGCACACGGCATGTTCTGACTCTGCCCTGTGCATTCTTTTTCTCAACCATCACCAAGTTCCTGTTGATCAAATCATTCAAATTCGACTCTGCTATCTCCTCCAGAGTCCTACGGTCCTTGCTCTGGATAAAGCCTTCGGCAATCCACAGATAGGCTAATGTCCAAACCGGGATTTCATGGTCTTCAGGAAACACCCCCAGGTAAAGAAAGCAGTTTTTCATCTCTTCTGACAAATTCTTGTAACTCATTTCGACAGCATTTAATATGCGTTTCCTCCTTGTCGTTGTTCTTGGAATAGGCTGCCACATTCTCGGACACATTCTTCCACTCATTTTGAACCACGCTAATATTGTCGTTGGAAAGATAGTCCTTGAGAACCCCTCCTATTACCACTACTGTAAGGGGTAAACCATCACAAAGACAAGCGATGTGGTCTCCAATACCTTACAAGAGAATGAAGCTCATTCAATAATTAACCATGAAAGATACGCCAACGACTAATGAAGTGACTGTGAGATATACCTGTTAACTCAGGAGGGCATTTATTGGGTTTCCCAAACACTTCGCACTGGAGAAGATCCCAACTCTCATCATCCCTCAGAAACGAAGATCATGGTGCTTTCCGTTGAGACTAGCATGAGTACCAACTTTCTTGTAACGGCTGGTAATCAGGACTTTACTCTTCTTGTTTTCCTTTGGCAGAACTGGCAGGATGGCATCCCAGGCTTCGACAGTCCAAACATCGTCCATCACTAGTAAGAATGTTCCTTCTTCTAGGTAGGCTCGAACTGCTTGGGCTATGTCCTGATCAGTATTGCCAGACATGTCTAGGTCGGTGAATCCTTTCAAAATTTTGAGCAAGACATCTCTCCGATCAAACTCTTGAGACACATAAACCCATATACGCTTGGAGAAAGCGAACTGGATATCCTTATCTTTGAAGATCTTCCATGCTAGTGTTGTCTTGCCGAGACCAGCCATACCAATTATGGAAATGACGTCTAGATCATCAGTTCTTTCCTTGAGAAAACCAGTAATTTTCTCTTGCTCATCCTTAAAACCTATGACATTGTCTTCTCTGATTAATTGAATCTGTCACAGATAAACATTTACCTCAGTCCTCAATTATATAAACAAATTCACCATTTTACTCGAAAGGAGTAATGTGCTTGCAATGTTTTCATAGAGTTACAGAAATCATGTTAGGATACGGAAACAATGCCTCATCAAAGTTCATCAAGTACTTCCAGATAAAAATCATACACCAAGCTCATTGTGCAGCTCAAATTTCCTATGAAAAAATGGATCTTTTGTATTAAAATGTGCTCAAGTCGTTAAGGTGTTTCTCTAGAACATAAAACAGCCCAAGAAATTTTTGTTCCTGTTAATAATGAGGTCAACAACAAATGATGATTCTTCCTAATCCAAGATCATGTCTACTCAATGAACTGATGTAATACAATTTCCCAGAGAAAGTTACAAAATCAGAAGTCCGACCAAATAAATCCATAGAAATTCTTAGAGAACACAAAACAATTAACAATCTGTTAATGATTTCTTCATTGTGCTGATTCAAAGTTTTCAATAATAATGTCAAGATTCAAGGGAAACAGAATGGCAACAAACAGATATGTAAATTAAATCAGCCCTATGTAATAAATGTATCGAAATAGAGTGGGCATTGATATAGTGCATACTTTACCTTGGCAGATTTTGTGGCGGCGGTGTTAACATCGGCCGCCGATCCGTCGCCGATTTTCATCTCGGCAAATCTACGCTTGGCCTCATCGAACATGGGGTTGACCTTATTTTCTCTGAGGGCTTTCACCTGTTTGGCGAGGCTGACGCGCTTCGTGCCGCGCAGGGGTCTGGTCCAATGCGGTTTCTTCTTGTTAGCCGCGGCGGCGGCGGCCTCAGTGACGCAAGTGTCGAGGGTGTCCTCGGCGTCGTAAACCACTTCCCTGATCTGCCTCTCCAACTCCCTGAACGGCTCCTCCTTCTTCTCCTTTCTGCCGGCCTCCACAAGGAAAGACTTGAGCAGGCCCAGCTGATTCTTGAGCTGCTCCAGCTCATTCTTGTCGCCGGCGATGAGGTCAACGTAGGATTTGAGGAGCTGGGTCACGCTTTCCAGGAGGAAAGTCACGGCGGCCTCCGCCATGGCCAAGAAATATAAGACCGATTCACCTCTCTGTATGTGAATTTAAAAAAAAAAAAAAAGGACCTTTTTGGTTAATTATAGTGTAAAGAGGTTTTAGGCTCAACGTAGAGAGAGTGGACAGAGGTCAGGTAGCAGGTGGGATTCATCATCTGGATCTGTTGACTTTGATCATGTGTAAGTCTTCTCTCTTCTTGTTCTTCCATCTATGATCTATCTGCTTTGTAACTTTGGATTTTTTACAGTTTCAAGAAAATATTGATACAGCCCGCCATACAGGTAAAACTAAAATATGGACCTTTTCCCCTAGCTTTATCAACTATCGAATTGTCCCACCATTCTTAAAGTTGCTTTTTAAAGAAAAACGAAATACTTCTACAAGTTGACATCAACACTTTACTACTCTCTCAAAATAAGAGATTATTATATTGTCTTCTACTCCACTTCTGCATTTCAAGTAGTCCAATTTTTTTTTCCTCTTAAATATTCATAACCAAATTACAGTATATCAGTAAAATTTATAAAAATTTAATATTCTAAACCTACGTAATTATACGAATCTAATAAAATCTCGCTTGACTATGTTTTATCTTATAGAACTATATTAAAAAATTTGATCAAAGTTACTGAATGAATAATTACTTCTATGTAAAGGGAACACTTAAATGAGAACGGAGCGAGTATGTTGGTACACTTACTTTTCTTTTTATTTTATTTTTTCCAGATGAAAGTCATAAGCATTAACAATTATAAAGGAAATTACAGCAACAATTATTGTTGACTGCTTGGAGGAGTTTTTGCAAGCTAATTACGAATTTTACTCTCCTTCATATAAGTATGTTAATCTTAGATGAGATTAGGAGTTACATAAATTAATTTTATAGTAAAATTATATTTTGAGAGTTTTGAAGTAAGGGATTTTAAGAGTTACTATATTTTACATGTTTTAGGAAGAAATCTCGAGTGGTCTAAATTACACAATTTATATCCTTTTACAACAATTCTTTATTGAAGAAACATTTTGATTTATCGAATCGAAGATTCATAAAAGGTTAATTCATGGTATGAAGGAGAATCCAACAATGCTACGATATACATCCAAGATCGGTGAGAGGTCAATTATATATTGTGACTTGTGCGTGATGGTTGTGTCATAGAGTAGATGTTTTTGTTTGATGTGCAAGACGAGAACTTGTAATGGATGAACTCGGGTCTGTTTTGGTGAATAGAATCATCCTTCTCAAAAAAAAAAAAAAAAAAGGAGCGAACATCGTGCAAGTGTAATTGAGGGGGAGTTAGGACTATGGGGCGTTCCGCTAGAATGGTTCTAGTGTAGGGGTGATAACGAGTCGAGTCGAGCTCGAGTAGTGGGGTACTCGAGCTTGACTTGATGGCATTTTTGAGCTACTCGAGCTCGAGCTCGAGCTCGAGTAGCTCGATTATTTTTTTTAAAATTTTTTTCCTTCTCGAGCTCGAGCTCGAGTCGAGTACTCGAGCTTATCGAGTATTTTTTAAATTTTTTTTTTATATTTCTTTTAAAATTTACAAAAAATTTAAAAAAAAAAAGAAAATGGGTCGAGTACTCGATACTCGACTTGATACTCGACTTGACTCGAGTACTCGACTCGAGTTCGAGTATCATATATACGGACTCGAGCTCGAGCTCGATACTCGAGTGCCCTACTCGACTACTTGACTCGACTCGAATTTTTCGAGTACGAGTCGAGTTTTTTCCGAGCCGAGTCCCGAGTCGAGTTCGAGTAGCACTACTCGTTAATCACACCTATTCTAGTGTGTTTGAAGTTCATGTTAAGTTAAGATAAATTGAGTCTATATTTTTTTGCGTTTAAGGCACATTGGGCTCAAAACTAATCCCTCGAGGATCTGGTGGGCATTGAAGGGTTGCCTCTCCCAAAACAGAATTCTGTATATACAAAGTGTCGAACCCGAGACCTTTGTTTAAGTTGCCAGAGCCCGAGTCTATATTGATTTGAGCTTTTTATAGTTAGTTTGAAGTTCCGCTAGAATATCGCCTGATTCCTACACGTAGGTGGTAGGACTGAACTGAATTAATAAACGGTTGTTCTTTATTTTCGTTGTTTTCATAACATTACAACATCAAGCTGACGCACAAAAAATTATTGTCTGATTTTTAACTTTATTGGCTTTCAAAAATTAATCTGCAGTCGTCTTCATCAGTTAGCTTGGATCGACAAAAGATGGCTTATCCTGCTGTCGTCTCTCTTCTCCAGATAATCAACCAGATAAACAATTGCGATCAACTCAACTTCCTCAAAGAAAATCCCCAAATCGAAGCACTCAAAGAAAAGGCGACTTTCTTACAATCCATTCTCGAGCTAAGTTTCTCCCAAATCAGCAGCCAGCCCGAATCAAACGATCTCGAAACCCTAATCCGAGATGCAATCCACAAAGCCGAAGACACCATCGAGTCCCACATATCCAAACACTTCCTCCAATCCGAACATGAACCCACAAATCAAGACGCCTCCTTCTCCACCAACCTGCAGCAAATCCTGCAACAACTGGAATCCATCAAGAAGAAGGCAGCAACCATGGCGGATCAGTACTGCAGCAAGCCCCTTGCCGCCTCGAGATCGAACCGGCCCGCGACGAAGTTAGTCGGGCTCGAAAACAGCATAAAGCAGCTCAAGGATCGGCTCATGGGGGAGACACACAGGATTAAGGTTGTTTCGGTGGTCGGTATGGCCGGTATTGGGAAGACCACTCTGGTCAACGAAGTATACAAGGATAAATCAATCAGGAAATATTTCAGCCCCATGATGAGAGCCAAATCTCATCAGTTGTCAATGATGGCGATGATGATGATGTAGGGCTGAGCTCGATGATGAATTTTTTGAAGAACGAGCACTTGCCTGAGTTGCCTCAGCATTTAAAGGCATGTTTTATGTACATGGGAGCTTTCCCGATAAATGAGGAAGTTCGTGTCTCAAAACTGATGAATCTTTGGGTTTCTGAAGGATTTTTGAAGCCGAGGGAGTCGAAATCTATGGAACAGGTCGGAGAGGACTGCTTGGAAGAGCTCGTCGACAGAAGTCTTATGCTCGTGCACCGTAGGAGATCACACGGTGGAATCAAGTCCTGCAGTGTCCATTTTGCGGTTTGGCATTTGTGCGTCAGTGCAGCCGAGAAGGACAAGCTGTTCCGCGCCATTAACCGGTACAGAGTTGGTGAATTGCCTCAGAAGACGAGCAGCCTGCGAAGACTGTGTATAAGGAAGAACGTCCTTTTTGGGATCAAAGACGTGTATAGCTCCATTGCATTGGCCTCAACGGCTCGCTCTCTTCTCTGCGTTGGTTCTGATCATACGCACCCGTTGCGCATTTTCCTGAATTACCAGCTCCTCAGGGTGCTTCACGCGATATCTGTTCGCTTCTTTGAGTTCCCTGATGAAGTGCAGAACCTGATGCAGCTGAGGTATTTGGCACTCACCTGCAATGCAGGGGAGCTTCCGGATAAGGTTTGCAAGCTCTGGAACCTCCATGTTTTGATCGTGAAGCATTACTTGAACATCAAATTGTCACAGGATGCATTGTATCTCCCAATTGGAAAATGGAATCTGAAACAGTTGAGGCATATTCAGGTCATGGGGTGTGATATGCCTGAGCCTGGTGATGCTGATTTGCTACCGAATTTGCTAACCCTTTCGAATGTCAGTGGCCACAGCTGCACAAGAAAGGTTCTTGAAAGAACACCGAATCTCAAGAAATTAGGGATTCTGATCGAATTGTCAGAGGACGCGGTAGGAACACCATTCTGCATTTTCGATCATGTCCCAGTTCTTACGCGCCTTGAGTCAATAAAATGCATCGTTGCAAACCCTAATCTTCACATCCGCGTTGTTTCCAGGCCGTCTTCACAGTCAAACTTCCCAACTACACTTAAGAAGATAACTCTGAGCGGCTGCAGATTCCCGTGGGAAGACATGAAGCTGCTGGCAGGGCTGCCCAATCTTCTGTCGCTCAAACTGCGATGCTACGCCTTCCAGGGCCCGAGCTGGGTGTTGGACATGGGCGAATTTGTGAAGCTCAAGTTTCTTATGCTGGAATATCTTGATATACAGGATTGGACTGCCATGGGTACACAGATACTGGACAAGCTCGAATGCCTCGTCATCCGGCACTGTTATAGGTTGAGGGAGATCCCTTTGGGCGTCGACTATATTGCAACGCTACAGACAGTAACTGTAGTTGATTGCAGCCCTTCGGTGGTGGCTTCTGCAATGAGAGTGATAAAGATGCAGGAAGACTTGTCGAACGATGAGCTGCAGGCTGTGATTATTTCGTCGTGGGAGAAGAAAGCCAGAAAGGATACATGAACCTGTACAAGCACTTGTATATATGGCCATACGGCGGTAGTTTATGCATCTGAACAAAATTATTACAAGCACGTATGATGATCCCAATATGAGTGATAAAGGAAAGGATTGAAGCTTAATAACATGCACAGTACTTTCATCACCATGCTACTTCACATAACATATGTTAAAGAATTAGTTCACCGGAATTTCACAGGATTATAAGGAAAAAGAAAGTGGGCAATTGGCATAACCCAAGCAGCAAAAATTTGCAATGTTCTTTTACAATATATCACAAGCCAATGCAAACCCGACACAGAAAAACTAAAGTATAATGCTACATTATAAGGCTTATGTAAGAGAATAGGAGTGGGGATATCACAGTCCCAAAAATACAAAACTCTATCCTGGACGAATAACAGGCAGAAACAGGGTAAACAAATTTTGTTGCCTGAAACTGAGCTATGTATATATAATGAAAATTTTGTGCGGTAGAGAGTAGATGCTGATAGAACCGTTGAATGGATGACTTCTGTCAATGGACTTACCATATATAAGATTTTGTATGGCTCGATTCGAAGTTTTTATAAATAAAAAACGAGCAGCTGATCACGGTTACGCATCAGCCCTGTGTTTCCCATTTGATTGATTTATGCAGAACGACTCTTATGTTCAACTACTGGCAGTATGGAGGACCTGCTGGATCAGCTTTTCTGGTAATCTCTTTGTAGCCTGTAAAAGGCGTATATGAAGCAAGGTTGTGGTCAGTTACTGGAGAAGCCAACAGTAATGAAGTGAAGTAAAATTTGAATCCGAACCTGGAAATGTCTCATATGAAGGATAGGTTCGCAACCAACATCTGCAATTAGTTTCCCATTTGGGGTGTGCACGCTGAACCGTGCAGCTTCATATGCCTTTAGTTTATCCTTGTCGTGAGGTAAACCGTGGCAAACTTCAAGGAGTGATCCAAGAGAGTTCATCTAACATCGAAACCATGAAACAAAATGAGAGTCTTGTTTTCAGAATTTCACATAGATTTAAATAAGCTAAGAAGTTTAGTGACCTAAACATAACATAATGCAGGTCAACTGAGGTAATTATTGACTGCAGGCATGGGGAAAAAAAAAAAATGTCGGAACAAAAGAGAGGTATGCATAAGATGCAGATTTATATTAGCATACATGAGCATTTTAGTTGACTGTACAATATTCTGATTTTCCAGATGTATGCATAATAAGGCACTCAAAAAATTTTCATCAAACCTTTCCAAATAACATAATCAGCTTCTCAAATGTGTGAATTAAGATAAAGAATACTGCAAAAAATACAATGTGACTAACCTTCATGTAAGGACAAGATGCACATCCACCGTGAAGGGAGCAACCTTCTCCACTAGCCACTCCAGGTATTATAGGGATTTTCAAGAAGTCCCCTGCTTCAGGCAAGGATGAGTTTGGCGTTCTCGTTATTGATTCCGAGGAGACAGGAAAGACTATCTCTACACTCACTTTAGACTCTTGAGATGTGGCAGAGTTCAATTTCTTATGGACAGCAGCGACAATTGCAGTCACCATTCCTGTTTCTGTTCCCAAAACAAACTGAAGATGATCATCAACATTCCTATCTAATGCCTCTTGTACTCTATCTTGGATGAAGTCCAAGATATTTTGAGTTGAGCCCACAATTCCCATTCCCCTTCGCTTTGCATCCATCGCTATGGAGAACATCTCGCCAGGAACTTCAAAGTGGGCAGTAAGGAAAGCATCGCAGTACATTTCATTTATTTTTGCAACAACCTCCTTACCAAAGAGGTGATGGACAATGCAACTTCCTTCCTGTGAACATATGGATTTATATCATTGCAAGAGAAACTAAATACAGTTATACCAATAAGATGTTCTTGGATAATCGGAAAGCATTTTCTCCTTGTATGTATGGGTTGTGAGATGTGAGAGGAGGTGTGTGGTTTGGGCTCCAAACAATCAATATTTGAGAAGATAACAAATTTAATGTTCTTGATATAACATTTTCCACTTTGGAACTATGCACGCAAATCTACCTGAAAATAATGTAGTCGAGGTATCAAAGATTGTATAGAGCTTTTGTTATGCTTTAGATGTATTTTGGCTATCTCTTCATCACTCATTAGAGTCATCTGTCGGAACAACTCCATGATATTCGCTCCCATATACGTATCAGGACCATACCACACATTCAAATCAGGAATTTCAGAAAATGCCTGGAAGATGCAACAATAGCGGCTCGAACTTATTAAAACAAAGCTAGATCATAAAGCTAGTGAAACAACAAATGTCACCAGAAAAAAATGGTACAGAGAGGAAAATGTAAAGCGAACCTGTAGAATGGTCTGCACAACATTAGAAGAAGTACAAGTTATTGTTGGAACAACTTCGTGGGTATAAGCTTTTGTCTCCAGGGAGGTGTTAATGTACACAACGTGTAAAGATGGGGAAGAAACAGAAGCAGCCTGTGAAAGGTAATCCATATATGCAGGAGCAGCTGCAGCATCAGCTAATGAGCAACCAATGCGTTCCTCAGACATTCTATATACAGCTACCTGAATGACAAGATAAATAATATGAACTGGAAATAGAGAAGATTTAAAACAGTTTCAACATTCAGAACAAAGCCTAATCAGTAATTCACCATTCATATGTTCACTGGTAATCCATATCTATAGACAAAAAAGAAATGTTAAAGAAGTTTGGAGCAAGATGTAGCACCTCTGGAAAACCAGCCTGATCAAGAATTGCACGGACATTTTCGGACATAAAATCTACACCGAGAACAGTAATGAACTTGCACCCTGCTTCAGCCATCCTGACAGCTGAATCTGCCATAACAAGTGAATCTGATATATGGATATGGGGCCAGAGCTTCTGCGCTGCGGTTAAAATGCCTTGCACCTCAGGGTCCATGTAAAAGTGGGCAACTATACCAATCTTCTTCTCCTCCAGTACCTTAACAAGCTCTTGAACTTTTCCCTCATCAGGAAGCAGAAACCTTGCCTGGAATACACTAGAACGGAACTTAGACTCTTTCATTAAAGTTCAGGATATACACATTTAAAGTGAATATACTGTAATAACTGATACATAATTGATTACCTTTATTCACAACAACATATTCCATGCATGTTATATGATTATGAGAGAGAGAGAGAGAGAGAGAGGTTTTAACGGGCATTTCATTCAATTCTTATAAAAAAAGGAATTGTTTGAAGACAGATTGGTCAGAAGCCCGTACATTCCCATTGAGTTACCGGATTCCAATTCACTCCATAGTTCCGAATGAATAAAGATCTTCATCATTCAAAGATGCACATAGAAATATAAATGTCACGTCACTACGATCACTTAATATTGACGTATAAATATTGATTTGAGAGTCAAGAAAACTATCAATTCAACTATTAATGTGATTATTCCAACTAGATTGAGTATCATAAATATAAGGAATGTATAAGGAATCGTCACTCGTAAATGCATTACTCCTATAATTATAATTGTGATAACTAGTAAAAGAATTTTGTAGTTCACTCACAAAAGAACTACAGTTGACAATATCGAAAATCTTTTTTTTTATATAGACGAAATAATTATCTCTCTTATAATCCCCAACTAAAAAAGTACTATCATCAAAGATGAAATTCCAAAAGTCTTTGACAACAAATAAAAGATTGACACCATGGTAACCGGAATTGTCTTCTTTTAGCTCTACATTTTCTATCTGAATAATTGAATCTTCACTTTCGCTGGTATTTTCAATAAGACCAGGACTAGCCATAATTCTAACCTTCAAATTTTTCCCAAATCAAGCCATAATTTTAGTTCAATAGATTCATCTCATAACCTGTACCAAGTCCCTCGAAGCGGACAAGTCGCTTGTATTGAACTAGTTCTTGCCTAGTACTATTCAATATAAAATTCTGCAACCTGCTCCAATTTAGTAATAAACTTCATGTACATGTAATGCATTAACCTCACTAACTCAATTAGAGATTGCATTTTCCCCTGCTGTATGAATTATTGCATTGTCCCACCATTATTAAAGTTACTTTTTAAAGAAAACCAAAAATATGAGTTGACAAAGTCATTGACACTACGATGTACACATAGAACTGTACCATCTATGAATCTTTGTTGGTGGATTTTAATATACTTCATAAAAGATAACAGTTTTAATCAACACATGTTTTAAAACAGAAAAGGATTCGAATCCACCTAACAGATACCAGATAATAGTTTTCCAATTCAGTTCCCTCAACATTTCCTGAAAAACTTCTACTTAACACAACTCAGAAATTGGAAAGAGCACAAAATCATACCCCACATTACAAAAATGTAAAAAGTCAATACCAAAAGCACATAAATCAAATATGAATGAAACTGTACTGTACAAGATCCAAAGATAAAGTTTTACCTGGGCTTCAGCATAGCTCCCTTGGGCCTGTATGCCATCAGCAGTCAATATCAACGAGGGGAATGGCTCGCCACGTGGTCGGCCCTCTATCTCTGCCACCAACGCCTTGGTCCTCTTCTTCATACTCATCAACACATTCTGCCAAGTATTCGATCGACTACTAGCATAAGCACCCCTTTGTCCATTTACACCAACCGCACCCAATGGCCCCAAATCCTCAGTTTTCAACCCCAGAACCTCCTCCGGCGTGGCACCATCGAGCACCCTAATTAAGCAACCACAAAACCCTTTGGTTATCTCCGAATCACTGTCAGCCAAAAACCTCAACTTGTTATTACCATCCAATTCCACGTGGAGCCACACCTGAGCAGTGCACCCCGGCACACGATTCTCCGCAGTTCGCAACGAATCTCCGAAAGGAGAGAGCTCCGCATAGCGTAAAAGGTTCTTCACGCGGTCCAACGGTTCAATCAGCGATTGGAACTCTTCAATTAGGACCTGCAGCCTCGTCGCCACCGTCAGCCCGGTTAAGGCACTGGAGCGGTTAGCGGCGACGGCGGCACAGGAAAAATTAGCTCGGGACAGAGGCTTCACACAAATCCCAGAATTAAAACACGCGCCGCCCTGCGAATTAACGCATCTAACAACCAACGGCGGTGAGGCGGTGGCCTTAGGGATGGAAGCGAGAGTGAATCTGCAATCCGGCGAATTGCAAAAGAGGGAAGAAGAAAAAGCTCGGATATTGGAAAGGGCCGCGGTGTCCATGGTCGTTCCTAAGTGGTTGCAGCAAGACAATCAAATGCCTCGGTGGATCAACGCCTTGCAAGAAACGATTTTTCGATTGATTAGTGGATTAGGATTGAAAGGGAATCGAGAGGCGGAGAAGGGCTTGAAAAAACGGGAGCTGATTGAATGGAGAGACGGGGAAAAGGTATGCGAATGAGAAATGAGATAATGCGCAATGAAAAAGAAAAGAAAGAGCCGCTGCTGAATTGGAAAATGAAACCAAAGGCCAAAGGGAAAACTGAAAAGCGCTTGAGAATGGGCCCTTCGTAGCATTTAATGTAAATACTTCTTCGTACGTAATTGTTACAAGCTCTTTGGAAAAAAAGGTATAAACGTCCTTTATCTTTCCAAAAATTTCAAATCCGTCCTTTTTCTATTTTATTACCGATTTAGTCCGCTACAAATGCTAATTATGTTCAAATCAGTCCTTTTTTCACTAATTATATTCTAATTGTTGACGTGGCAAGAGTTTTAATTTAAACCTGACACGTGTGCATAATATTAGTCCTTTTTCTTTTATCTTTTGCCAATTCAGTCCTAAACTTTTATTTTGTTCTATTTAGTCCTCTACCCCAATCACTCATTTTTATATTAATTGGCCTCAAACCTTTCAAATTATTTCATTTTAGGCCCAGAACCTTAAATTTTTTATTATTACTAATACATTTATCAAATAAATGCACAACATACTTCCGTAAATAAAATTAAATACCAAACCTCATACATTAGGTTTGACCGCCTTGTTACCGGGTCTTTGAAGTTCCGAATTTTACGGGCTCTCTCTAACCACCCGACCGTAACGATGGTTCATTGGTTCTGGTTTCCTTCAGCAACAATCAGCACAATCATACTTTGTGGACAATAAAATTCAGGCTATTTTTTAATATTTTTAATAATATTAATATTTTTCAATAAAACCAAGGCTTCCTGTATCCATAACCTTCCAAAAATTCAAGTTAAATCATTTACTTTTAAATATTGCTACATCCTAAGGTAGGACGCAAAGTAAGATTCTGTTGATTGTTACTGAAGGAAACCAAAACCAATGAACAATCGGTTGCGGTCGAGTGGTTATTAGAGAGAGTCCGTAAAATTCCGGTACTTGAAAGACCCGATAACAAAGCAGTCGAACCCAATATATGAGGTTTGGTGTTTAATTTTATTTATGGAAGTATGTTGTGCATTTATTTGATAAATGGATTAGTAATAATAAAAAATTTAAAGTTCTGGGCCTAAAATGAAATAATTTGAAAGGTTTGAGGCCAATTAATATAAAAATGAGTGATTGGGGTATAAGACTAAATAGAACAAAATAAAAGTTTAGGACTGAATTGGCAAAAGATAAAAGAAAAAGGACTAATATTATGCACACGTGTCAGGTTTAAATTAAAACCCTTGCCACGTCAGCAATTAGAATATAATTAGTGAAAAAAGGACTGATTTGAACATAATTAGCATTTGTAGCGGACTAAATCGGTAATAAAATAGAAAAAGGACGGATTTGAAATTTTTGGAAAGATAAAGGACGTTTTTACCTTTTTTTCCCAAGCTCTTTCCACACTTATGTATAGGTACAATTTTAACGTTTAATAACTTAAATTTTGTATAACGAAAAATTATAAAAAGTTTTTTATCTAAAATTATAAGATTAGACAAATCTAATAAGATCTCACTTGACTATATTTTTTCTTACATAACTATGAAAAAAATTTAAATCAAAATTAAACAGTTAATAGTGTCAAAAAATAATTTATAACAAAAAAAATTAGACGGAGGAAGTATATTTTTAATAGTATAATTAATTAATTACTCCATTTTTTTTCTTGCATAATTATAAGTTGGGAAATAAATAAAAAAAGGGCCATTACAAGGTGCCTATTCTGCTTTCAGGCCACTCTAAATTGAATTTCCAGAATTAGGCCATTACAAACACATGTTGAATGAAATTAAGCCATAAGGACCAATTTGAAATTAATTAATAACCTAACAACTTTTCCTTTTTTCATTTGAAACCCCAAAAGGTTTGATTTTATATACTTTAGTCCTATTCCAAAATTTTCTATACAAATGAAACCCAAAGCGCATGAAAATTAGTATCAGAGCCTAGGTTTTATTGAAGAACATATTATTATATTATTTATAATATTTTATCTCTTAATGGTGAAGATTTAATTATTTAATTGATTCATTTAATTTGAAACCAACGAGTTATTTCCGAATTTTGGAAATAAAAAATAGAAATTTCCAGAGGAAATTCTTGAACTTGTCTATCAGACAAGATTTTATTAAAAGTAATTTCTTTCATGAAAATGAGAGGAACTGACTGGAAAGAAATTGATCCGGATAGCTCTAAGTTCTCACAAGACTTAAGAGAAATCTAAAAAACGATTCAAGATTATGGTAACCGGGTATTAATTTTACCTGGAAAAATAGATAACTTGAATCAATCAACAGAAGAGATCTTGAAATTGTTTCAAGAACTAAAGAAAGAGATTTTAAATCTGAAATTTGATATTCTGGATATCAAGAGAAGGTAAAAGGATATTCCTGGATCTTGCAAGAATAACCAAGCCAATATTAGAGATGCATCCATGATACAACAAACTAATACTATCTTTCAACAAATAATATTTTAAAAGAACTTATGAATTTGAAAGTTATTCCCTTTTAAATGACAGGTACTAAACTCCAATTTGAGAAGACTCTGTTTAATTCTTTTTAAATTAACCCTTGATCGAATTTGAATTATTCATAACCGGGAAAATTACTCTTTACTTAGATCCAAAATTTAGAAATAAACATTTGGAAATGTAATTCACGCTTGTCCGTATAAAAATTAATTCCTAATTGCATCAAAGGTGCTAAAGTGTTTTCTAAATTTGACCGCAAATCTAGTTTCTATCAGATTAAGATGGAGAATGAGTCGAAGAAATTCACAGCATTCTCCACCCTACAAGGACAATATATTTGGAATGTTATGCCAATGGGGCTTTCTAATGCCCCTCAGATATTCCAAAGGAAGATGGATAATCTATTTAAGGATTATCTAGAGTTTATGTTCGTCTACATAGATGACATTCTGATTGCATCTTGAAATATTAAAGAACATATTAAACACCTTGAAATATTTTCAGATATAAAATTGAATTCTTAGGAGTTCAAATTGATGAAGCAGGGATAGAATTACAGGAACACATTGTGGAGAAAATCCGCAACTTTCCTGATATATTAAAGGACAAGAAACAACTTCAAAGTTTCTTGGGGTTGTAAATTTTGCAGGTATGTTTATTAAAGACCTTACAAAATATAGAAAGGATTTTAGACCACTCCTGAAAGAGACTGAATGCTCTAGATGGAAATGGGAAGAAATCCATACTAAGAGAATTCGTGAACTAAAGCAAGTCTGCAATAGCTTGCCAAAGCTCGCGATACCTCAAGATGAGGATGAGTTGGTAGTCTACACAGACGCCAATGATTTTCGATGGGCGGGAGTGCTCACGAGAAAAACAACTACGGGGCAAGAACCTTGTAGATACACGGGAGGGTTGTTCACTGAACAACAAGCTAAACTTTGGCATATTAACGAGAATGAATTCTTTGCAGTATGGAAGACATTAAAAAAAATGGCCTTTATTCTTACTTGCAAAGAATTTTATTTTAAAGGTTGATAATACCAATGTTAGAGCTTTTCTAAAAAATAAAATTGAATCAAAAATTGAAAAAGCTCGTATTATCAGATGGCAAGCTGAATGTCAATATTATACTTATGATATTGATGTTATAAAATCTCATGAAAATGTTCTTGCAGATTCCTTGACGAGAGATGGAAGCATTTGAAGCAGATTCCATCATAACAAGATTCAGGCGCCTCAGAGAAAACCTAGAGGAGCTATCAAAGCATTTTGAACAGCCCGATATCAATGCACGAGCAGCTGGCCAAATACAACAGAGCAATGTGGACATAGTCCGCAACAATATACGGACCTCCCATATAGCAATGACAGCGCTATGGGAAACAATATTAGAGCCAATCAGGAAGGCGTCAGTGACGTCAAAAGGATCTAGAGGAAGATTGGAATCCGGGATTGAAGTCCGCGGGCGCCTATAAATAAAAGAGTTTGAAGCAGATGGAAGGCATCGAAAAATCCTCATAACTCTTGAAAACATTTGTAATATTTCTCTTTCTGCAAATTTCCCTTGTGTTTGTAATAGTATGGGGAGCATCCCCAAGAGTCTTGCTTCCTCCATGAGGAGCTAAGTGCCTGTCTTCTCCATTAGGAGAAATTATGTTAGAATAATATTTTAATATTTCTTCAATAAAATCCAGGCTTCCAAATATTCCAGATATTCCGATATATAGTAAAAACCCTTTACCCCAAACCTTGTTACATCATAAGGTAGGAAACGAAATAGGATTGTGCTGTTTGCTGCTGAAGGAGACAAGAATCAGTGAACCATCAATTGCGGCTGCGTGGTTGGAGGAAATCCGTAAAATCCCGGAGCTTTGAGAAACCCGACAGCAAGGCGGTCAAACCCAAGGTATGGAGTTTAGTGCTTAATTTTATTATCGGAAGCATGATGGACGGTTATTGGACTAAAGGTGATGAAGAAACTAAAACCTGGGGTCAAAATGTAATAAAGCAAAGTTGGTAGGGTGAATTGAAGTTTGAAAAAGTCAAAATAAGTCTAAATGGCCTTAATTTGGTCAAAGATGATTTCTAATGGCCTAAAATTGGAAATTGATTTTTGCATGACCCAAAAGCGGAAGGGGTGCCTTGTGATGGCCTAAAATGTTTATTACCTCTTATAAGTTCTATTTCCAACTGATTAATTTTGAATAATTTTATATAATTGGTTATTAAGCTAAATAAAAATATAAAGTGATTAAAAATAGAGATTATAAACATGTTGAATTCACCTTTAAAATTAAATTCTCATATAACAAAATACTTAAAATTTTAAAATTAGCTAGGTGAAAATAGTGGTTAAAAAATATGGGATGGAGTATTTTTTTATTATTGTAAAATATAAATAATGAGTGGATTAAAGTTGGTGAATCGAATACTCAATTGGTTTCTCTATGGCGGCGGAAAATATATTTGACTGTCAATTATTAAGTCAACCAAACGTATTCCTAAATCTTCTGTGCATATTTTTGTCAGTCAATGTACTTAAGAATTTAATGACGTCCTTTCCAGCCCTATAAGAGATTTTGGGAACACACGGGTGTTGAAGTCCTGAATGATTGGTCACCGTTAAGCCTTGAGAGCAATGGCAGGGATTCATTCTGGTGTTGGAAACCGGGGTTCACAATTTTTGGTGTCTGCTGCTGATTTTTGACTTGACCAGTTTTAGCTAATTCTGTAACAAGAAAGATGGAAAAGTTGGAAGCTGGAACTAAATTTGTATCACAAAAAAAATTTGTATCACAAAATAATCTCTTGTCCACTCATCCTTATTCGTCAACTTATGTAATTATTGTAGGGATACGTGCTACAGTGCTCTGTCATGTCTACCCGCCGACAAAAAAAACCAATCTTTTTTGTCCGAAAAGACAATCATTTCTGGTTCGTGATATTGATTCGTGCAGGAATCAGATAAAAACCACGAACCATAAGAGTAATTAATTAAGGAGCATTGATTTCTACACATCTTTCAATGTACTTTTTAAATCGTTAATACTTAAAAATATGTACAACAAAAAATTATATAAAATATATATTATAAAACTACATGATTATGCGATTATAACAAGATCCAACTCGACAATCTTTTTCAAATGCATACTTGTAATAAAATCGAGTCAAAGTTAAACATTGAACAGTACCAAAAAGTCAAACATGACAACTTATCTGGAACGGAGGGAGTAGTATTTTTCGTCGGCGATCATAAAATTGTCAGATGTTGACAGGGCAACAGGTTTAATTACTTCATTATTGTATGCATAATTTTGTTTGGAAAAGTTAATCTTTCTGTTTATTCATTGTTTGGAGAATTAGTTTTAATTCCAATAAATATGAGGCATTCGCTGAAAAAAAAGGGTAATGTATATTTTAAAATTTATGTGATATACTCCCTCTGTCTTTGAAAAATTGTAACGTTTGGAAATTGGGTACTGTTCACACACGCATTTTTATTTAAATTTTTATCGTAGTTATACAAGTTAAAATATAGTCAAGTGAGATCTTGTTAGATTCGTCTCGTCGAGTAATTTAAATATGGAACCTTTAGAATTTTTACTTATAACGAACTTGAGTTATTAATGATTTAAAATGTGAATTGGACTGCGTGCACTGTGGGCGCGTTTCAATTGTTTGAAATGGAGGAGTATAATGATAGTCTTGACTAAAAAACAATAGATTGTCGCAAACATTATTGGTTGATGACCAAAAGAATAGATCTTTTAAAAAACTATTATAAATGAATTATAAGGTTTAAAACTCAAAAACGACATTTTTAAAGAACTCCATGAATAAAATCATAGCAAACATTATTGGTTGATGACCAAAAATTAAGAATAAGGCAAAATGGTTGATGGCAAAAATTTAACAATATATATTTTTTTCCGGGGTGAAGGAGGGTCGAAGCCTTTATTCCAAGAATTGCAAAGTTTGTTACAGACCGATAAGGTCAAAATTAATAGCGTCAATTATGAAATCGGGAGGTCTAACAAAATATTGAACATGGTCAATCCAAGGCTGGCCCTCGATGAAGCAATCCGCTACTAATACTAATCACATTAAAAACTTTAAAAGCCATTACTTAATAAAATTATTATCAATAAATGGAAAAAAATAAGAAAATAGCAAAGAGGTATAATGAAATTCTTAAAAAATTTAGGGGTAATAGTCAAAGTGTACATATTATAGGGACTAAAGTAATTTAAAAAACTTACTATGCAAAAGTAAGTTTTGGCAATAAAAGAAGTTCAAAATTATAATTGGACAATCCTAGAAAGTCAAATGAAAGAGGTACTTTTTTTCTATTTGCTCAATAAAATATGTAATGTAGAAATTAAGATGTTTGTTTGGGAAGAAAGTTTTTTCATCATTTAAATAACAAATCTTTGTGGCTTCCAGTTTCAAAGGATCCTAGGTGGGCTTCTTCTCTTTTATTGGGCTTACAGACATGTTTGAAGGTGTAGGTTTCCTAAAGGTCTCAAAAGTTCTTCTTCTTTGTCTTCTTCATCGGGGCCCAAAAATTGAGGCCGTGTAAAATAGGACTACTTGCAGAGCCTCTTAGCTGCCTCTCTGGTAAGAGTATTTATGGTTTTTTTTTTTTGGTCTTTGGGCCTGTCTATTCTTGAATGTTTCTTACATTCAATCAGGTATTGCTATTCACACACAAACTTTTACTTAAAGTTTTATCATAGTCATACAAGTTAAAATATAGCTAAATAGGATCTTGTTAAATTCATCTCGTCATGTAGTTTTTAAATATGAAACTTTTAAAATTTTTATAAATACCGAACTTGAGTTATTTATGATTTAAAATGTGAATTGACCAGCGTGACGGGTGGACCCGTAAAAAATAAATGAAAACAGAGGAAGTAGTTATTTGCTTTCGTGAGTAATAAAGTAGACAAAATTAGCTGTTTGACAATTTCGATGCCAACTTTTTGCATACAATAAGGTAAAATTCAATATGCTGTTATTTTGCAACGGTTTAAAAAAAAAAGCCGATTCATAAGTTATTTTGCCACTTTATAAAATCTATTTTGTCTCACATTGTCTGTTTCTATTATTTGTCCCCCACAGGCCACAGTTGTCATCTTGCATTCCTCTTCCCATAGTTGATCACTATAAAACCAGCATCTTCTACACTTCCTCTTCCCAAACTACAAAACGAAAATAAGAAAAAATTTACAAAGCATGCATGGATGCTTTCCAACTATTGATACTTCATTTTGATCACCATAATCCATCACAAATGGGGTTTTGTATCACAATAACGCCTACCGCCATCCCCTTGGAAGCTTCCCATAATTGGAAACCTCCATCAGGTTGGGGGGTTGCCTCACCGGTCTCTCCAAGCATTGTCCCGACGATATGGCCCCCTGATGCTCCTCCATTTTGGTCCAGTAACAGTGCTCGTTGCTTCCTCATCCGATGGAGCCCGAGAGATCATGCAAGAACAGGACATGATTTTCTCCAACAGGCCTAAACTAAGCATTCCGGATAAGCTAACATACGGTTCTTGGGATGTGGCTTTTGCACCTTATGGCGATCACTGGAGGCATGTGAGGAGCATATGCGTCCTCCATCTTTTGAGCACTAAAAGGATTCGGTTCATTTTGTCGTGTGAGGGAAGAAGAGACTTAAGCCATGATTCAGAAGATTAGAGTGCAAAGGGAAACCACTGTCAACTTAAGTGGTGCGATGGATAACATAGCAGAGGATGACTTCTTGAGGTCTAGAGGCACAACATGTATTCTTGGGATGTATTATTGATTGTTCTACTTATAGATAGTTTATTTGATTTTGTGCACTTTCAGAATTTTAAAATTCAACTTTAGCGATTTTTTTTTTTTTTTTTTTTTTTTGGGATTTACATACACTGTTTAGGCCTTCACTACTGTTCATAAGGGAGAACTCTCTTGTAGATCATTGTTCATAAGCGCAAGACTCTTTTTAATATTATTAGATTAGATAGATGAGATATTTTGAAAGGTGTTCAAAGTGAAGGTTCGATCCAAAGCAACAAAAACTTGTATTGTTGTTCTATGGCAACTGAAGTTTTCATATACTGTGTCCCTTAATTGATAAATATAAATAAAGTGTATCTTTTTGGTAAACTATAAATAAATTGTATTGATATACCGTTTAGTATTTTAATTTTATCTACGGAAGCATATTGAAGCATTGATTGTTGGGATTTATTGAGAAAACTATAAATTAAGATTTAATATAATCAAGGCCGTCTCGGAAAAAGTTTGGGCCTGAGCCAAACTTAAAAAATAGGCCCCATAAAAATGTATTTAGTAATTGCTTTGTAATTTTTTTTTTGCGTATACCAGGTATTCTCATATCTTACTGGGCCTAATACTAATTTCTCGATAATCTGGTGAGCATTGAAGGGTTATCTCTTCCGAACAGAATTACACAGGCTCGAACCCAATATTTTTGCTTAAGCTAACCCAATACTTTTACTTAAGTTGTCAGACACTCGTTCCACTCAAACCAACCTACTAAGCTACCAGTACATCGAATGTTGATTTTAGGGCTTCCTGGTTTCACTCAAAATATATTATTTTTTTTGATAATTTTATTTTAACTCTTTGTTAATTATTATTAAATGTAATGATTAAAGAATAAAATTTAGCCCTTAAAAAGGCAAGCTCAATGTATGCTCAATATATTTAAAACTATATTGGTGAAAAATTAAATTCATATTATATATATTTCCAAGTCTTTTTAATTAAAACTAATTTATATAATAATAGTTTAAATGCATGAAACAATCTTTTAAAAAATATTGATATAAAAAAGAATAATTATATTAATTAGTACTACTAGACAATATATGCTCAATGTATGCTAAAAAATAGAATATGTTCACATTTTATATAGATATATTAAAAATTTATCAATTAACAAAAAAAAAAAATTACCTGTGGGGCCCCCAAAAATGTGGGGCCCTGAGTAAATGCTCATGGTGCTCCTGCCATGAGCCGGGGCCTGAATATAATGAAAATTACAATTTAATGAACCATTAGGATAGCAATATGGCAAGAAGATTGGAGGTTGTCCAGCAGTTATAATGACAAACAAGGGAGCATGATATTTGTTCAGGTAGAGATAGGAGATATCTAGTGTGTTTTTAAGTCTGCTAGTGAATAGGGTGTTTAGGGATTGTACGTTATGGTGATTCTATGGATCTTACATTGTTACTGGACATCCTGGATTGATATCATCCCAATGGTTGTCATCTTCTACACTATCTCTTCCAGACCTACAAAATCAAAAGAAGAAGAACAAGAAAAAAAGATCATGCATAAATTAATTTAGAAAGCAAAAACGGATGCTTTCCAACTATTGATACTTCCTCTGTTTTCCTTCATTCTGATCACCACAATCCGTTACAAATGGCGTTTCGTGTCACGAAAACGCCTACCTCCATCCCCATGGAAGCTTCCCCTAATTGGAAACCTCCACCAGGTTGGGGGGTTGCCTCACCGGTCCCTCCAAGCATTGTCCCGACGTTATGGCCCCCTCATGCTCCTCCATTTTGGTCGAGTACCAGTACTCGTTGTTTCCTCATCCGATGGTGCCCGGGAGATCATGAAAGAACAGGACATTATTTTCTCCAACAGGCCTAAACTAAGCATCCTAGATAGGCTAACATATGGTTCTAGGGATGTGGCTTTTGCACCGTATGGCGATTACTGGAGGCATGCGAGGAGCATATTCGTCCTCCATCTCTTGAACGCTAAAAAGGTTTAGTCCTTTCGTCGTGTGAGGGAAGAAGAGACTTCGGCCATGATTGAGAAGATTAGAGCACAAAGGGAAACCAATGTCAACTTTAGTGATGCCATGGTTGAGCTCACGAATGATGTGGTTTGTAGGGTGGCATTTGGAAGGAAATATGACGACGATGGTGGGGGGAGAAGGTTCAAGAAATTTTTAAGGATGTGGGTAGAGCTTTTGGGTACTTCTGATAACATTGGAGAATGTATTCCATGGCTGGCATGGATTGGCAAAGTCGATGGTACGAATAGGAAAGTGCAGGAAGTCGCGAGGTTGTTCGATGAGTTTTTGACTGATGTTCTTAAAGATCACCGATGCAAGGGAAAACAAGACGGGGTACTTGATGATGGATACACTTTGGATGTTGTCGATATATTGCTTGAACTTCAGAGGGACAATAGACAAGGCTCTCCCATGGAAGATGACACAATTAAAGCTGTAATATTGGTAAAATAAGCTTCATTCTCATATGGTTTTTCCACTGTATAACATTTGTTACTAATTATGATGGAAATTCGCAACGAAACTTTCTAGTTGAAATTTATAATGGAATTTGCGACATATATTTATAACACTATGTACTCGCTTCATTCTCATTTAATGTGAACTTCATTAAATAAAAAAAGAACAACAAACATCTTCTTGTCAGGACATCTTTGCTGCTAGAACGGACACACCACATCTTCAGTCCTTGACTGGACAATGTCAGAGCTTTTAAGAAATCCAAAAACCATGGAAAAGCTTAAGATTGAAGTGCGAAAAGTGTCGGGTGAAATCAAAGAGGGAGACTTGGAAAAAATGCCATATCTAAAAGCCGTGATCAAGGAGAGTCTACGGCTCCATTCCCCTATCCCATTGCTGGTGGCACGTGAATCCATTCAAGACACCAAAGTGATGGGCTATGACATTGCAAAAGTCACTCGTGTAATGATCAATGCATTGGTCATTGGCACGGACTCGGCATTGTGGGAAAATCCTGATGAGTTTTATCCGAAGAGGTTTTTGGACTTGACAATGGATTTCAGAACGCTCCGTTTTGAGTTGATCCCATTTGGGGCGGGCCGGAGGGGATGCCCTGGCGTGGCCTTCGCTGTGGCAATTGATGAGCATGCAATAGTCCCGGTAGAAAACGAGCCAGTGATTTGGATATGAGTGAATCTGTCGGAATAACTACACATAGAAAACTTCCTCTGCTTGTGAATGTTAAGGAGACCTATACTGTACAATACTAATTTGAGCACTTAGGGTTTGAATTAATGTACAAATTTATGTATGTTTTCTCTGTATTAATATATTACCTCCGTATAAGTTATTTTAAAACATTAATATTAAACTTATAGCTGTCCCTGTATATAATAGTCAGAGCCTGTTTAATGTGTGGAAATTAAACTTGAAGTTCTTAATCAAACGCGAGTCACTAATTCTTAACCAAATGTGAGTTACTAAGTTTTTGAAGCACCCACGTACTGGATGAACCTTTGTATGAGTATACCTACTTATGTGCTCTGAATTTTTTTTCCCTTTTGTTTTATTAGATGTGACTTTTGAAGTGCTTCCCAGGCTTAGTGAAATCAAATTTGTTAGTGGTTGTCATTAATGAGCTGGAATAGCTCATCAAAGTAAAAGACCCTTAACATAGTTTCCAACATTGATGATAGTTTTTGAATGTTTAATTATTAATAAAATTTATAAAATAATTAGTTTATATTAAGCTGGAATAGCTCAGTTGGTTAGAGCGTGTGGCTGTTAACCACAAGGTCGGAGGTTCAAGCCCTCCTTCTAGCGTTTTTTCCTTTTTCCTTAACATTTCTTTATACTTGCCGCATAATAAAAGAAAATACTTTTTTTTTAAGTATTATATAAAGGAAATGTTGCATCCCTCATAGTCACTTCTTCGAATAAGCACATTATCTCCGGTCATTATCATGCCTCCAAAATATGGGTCTCTAGTTTCTTAATGACAAATCTTGTTCCAAAATACTAAGAACTTAACAAACAAAGCTTAACTGAGGGACTTAAAAAAGTGAACACCTTTATAAATATACAATACAATTACAAGATTTTTTTCTATAACTAAGGCACGTTGCACTCTTTCTCACTTCTTCATACTTTTTGTCACTAGCCACTCATCACTCAATACTCATCATCATAACTACAAATAAAAGAGGCTCACCCTCTATTTATAGGGTGAACAAAGTCTTTAGAATATTCCTAATATGTAATTCTAGAAATAATATTTAATAGATAAAATATATTTAGATTTTTCTATAGGAAATTGTACAATCACTTCTTTACTTTTCTAGATTATTCTAATTAATGATACTCCTAACATCATTAAATTTGCATTGATCTCAAAGGGAGAATTGGAAAACAATGACATATTTGTAAGCCGTGATCAAGGAAGGTGCAGGACTCCACCTCCCGGTCCCATTGCTCCTCCACACAAATCCACTCAAGACACCCAATTGATGGGTTATTACATTGCAAAAGGCACTCGTGTTTGATCTATGCATGAGCCATTGGCAGGGACCTGCATGGTGGAAAATGCGAGGAATTTTATCCAGAGAGATCTCTCCATTCAGCTACGGACTTCAGAGGGCTCCATTTTGAGTTTATCTCATTTGGCACCGGCCTAAGGGGATGTCCGGGCATAGCGTTTGCAATGGCTGTTAGTGAACTTGCATTGGCTAAATTGGTGAAGAAGTTTGATTTCTAGCTGCCTGGTGGAAAAGATGCCCCAGATTTGGACATGAGTGAAGCTGTTGGAATAACTGCCCACATAAAGAATGCCCCAGATTTGTAATGTTCAATACATTACAAGTCACACATCAACTAAACATGATCACAATCATGTAGTAGTATACTACGCGCAACCTTGCACCAATAGGCCTTAATGTCCATATCTCGTTGATCTTGCCAGAAGTGCTATATAATCAAGCGTACTGCCTGAACTATCAAAATCATCGTCAATATCCAACCTCTCTAATGTGTCGCCATGTCTGCCGCCTGAGCCATTGACGCTCTCCTCATTACTTCAGTAGATGGTTGATCCTCATCAGAGCTCTACATAAAGAAAACAAAATCAGAAATCCCACACATCCATAATATAAACTACACTTCTAGCTGTTCTTTTGAGTATACATCCAGCTATTCTTTCAGTATACATCCAATTATAATGTCAGTATACTTCTAGCTATTATTTCAGTCCAGATATAGTTCAGTATAGTTTCAGTATAAATCTAGCTACTGTTTTAGTATGCTTCCTATATTATTTTAGTATATATATCTCTAGCGAACCGATTATACCAAAGCAAATGCACTGCCGGCTGCTCTTTTTTTCTGATTGTCTCTTTCCCTACGCAAAAGACCTACAAAGCATAACATTCCTTCAAATCATTTCCTCGCAGAAAAATTAAAATTTTAATAAAAATCAACAACTGTTCATGTATAAGTTTATAGGCAAATTTATATTTGTTCATATGCACTTACTATATTAACCTAACCCTAGATTTTTCAATTGTTGTATAATGCTATATCATCAATCATCATCATACTAATCAAGTCTTCTGCTTGTTCACAAACCAAATTGACAGAAAAGAACACATATAACAATACAGTTAGAGGATACTTAACCAAATTGAACTAGTTAGAGGATACTTAACCAAATAGTACTAGCTAATGGTTGAAATGACTCTGAAATCTGAATTGCAACCACCTAAAAGCTAAAATTTATGAAAAGAACATTCTTAATAATTCGAGGGTAGACCTATAGTTATTGCAATGAAAAATAATGGAAATGCAATAGACTAAGGAAAAAGAATGGAAATGCAATACACTGACTGCTCTAAGCCATTAAGCGGAAATTAAGCATTTTCGCAGCATTCCAAAGACCACAAGCAATAAGTCATGCAAGTTGCTCACCTGCTATGAAACTATCCCCAAAATTCACCCACTTATTAAAACTACACATAGAATTCACTTTACACCTTTCAATTGAAATTTTTGATTTACCATTCAACCAATTATCTCCTATTGGAGTTACTTTGCGAACCATTTCTCAACCTAGGCATTAAAATAAGGGAAAAGAAGGTTAAATACGTCAATTTTCTTTTCCAAAAATCCAGATCAGTCATTTTTTATAATTTTATTACCAAAATCATCCACTACAAATGCTAATTATGTCCAAATCAGTCCATTTTTCACTAATTATGCAATAATTGTTGGCGTGACAAGGGTTTAAAATTTAAACCTGACACGTGGGCGTAATTTTAGTCCATTTTCTTTTATCTTTTGTCAATTCAGTCCCGAACTTTTATTTTGCTCCATTTAGTCCTCTACCCAAATCAGTAATTTTTATATTAATTGATGTCCAAACTTTTAAATTATTTCATTTCAGACACAGAACCTTAACTTTTTATTATTATTAGTTCATTTATCAAATAAATGCCCAACATACTTCGGTAAATAAAATTAAACACCAAACCTCATACATTGAGTTTGATTGCCTTGTTACTGGGTCTTCCAAGCTTCGGGATTTCACGGATCCCTCCAACCACCCGACCGCAACCGATGGTTCATTGGTTCTGGTTTCCTTCTGCAATAATCAGCACAATCCTACTTTATTTCCTACCTTAGGACGTAGTAAGGTTTGAGTAAATAATTTAATTTTAATTAATAGGAAACAAAGTAGAATTGTGCTGATTGTTGCTGAAGGAAATCAGAACCAATGAATCATCAGTTTCGGTCGGGTGGTTGGAGGAGTCCATGAAATCCCGGCCCTGGTACTGCTAGTTGAATATTTTTTTGCAATGTTATATTTTACACATACACGATTAAATACTTATTAAATTACTCTTTTGTCGCCATCTAAGATGGTGTTTGGCTCGGGTGTAGCCAAGGACCTTTTTCTCCTCAAGGGAGGCTACCGGAAAAGGATCAAACCGATTACGGGTTCGGATTAACAATAATGCGCCCACAATTGACTGAATCTTCCTTGAATTGATCAACAATAACAAGATACAACGGAGAACCTGCCTGTTGTTAAGAAACAACGGCGGAATTCACCAAAAACAGAGAACCAAACTACCAGCTGCTAAGGAGCAACGGTGGATTTGGAAATGGTAACCGCTACAAACTAGGCTAGATTCTAAGGAAAGCTGTAAAGGAAAGCTGTAAAGAAAGCAGTAAAGATAACAAGGAATTAAAATTGATAAAAGTAATTTGGGGGTTGGATTGATCTCCCTGATTTTGAGTGTATCGACCCCTATTTATAGCCGGAGCTGGAATAACCGCTCTCCGGCTAACTCCTCTGAGCCGAATTTTTTCTCTCTTCAATTCGGTTGTTTAGGTTTCGGCTGTTTCTTCCCATTTCGGCCGAGATCTTCATCAGCTTCGATTTCCTCCCTTCGGTTTACTATGTACTTTCGGCCTTATCAATCTTGAGCCCATCTTCTTTTTGGACTTCCTCTTTCTTCCGGCCCACGTCTTATGGCCCAATAGCTCTTTCGCGGCCCATTATTCCATATGGCCCCAACAGATGCCCTCCTTACTTGGGCGAATCGCTTCCATGCGAAAGAGCCCAAGTAACCTCCCTTTCTTCTTCCTTTTGGCGGTTATTTTCTTCTTCTCGAGGATGCTCTCCATCACTCCCCTATTTACGTAGCCTACCACGTACTCGGAGTGAACTGCCTTTCCAACTTCCCCTCTATCTCTCTCTCTTTCCACTTTCTCCGATGGAAAATCCCTCTGCACCTGTTACTGCTCTTTCTGCTGATCTTCTCAGAATTGAGAACTCTTTTGCTTCTCATTCCGCAGTTCGCCTCTTGCCTGAGGGCTTCTATTCCTTAGGTCCGTTGGGCATTCCTGAAGATATCGATGAATGTACTGCTCGGATCTTTGATAATCGTTCCGTTCTTCTATATGAGCCTTGTTTCTCTTCCAAGCTTTTCCCTTCATCTTTCACTAATTGGTCTTCGCCCTCTCCTGATTATGTGGCGTGGTATCATTACCTCGAACCCCACTGTCGTGACTCTTGGAATAAGTCATCTGTCTACCGTATGATTTCCCTTAGTACCTTGCCACTTCCCACAGATCTTCGCCCTATTCAAGCCCTTCTTTGCTTCTGGAATCCTTCTGTGAACTGTTTTTGTTTCCCTTGGGGGATGATGACTCCCACCATTCAGGATGTGAAACTTCTCCTTGGCCTTTCTGTTCGTGGGGATAACCTCGCCATTATGTCGTTGCCCAAGGAGAAAAATACTGGCTTTTCCTCTGGCGATTCCTTTGCTAATTGGATCGTTTCCCATCAGAGTGATCCTATTTCGCCTGCTCCACACCCTTCAGAGCCTCTTGCTTTCATGATGTATTTCCTTACGAAATTCTTCTGGTGTGTTCCTTCCAAGGGTGTTCTCCTCGAAACACACTCTTTTGCTTCGGCACTTCTTAATCATGTGACCCTGCCTTCAGCCGATTTCTTCCTCGCTCATCTGTATGCGGGTATTTCGGCTACTATGTCGGGTTGGGAAAAAGGTTCGTCTGATAAAGCCCGTGGCCCGTTATGGTTCCTTCACTTGTGGTTGGTTTGGCACTTTCGCGACATTTCCCAATTTCCTCCCCATGATATTCGTCCTAACCATTTTATCGCTCCCGATCTTCTTAGAGCACCCCTTCCTCCTTTGTCGATCCCTCACTGGATCAACTATTTCCTGGGTCGTACTGTCGAACAAGCCTTTTCCCATTATCACTACCGGAAAGCTGACTTTGCTTGGGTCAGGGATATTGTTACTTCCCCCTTCGGGACTCCTCTTCCTTTGGCTTTTGCTCAAATATGGAACAGGTGTATATTACCCCGCCCGATCTTCAATGGTTCCACATTTGTATCTGCCAAGTCTGCTATTCCTTTCGAAGTTTACAATCCCCATCTGGTTAGCCGTCAATTCGGCTTTGGTCAAGACTTAGTGGAGGCCCTCAGAGCCGGTAGACGTCTTTCTGCTTCTACCAGTCGTTAGCAATGCTCCCTCTATCATAAACGTTTGATTTCCTTCAAGGTTTGGAAGTTTGCCGTTCGTCCGGGGTCCGTTACCTCCCGCTTCCAATCTTGGTGGAACGGTGTTGCTGGTGTCTTTTTTAGTGCCAACCTTGATTCGGTTCTGCGGAGGGGTGGTTTCTCTCCTATTCTGGCATTCTCTTCTGTCCCTTCATCATCTCCGGGTTCCACTCCTCAGCGCATTCTCGGTTCGTCTTCCGCTTCTCGCCCAGGTATGTTTCTTTTCTTTTCCTCTCCTCTTCGGTCGTTGTTTGTTCCTTTTCCTCTGTGTCTCACTTATCCGATTTCTTCAGATGTTCCTCGCTCCTCTACTTCAGAACCTGGTCGAAAAAGGCCTGCTTCGCCTTCAGCCTCTCTTATCGACTTTCTCCCTCCTACTCAGACCAAAAGGCGTTCGTCTCATTCACCGCTTGGCAGAATCCCTGCCTCCCTTTTTGCGGTTCGTTACACTACTCTTTTCCTTTTCCAGGTTCTTATCGTTCGACTAATTTCCTTTTCTTATTCTTGTCAGGTCCCGCCTATTTTGCCACAACCCGATGTTCAACCACTTCCAACTGTGGTATCGGCCTCTCAGGTAGCCGAACTTCGCACATCGGCCAGCACCAGTAATTTGGCCGTTCACGCTAGTTCTTCTGCTGTTAACCCTCGGGGTTTGATTGCAAGCTCTACTTCGGCCGACCCTTCCTTGCCTCTTTCGGTCGATCGTCCTCAGCCTATTACGGATTCTGCTACGCCTTCGTCTTTAGTTGTTCCGAAACCGTCTGGCTTCCTACCTAGTGGTACGACTGCTGATGAAACCCCTGCCGATCAGGTCCCTTTATCGCCATTTCCTGATCGGCATGTCTTGGACGATTTCTTTTCTCCCGCGTCTCTAGTGTCTCGTCCGTCGGATCTTTCTACTCACCTTGGCGATTGTTTGGCCAGGCTATGTAATCTAATCGGCCGGCAGTCTGACGTGGAATTCGTCAACCCTAAACCGATCCTTATTCTCTTGTCTCATCTTGAGCAGCAATTTCATGACGAGATGGTATCTCTGAATCTGAATGGTACTCTTCAGATGATTACGAAGTCTGTCCTCTCAATGGATCAGGAACTCCTGGCTCACTTAAAAATGCGACATAAGCTTGCCGCCGAACGTGAGGCTGCAGCCTCTTCACGAGCCATCTTTGACAATTATTCTGCAGAGTATCGGGCTCAAATGAGTAAGCTGTCTGAAGTGGAATCTCAGGAACTTAAACAGTCCGAGGATCTTTCTTTGATTCGGGCTGAGATAGCCAAGCTCTAGCGACAAGAGAAGGATTTGGAATTAACTTTGGCTCACACTAAGCGAAAATCGGCCGATCTGAAACAATCGATCAAAACCCTTCGTCAATCGGCCGAAGCTCCTAGGGCCAAAATCTTAGACTCTCAGGAGGATGCTTCTTATTTGGCCATGCGGATCAGTTTCAACGATTACATTATTGGTACCTTCCAAGAAAAATGGGCCGAAACCCAGTCTCTAGTTGGTCAACTGGATTCGGCCATCAAGAGCCTTGGTGGGCAAAGTGTGGTTCAAGTCCTTTCTCCACATGTCTTATTTCCTTTGGACCCTTCCGAAATAGAGTCCTCCCCTTCGGGCGATAACCCACCTTTGCCCATCATTCCTTCAGGTACTCTGTTCTCTTCCATTTCCTGTTGTGGTTTTTCTTCTTTTATGCTCTTTTACTCATTATTCCCCCTTTTCTTCTTCTCTTCTAGGGAAAACTGGTGCTTCCTGTGGTGCTGGTTCATCGACCGTTCACCTCCCTCCTGGTGAAACTGCTGGTCCTTCTTCCTCGGCAAGTCCGAATCTGATGATGTCTTCGGCTAATCCTACTACCGCCACTTCGCGAGGCTTGGATGATGCTGTTCCTTTTGACGACCAGGAAGACCACTAATTTGTCTTTGTATATCAGTTCTGTGTTTTGACTTGTCCTTTGTCAAGTGTAAATTTCGGTCACTTTTTCTTGACAGCTGTAATCGGCCTTTTTTAGACTATGTTGGCCGATACATTGTACTTGGATTCGTATCTTTTGTATCTTTTGTAATGCGATTCGTATCCCGTTAATTCCATTGTTTTCGGTCTCCTTTATTGCTGATTTCTGAATATTAGCAGCTTTTTCCGGGAATCAGCTGTAACGTTTTCCCATAAATAACATTTACTATTGACCGTTTCTTCCGCCAAGCATTTATCTCTTCCTATAAATACCCGGCATTGTTGACACTTATCTATCACTTCCTTTTCTCTCTTTTTTCTATAACAATATGGATCTCCCTTCTCCCTTGTTCAACTTCCGGTCTCCAGTTCCCCCATGGCCTCCAGCAAGTATTCTTGTGCAAGGATTTCCAGACGTGGTACGAAAACCTTTTGCTTATGCGACACGAGTTCAACTAATGCCCTTTTCACCATGTTCGTATGGGCGAGGATCTTTATATATTATTCCAAATGAAGGTCTCGACGGCTATGCTGGTGTGCCCCTTTTCGACTTTGCGGTTGCATATCCTGTCGGACCTTTTCTAATGGGGGGGAATAACTATCCTTAGTTATTCTTCCCTCCTTTCCCCCTTCCACCGCTTTTGGGTGACTGCCTCGCTGCACTCCTCCTTCTTCTGTCTGAGGTCGTGCGGATGCTGTACCCGAGTTTGACTTCTACCTCTGGGACGTTGTACTCTTCGTTCTATCGTATCCTAGAGTAGAAGTTCGGTGGTTGGACCTAAATCGGCAATACTGTTCTGGGGCAAGCAACTGTGCCCTGCTTCTGTGTTGCCGATAGTTCTAGCGGCATTTCTACAAGGCTGAATGTCTTTCAAGGACCTTTCCCTTGTATATGCCTGCTTAGTATAGGACGTTTCCCTTGTATATTGTAATTTCGGGCTATCGACGCCGCTTTCGGCCGAAGTAGCACCTTCTTTGTACTTATTCGTTCATGCAATAAAATCTTTACTTTTTCGCATCACTTAATGTTTAATCCCATACTGATGGATAATATTTCTTCATGTATCTTGCATTAACTGGATTTGACATCTGCTCACCATTTTCGTCCACCAAAACGTACGCTCCATTCGGTAATCTTGTATGAACAATAAATGGTCCCTCCCAATTGGGACTCCACTTACCTAATCGGCCATCCTTCTGCTTGGGCGGCCATATGACTTTCCAAACTAAGTCTCCAACTTCAAACCGCTTAAGACGAATTCGCTTATTGTACCAATCGGCCACAATATCTTTATTTTTCTGCAAATTCTCAAAGGCCTGCACCCGATTGGAATTTATCTCCAATAACTCATCTTTCATCGCACGATCGTACTGTTCGGCCGACATTGAATCCGCCTGGCTTGTTCTCAATGTCGGCACTGTTATTTCGGCTGGCAATACTGCATCCATTCCATAAGTCAGCCGAAACGGTGTGAACCCAGTAGCTGAGGTTTTGGCATTTCGATAGGCCCACAGTGCTTCAGATAACTTTTCGTGCCATTTTCTTGGTTGATCTTCAATCATTTTCTTTATAATTCCTATTAGCTGTTTGTTTGTGGCCTCTGCTTGTCCATTTCCTTGCGGGTAATATGGTGACGA
The DNA here is from genome assembly GCA_030278955.1 of Hygrophila difformis. Taxonomy (NCBI): domain Eukaryota; kingdom Viridiplantae; phylum Streptophyta; class Magnoliopsida; order Lamiales; family Acanthaceae; genus Hygrophila; species Hygrophila difformis. The sequence goes on from JAOANR010000001.1 coordinate 82,422,609, forward strand.
ATGCACAATTTTTATCCCGTATTCGTCTGCAAAGGCCTTGACCTTTTCTCCCACAAATACAGTTCCTCTATCTGTTAGAATCGTCTGTGGGATCCCGAATCTATAAATCAACTGTCTCTTAATAAACTCAATCACCTCCTCTTGTGAAATGCTGACATACGCCTGAGCTTCGGCCCATTTTGTGAAGTAATCTGTTGCCACTAGCACGAACTCATGTCTTTTCGACGAAGAGGGATGAACTTTTCCTATGATGTCCATGGCCCATCCTCTGAATGGCCATGGTTTGATCATTATATGTAATTCTTCGGCCGGTAACTTTTGAATCGGCCCATGTTTCTGACATTCGGTGCATCCTCTTGCATATTTTTCACAATCAGGACCCATATTCGGCCAATAATATCCCAGCCGAATAATACTCCACTTCATCGACTTTCCTGCCCGATGCGCACCACATATTCCTTCATGAACCTCTCCCATTACCCTTCTAGCGTCTTCTTCTCCGACGCATCTGAGCAATATTCCATCAATAGCACGCTTGAATAATAATCCTCCTATTATGACGTAGTCCATCGCTTTCCGTTTTTCGGCTGGATTAGCCTCCGAAGGATCTTCTAATGTCTGTGCTATCTTTTTTATCCATTCGGCCTTCTCTGTTTCGGCCAAACGCACTTCTACATTTCCTGCTATCGGCATCAACCGATATTTAGCCGCATGTTGAGCCAATTCATTGGCTACTTCGTTCTTTTCTCTCGGGATGTATTCAATGTACACCTCATCAAATTTTTCTAACAAAGTAACCGCTTCTTCGTACAATCTAATCAACTGAGAACTCTTAACCGAAAAATCGCCTAGTAATTGCTGAACAACTACTTGCGAGTCTCCTTTGACAATGATTGCTCTGACTCCTTCTTCTATCAACCGTTGTAATCCCGAAATTAACGCTTTATATTCGGCTTGGTTGTTCGTATATGACTCCGGCAGTTGCACGAAATATTTGTATATCTTGCCCTCCGGTGTTTGTAGGGTAAACCCTACTCCAACTCCTGAAGCGGCTTTAGAACCATCAAATGTCATTACCCATGGTTGCAAGTATACAATCCCTATCTCATCAACTTCTTTCGGCCGATCCTGATGATCGATGTCATCGGTTATCGGGTGTATCATATGATCAGCCAGAAAATCGGCTACAATCTGTCCTTTCATAGCCCTCAAAGGTTGATATCTCAAATCGTATGCATTTAACTTCATGGCCCATTTGGCCATTCTTCGGCTACTGACCGGATCATTCATCATAATCTTAACTATGTCAACCGAAGCTACCACTATCACTTGCCTTGGCTGAATATAATATTCTAATTTCTGGCATGCATGATAAAGACTTAAACATAGTTTATGAATCGGCGAGTACCTTACTTCGGCGTCCCTTAGGATTCGGCTAAGATAGTAGATCGCCCGATCCCTTCCTTCATCGTCTTCCTGCGCCAGTAATGCTCCAATAGATTCTTCGGCCGCTGCTATATACAACTTCAATGGCCGTCCTAAAATTGGAGGAACCAACACTGGTGGACTCATCAAATCCTGCTTCAATTGTTCGAAGGCTTTTTGTTGGTCGATTCCCCATTTGAACTCCTCTTCCTTCTTTAACCTCAATAAATCGGTTAGTGGTTTCGACTTTCCAGCCGCATTTGCTAAGAATCATCTCAGAAAACCGATTTTTCCAAGAAACTTTTGTAGACTCTTCTTATCATGTGGAGGTTTGGCTTCTTGGATAGCCCTGGTTTTGTTCGCATCAACTTCTATTCCTTTGTTATGTACCAGGAACCCGAGAAAATTTCCTGCCTGTACTCCGAAAGCACACTTGGCTGGATTCATCTTGACTCCATGCAGCCTCATCCTCGTGAACACCTTCCGCAAATCGTTCAAGTGGCTTTCGATATCTTTGGATCGGACCATGACGTCATCAATATAGACTTCAACACAATCCCCTATGAGGTCATGGAAAACATAGTTCATGGCTCTCTGGTATGTAGCTCCTGCATTCTTCAGTCCGAATGGCATCACCACCCATTCATATATCCCTATGGCGCCAGGGCACCGAAATGCAGTCTTGTGAATGTCTTCTTCGGCCATAAAAATTTGGTTGTATCCTGAATATCCATCCATGAAAGATAGCATCCCCTGTTTTGCGGCCGAATCAATCAACAAGTCAACAATAGGCATCATATACTCATCTTTCGGAGTGGCTATATTAAGATTCCTGAAATCGATACAAACTCTCAATTTTCCATTTTTCTTTATTACAGGAACAATATTTGATAGCCATTCTACATATTTAGCTGGCCTAACAAACCCGGCCGCTAACAATTTCTCTATTTCTTCTTTTATTTTTGGGACTATTTCGGGCGCTGCTCTCCTGGCCGGCTGTTTATGCGGCCTGAACCCTTCTTTAATAGGCAGTCTGTGCTCTACAATCGACCGCTCCAATCCTGGCATCTCTGTATAGTCCCATGCGAAACAATCCTTGAATTCGACTAGAACCTCCTTAAATCGGCTTGTCATCTGCTGATCAAGATTCGCACTCAACGGGATCTCCCTCGGGTGTTCGTCTGTACCAACATTGACCATTTTCAAGGGGTCTTGAGCTTTGAAATCCGGCGTTCGCTTTGGAATTGCGTCTATTAGATCGCTCCATCCTGCTTTGTCGTCTGAAACTCCGAGTTCGGCCGATTCGAACTCGGTCGCTTGATTCGGTTGTGCCTCCATCATTTACTTTCTTCTTCGACTGGCCGTTCATCGGCCTGGTATCTGATTTCAAACCCCAAATCTGTCCAATCACACTCGATCACCTGCGGGTACCGATCCCCTACCACTGCTAGGAATGGTTGAATCGGTTCTTCATATAACACCGCATCAATTCGTCCGGCTGAGCTGACTGGAAATGGAGGTTGATCCCCATCTACTTCTTCCACTGTGCCATCCTTTTTCCAAAACCATACTTTCTGGTGAAGCGTTGATGGCAAACATCGGGATGTATGAATCCAGCATCGGCCTAATAGGGCCGCATACGGGACTTCTGCATCCACCACGAAGAACATGGTCGGAATTGATATTGTTCCGACCGTTACATCCACCAATATACATCCTTCAGCCGTAGTTTGAGCCCCCACAAAACTCATTACCTTCATTCTCGTAGGGAGTAAATCTTCCTTCGAACGGCCTATCTTCGTTAGCGTGGATAGCGGCATGATATTAACTGTGGCTCCACCGTCGATAAACATTCTTCTAAGTGGTCTCCCATTGACCCAACCTTTAACGTATAAAGGCCTCACATGCTGGGACATCTTCGCAGTTGGAGGCAAAATCGTACCTGGTTGAGCTTCTGGAACAAATGCTTTATATCCTTCCTCAAACGATTTCTCTATTTCGGCTTCCGGCCGAAATACCTCAAGTTTATCGAAACAAAAATCCACTATGGGTTCTTCATCACCATAGTATTCTCCATCCTTTTGACAAAAAACCACAGCTGGTTCGGACTCCGACCAATACTCCTCTTTCTCTTTGGTGGTTACCGTCACCATATTCGCGCTAGATCCGAAGTCGAACTTAAATTGCCCAACAGGGGGTGTATCACTATTCGGAATGATAGTTGTCTTTGGTTTCCACTCCCTGGTTCTGACTGGTCTAGGCTTCCATTCTTCTTTCGATTTCGGCTGCTCACTTTCAACTTTCGGCTGTATTACTTTTGGCCGAAATTCAGTTTTGTTCTTTAGCCGATCCTGTCCTTCTTTCGGCTTCCTCTCTTCTTTTGATTCGGACCTCAAACGAGCCGAAAATACCCTATTGAGTATTCGTCCTCCCGAGAACGAACAGTCATCAGGGAAGTCCTCTTCCATATGCATCATATCATACTCCTCCCGCTCAGAAACAGCAGCTGCTTTAAGCCGTTGCATTCTTCGTTTGAAAGTACGATATGATCCCTTTCCTTTTGGGACTTTTTTCTCCTCTGCCCTCCAAGCTGAATGGTCATGTCGGCGTTGATCGAAATGCCTTCTTTCTGGAGAGTTTCGGACCCATCGGCCTACCTGAGTATTTGCTGGTGGCCTTCTAAGCTTTTTCATTTCGGGACTAACAGCTTCTTCAGGGACTGTGATCTGTATCACAGTCTTTCCATTCTGTTTATCGGCTGTTAACTTCATCTCTGAGTCCCATCCGTTGGTTATGATTTTCAACGTTGGTCTCTCACTCTTATCTCCGACCTCGATCTCCTGATGTCTCTCCGATTGCTTGATCCACTCTTTCACCTCATAATTCCCCAATCGGTCAAAAACATTTGTAACTTTCTCTTTTCCCTTCGGAGATCCTAGCCTTTTCCATACTCCTGACTTCTGAGCCGATGGCTGATCCCCAAGCCGATCATGCACAGAACTCTTGCTAGATGATGTTTGATCCCCCAATCGGTCATGCACCGATTTATTCTGGTTGGGCTGCACCATCACCATGTTGGCAACTGGGAACGGATTCTTATCGACTGCCATAAGCCTCTCTGGGAACTTCAGCTTCCCATCATCGACATGCTTCTGAATCAGCTTCCTAAAATGCCCACAAATAGCCGTGGAATGAGTGGCTGATCCGTGGAATCTGCACCATCCGGCCTCCAACTGATCCTTGGTAGGCTGTGGATGGTTTCCTTTAAACTCTAGCAATCCGTTCTTCTGGCAATAATCAAATATTTCGTCCATTTGTGACAAGTCGAAAGAGTAAAACCTTTGAGATTCATCTCCTCCTTCTTTCTCCTTGCCTCTGGCTGGCCGAAGTGCTGGACAAGTCTTAGGCTTTTTTATGATTAACTCTGCCCTTGCGACCTCGGCTAATGCAGGAACATCTTCCGTATTGTATTCTTCCTGAATTTCACATCTATCCAGAGATTCAGCAAATGAGGCAGCTGACTGGATAGGTTGTGACCTTCCACTTTGACTTCGGCTTGATTTGAAAGCCGCCTGTTCCACCAAATATGTCTCCATCCTTATCGCTTCAGCCGTCAATTCGGCTACTGTCCTCGGTCTTGTTACCATCAATCTGTCCTTAATAGCAAACTTCAAATTCTGCTTTAAGATTTGAATATATTCATGCTCAGGCAGCATTGTCTTCACCTGAGCCTTCACTGCATAAAATCTTTCAATGAATTCAGTAACCGATTCAGACGCCTTCTGCTTGGTTGACGTCAGATCAACTACCGAGACTTCCGGACTAGTATTATAGAATCGGTCATGGAATAACCGCTCCATTTCGGCCCAAGTGTTGACCGATCCCGCTGGCAAGTTAATGTACCATTCGAATGCTGGGCCAGTTAATGACAAACTGAACAATATCAGCTTGTGAAAATCATTTTGCACGATTCTGGTACATTGAGCTGTAAATCGGCCGATATGCTCGATGGTAGAGCGGCCGACTTCTCCAGAAAAAGTGTTAAAATCTGGAACCTTCACCCCTCTAGGCAGTGGATACTGCTCCTCAATGTAATCTGGATAAGGTTTCCGATACATCGGCCTATTCTCCTGGCCGATGAGATTCCCAAACTGTGTGCGAATAATCTCAGCAATCAGCTCTCTGTCAACCAGTTGTGGTGGATTCTGCTGAAGTGGTGCGTATTGTTGTTGAACCACTGGAGCAGGCGGTTGAGCAGCTGGTTGAGGCGGTTGATTCTGTTGCTGATCGTACCTCTGCTGCGGAGGAACAAAAGGCCGAGCTCCATGCCCTCCTGGCGGCCTAAAGGCCTGCTGCTGAAAATTGTGAGGATTTTGCGGTGGATTTTGCGCCACTGGAGCTTGCTGCGCTCCCATCGGATACATACTCCTCGCGATTTCGGCTCTAAACATGGCTGGCATTGCTGCCAGAATATTTCCTTCAATCTGACGAACTGAGTTAGTAACCGCCGCCTCCACCATAAATTGAACCTGATCTCGGAATCGCGGGGTTAAATAATCGTTCGAAAACTCCTGATTATGGAAATGTGATGGTCCGGGGAACCCTGGGGGGAATTCTCCGGCTTCTGGTGCGCGCTCTTCCTGAATCGGCGGCAAATCAGTCCTCGCCGCCGTGTTTGCTGCTGGAGTTGCTTGTTCAAACGCCATTTTGCGTCCCACTGGGCGTGCCACTGTTTGGCTCGGGTGTAGCCAAGGACCTTTTTCTCCTCAAGGGAGGCTACCGGAAAAGGATCAAACCGATTACGGGTTCGGATTAACAATAATGCGCCCACAATTGACTGAATCTTCCTTGAATTGATCAACAATAACAAGATACAACGGAGAACCTGCCTGTTGTTAAGAAACAACGGCGGAATTCACCAAAAACAGAGAACCAAACTACCAGCTGCTAAGGAGCAACGGTGGATTTGGAAATGGTAACCGCTACAAACTAGGCTAGATTCTAAGGAAAGCTGTAAAGGAAAGCTGTAAAGAAAGCAGTAAAGATAACAAGGAATTAAAATTGATAAAAGTAATTTGGGGGTTGGATTGATCTCCCTGATTTTGAGTGTATCGACCCCTATTTATAGCCGGAGCTGGAATAACCGCTCTCCGGCTAACTCCTCTGAGCCGAATTTTTTCTCTCTTCAATTCGGTTGTTTAGGTTTCGGCTGTTTCTTCCCATTTCGGCCGAGATCTTCATCAGCTTCGATTTCCTCCCTTCGGTTTACTATGTACTTTCGGCCTTACCAATCTTGAGCCCATCTTCTTTTTGGACTTCCTCTTTCTTCCGGCCCACGTCTTATGGCCCAATAGCTCTTTCGCGGCCCATTATTCCATATGGCCCCAACAGATGGTGACTGTACAAATATTCCTTTTTATAAAAAGATAAAAGAAATAGTATGCATATGTTTAACATGTCTTGATTACTGTCTCGCGAGGCAACCACACATTGATATGATACGTTGTCGTTGTGGTTCCAGCTTTTATCCTCCCATCATCCTGACTCGCATTTGCTGTCGCCTATTTTGGCTAATATTAATGAAGTCAGGCAGACGTTCCTGTCTTGTTTATTTGAGCAGATTCTATGCGAGGGCAACTCTATCTGCAACAGCTTGGCCAAACATGGGGCTAACGGGGAGCTGTTTTTCACCACGTGGGCGTACCCTCCAGATTTCTTGAGAGAAGGCTGTATCGCCAAAAAAAAAATGTCTTCATTACTAGCTAGTCAAATTAATTTTTTGTTGCCATCTAAGATGGTGGCTGAACAAATTTTCCTTTTTATGAAAATAAAAAAAAATGCTGTAGGCATATGTTTAGCGTGTATGTCCTTTTAATTATTGCTCCCACTTTTGTAATCAATTTTTTCACTGCAATTAGTACCATTATTAATGAAACGGGTTTTACATTTAGGCCCCGTTTGGAATAAGCGGTCCAAACGCTAAAAGTCTATTCCCAACTCTAAGAGATTCATACCTGTTTGTTTTTCGGGAAATACAAGATTTGGAATCGCTGATTTTCTCCACAAATCATGGTTTTGGGAACTCTAATCTCTGAAGCCAAACTCTAATCTTTGAAACCAAACTCTAAACTCTAAACTCTATTTATTTACCAAACGAAGCCTTAGTAGTAGTACTAGTGATGGTGATAATGAAGGTAACTGGTGTGGTCCATCAAAGTGGCCGATCCAGCAAATTTGATCAGTCGTATCAAAAAAATTGAGGAATTTAGGTTGGAATAAAGGATAACAACAAAAAAAAAAAAAGTAGAATAAAATTGAAGAAAACTAGGTTAGAATCTCTGAGCGATGTCACCCAAATATTAGATAGGTTCCAAGACAAGTGTGAAAAATTTTAAGCTTAAAAACAATAATTTATATCAATTTAAGTGGTGTTTTGTGTACGACCCAAATTCTACAGAAACCTGCCCCCGGTCCATGTGAAGATGATTGATGATTGAATAGTGATTTAGAGGAGGGAAACGATTGATTGAAGATTGAATCGATGAACCAGCCAGACCAATGCATTAGTAGTCAAACTCTCGTCACTTAAAGGTTCGATTTTAAATTATTGGTTAAGGTGGAACTGTGTAAAACCAACCCAATGCTAGTATTACTTTGAAATGTCAGACCTTAGACATCCTTTCCAAATCGTTATTACATATGGAGCACCTAGACAAAGATCATATATTAGTTATATTGCCACTATGCCATACCCTTATCTCTAAATTATAGAAACTAGAAAATGCGTGGACAGAATATGTTCAAGGTAAGATAACAGTTCCTACCTACAGTAGATCTCTTTGCAGCAGCTGAAATCTACATATAAAGCGAACAGGAAGAAGATTTCAATGTATAGAAAATGGATGCATTGGAAATATGCTTAGTACCTTTGTTTTCTTTCATATTCATCATCATTATTTTCCAAAAATGGCATTCCTTGTCTGGAAAAAATCTCCCACCATCGCCGAGGAAGCTTCCCATAATAGGAAACCTTCACCAGATTGGTAGGTTGCGCCACCGTTCCCTCCGGTCATTATCCCGCCGTTATGGGCCTCTCATGCTCCTCCATTTCGGTCGAGTTCCGGTGCTCATTGTTTCCTCGTCGGATGCGGCCCGAGAGATCATGAAAAATCAGGACGCGATTTTCTCAAACCGGCCTATACTAAGCATCCCGGATAGGCTAACGTATGGTTCTAGGGACGTGGCTTTTGCACCGTATGGCGATTATTGGAGGCAAGCGAGGAGCATATACATCCTTCATCTCTTGAGCGCGAAAAGGGTTCAATCCTTTTGTCAGGTGAGGGAAGAGGAGACTTCGGCCATGGTTGAGGGGATCATGGCCGAGGTGTCTGAATCCTCGCTGGGTTTGGCCGTTGTCAACTTGAGCGACGCTATTATTGCACTCACAAACGACGTGGTTTGTAGGGTGGCCTTTGGAAGGAAATATGGCGACAATGGCGAGGGGAGAAGGTTCAAGAAGTTTCTAGGGGACTTCGAGGAGTTACTGGGCGCTTCGAGCATTGGAGAGTTTATTCCGTGGTTGGCGTGGATTGGAAAAGTCGATGGCACGGATAAGAAGGTGGAGAAGGTCGCTAAGTTGTTCGATGAGCTCTTGGAGGATGTGCTCGAGGAACATCGATGCAAGGGGAAACAAGAGGGGATTCTTGATGATGGATCCACTTCGGACATTGTTGATATATTGCTTGAATTTCAAAGGGACAATAAGGAGGGCGTTCACATTGACGATGACACAATAAAAGGCCTCATTGTGGTACAATACAATCCTATATCCCTCACTTCATAAACGCATTTCCCATGTTCGAAATCTTTTTGTGCTTTCTTTATCTTGTCTCTTCTCAACATTTTCGAACAGTTTTAGGAAGCTATACTTAGTATTTTGATTTTTTTTTGATTTTTTTTTAAACAATAAAACTTTGCAAAATAATAATATCACTACAAAATTACGCCCTTGATAACCATTTCTTTTGTTTTCTTAGTATTTTGATTTTTTTTTAAAAATAAAACTTTGCAAAATAATAATAACACTACAAAATTACGCCCTTGATAACCATTTCTTTTGTTTTCTTTTTCTTCAAACTTCAAATTACTAGGACGGCGTGACTACTCTAGTGAGCCACACCAAGAATAATTAATAGAGAGCTCAATGAACTGGTCCTGAATAATTGCATGTTAATTTACCTATAGGTCCAGTTTCTAGTTAACACACTAAATAAAATATTCATTTTTACAAATCAATTTTTTTTTTTTTTGGTTAAAGCTTACATATATATATATACACACACACAAACATTAATTTTTTATAAAAAAAAGTAAAAGTAAAAGCACCCTTAAAAAAAATAGTTTCCAATAATGACGATAGGTTTTGAATATTTGATTATATTAATAAACTTTATTAAATTGATTATAGTATTAATTTATATTCAGCTGGAATAGCTCAGTTGGTTAGAGCGTGTGGCTGTTAACCACAAGGTCGGAGGTTCAAGCCCTCCTTCTAGCGTCTTTCTTTTCCTTGATTTTTATTTATAGTTATCGCGGTGGAAATGGGCTAGGCTTTGGCTTGAACAGCCTAGGCCTGCGTCGAATTTTTAAGGCCCAAGCCTGACCTATTACCTTTGATAGGCCTAAGCCTGGTCTCTTTATTTAAATAGGCCGATTTTTAAGCTTTTAAAAGCCTGATTAAGTCTATTTAATTTTAAAATTAAGTTAAAATTCATTTATATATGTTCGGATATAATCACAAGGTTTGAAGACATGAATTTTTGCATTTGGCCAAGTCGTTATCTACAACTATTTATATGCGAGAAAAAACTTATAAATATTTTAAAAACACACTAATAATAATAAATTAATAATACTTCTATATAAATAATCACTTCTACATAAAATAATTATTACTAATATTCCTATGTAGTAAACATAAACACTAATAATAATGATAGATAGGCCGGCCTGGTAGACCTAATAGGCTTTTTACGAAGCCTGCCCTAGGCCCATTTAGTTAAATAGACTTTCGATATAGCCTGAGCCTTGGCTGTTTATAAAAAAGTCTGTCTGGCCTGGGCTTCGGTAGGCTAGGCCGTAGGCCCCTGTCGGGTATGCTGGCCTATTCCCACCCCGGCCTGCATACAAAGATATCATAGTCGTTCTTTGAATAAGCACATTATCACTTCCATTTTGATCGGTCATTATCTATATATGCCTACAAAATACGGGTCGCTAGTCTTGTAATGATCAATCTTATTCCATTGCAAAGACCGTTTGTATGATCTTTATTTGTTAAAAGCATTATTGGCGTCCTAACTTTAAAGAGAACTCATGCTTTGAAATTCCAGAAGCCTTCAAAGTATAAAGTAATTAAAAACTCAGGCGAATGAGTGACTTCATCATACTTAGTTTAATTTAATTTCTTCAACACTATCTGAGCTTAAAATAGACATTCTCGTTACAACTGTCCATGACATTATGTATTGATAATACACAACTTTTTTCAAGATGGGAGCTAAAATAGTAGATTCTTGCGTTATTAAAATATTTATTTACAACAATTAAGTTTAAACAAGCTGGAATAGCTCAGTTGGTTAGAGCGTGTGGCTGTTAACCACAAGGTCGGAGGTTCAAGCCCTCCTTCTAGCGTTTATCATTTTTGGTTAAGTCGCAGAACCCGGACAAAAAATCCTTTTAATTATTTTATTTCGGTGACAGGATATGTTTGCTGCTGGAACTCACACGACAGCTTCTGCCCTAGAATGGACAATGGCTGAGCTCCTTAGAAATCCTAGAGTAATGGCAAAACTCCAGGAAGAAGTTCGGAAAGCAGCTTCCAACATTACAGAGTGTGAATTGGAAAAAATGCCATATTTGAAAGCCGTGATCAAGGAAGGTCTAAGACTCCACGTCCCTGTCCCATTGCTCCCGCCACGCGAATCCACTCAAGACACCCAATTGATGGGTTATTACATTGCAAAAGGCACTCGTGTCTTGATCAATGCATGGGCCATTGGCAGGGACCCTGCATTGTGGGAAAATCCTGAGGAATTTTATCCAGAGAGATTTCTTGATTCGGCTACGGACTTTAGAGGGCTCCATTTTGACTTTATCCCATTTGGCGCTGGCCGAAGAGGATGTCCGGGCATAGCATTTGCGATGGCTGTTAGTGAACTTGCATTGGCTAAATTGGTGAAGAAGTTTGACTTCTTGCAGCCTGGTGGAGAGTATGCCCCGGATTTGGACATGAGTGAGGCTATTGGAATAACTGCCCATAAAAAGTTACCTCTGCGTGTGGCCGTAAGTGCACATACTAGCTAGATAGTTTGTGTTACGACATAGCAACATTGCATTGTTTCTACTTTTATTTCTATAAGAAAGGCTTGTTAGAAATTCCAAATAAAAATGAATGAGTTTGAATGCAGTGGTCTAGACTCAACAAGATTCATGAAGTGAAGCGCGATTGTAAATTGACCCAACAGTCGTCAAGTTGGGGTTCGAATTCACATTGGACCTTATCCCTTCTTTGTTTCCCCCTTTGATACTCACTTTATTTTGTTTTATCGTATTGTACATTTTATATAGTCGCTTAAGCAATGTCTCGGGTTAGAGAAGCCTGTATGTAAACATTTGCTTTGGGAGAGACGCCCTTCATTGTCCATGGAGATCCTCCTGGGATTAGTTTTAAGTCCAATGTGGTCTGGGGATACCTGGTATTCACCAAAAAGCAAATGAAGAAAAGAATAGAGGATCGGAGAGAAGAAAAATAAGTAATGTATTGGAGATATTGGGGGAGTAAAATGAAATTTGGGAAACTTTGTATTGGAGATATTGGGGGAGTAAAATGAAATTTGGGAAACTTTTTCAGGCGCCTTTTAAAAATCACAAATCATATATATATATATATATATATATATATATATATTTTATTTTAAAAAAATTGCACTGTTTTTATTTCTTATTTTGTTAAAATTGGTGCTTTTTAAAAGATGTTACTAATTATTGTAACACCACAATTTCAAGACAGGAAAATAATGGTGATATTGGTTTGCAGCTTGAACGTGAAGGCAATCAACATGGGCTATTTCAAGTGTGTTTTAATAATCTCACTCACACACTTTAGGAAGTTCTCAGAGATCTTTGTTAGCCTAACTATTTATAGATCTTTGTTACAAGTTCATGTTTGATTTTTTCTTTTGTATTGGTCCTTTTTTTCGCTGTTTTTCGTCCTTACATTGCTATCTCCTAATCCGATCCCCTACAATCAAGATATTAAACTAGACTTTTTATGATGTCTGCACATGCATAAATGGGTTGTTTGCACATGCATACTACTAAATGGGTTGTACTTAACCGGATTGTATAATTAATCGAATAAACATCCACAAGTCAATGTCGGTAACATACTTCCAAAAATTTGTCTTCACATATTAAAGTAGAATTGTAGGGACACATATGCCCCCGAGCTAGTAATGTGTCCAAATGATGTCACAACTCACAGTTCAGATGGCATCTTCCATCTTGTTTTTCTCTTCCACAAGTTTCCCAACTTGTATTTATTTATGTCATCCAATAAGTTTTAGTCCTTTTCCAAAATTGTATAGCCTTTCGTCCTTTAACTAATAATTAATTACATGATGCATGTTGGATGTTAGATATTTTCCCCTTGCACTGTAATCACATTATTCTCCTACAAATTTAGATATTTGACAAGTCAATAAAGGAGCCAAATAAATGTCAAATCAGATAGTTGACATCTTGCATTCCTCTTCCACAAGTTTCATATGGGTTATCTCTAACAAACTAACAGCTGATAAATACTTCTAAGCTTAATTATTTCTTCATGTCTAAAGATTAAAAATCCAAGGAACAAAAAATGTATGCATTTCAACTATTGGTGCTTCCTTTATTTTCCTTTATTTTTTTTTTCACTATTGTATTACATAAATGGCATTCCAAAGCGCGGAGAAACCTACCACCATCGCCTCAAAAGCTTCCCATCATTGGAAACCTCCACCAGGTTGGCCCGTTACCTCACCGTTCCCTCCAATCATTATCCAACCGTTATGGCCCCATCATGCTTCTCCACTTTGGTCAAGTCCCAATACTCGTTGTTTCCTCATCCGATGTGGCACGGGAGATTATGAAGAACCAGGACTTAATCTTCTCAAACCGGCCTAAACTAAGCATCCCAGATAGGCTATCGTATGGGTCAAGGGACGTGGCCTTTGCAACGTATGGTGAGTATTGGAGGCAAGTGAGGAGCATATGTGTTCTTCATCTCTTGAGCACGAAAAGGGTTCAATCTTTTCGTCGCATAAGGGAAGAGGAGACACTTCTTCTGTGATTGAGAGGTTCACAACACCAGGGGCGGATCTATTAACAATTTAGGGGTGGCACAGGACACCACTTAAATTGATGAAATTGTTATTTTAGGGTATTTTTTTTACATTTAACTAAATTAGGCTTGATGACACCACTTATATTTTACGGTGACACCACAATTATTTATTTCAACTAAGTTTTCTTCTATATTTTTGTGTTGTAACTACTATCCCTAATTTAAATATAGCTTCCACTATTTTTTGGGACACTACTTAATTAACAAAATTTCTGGATCCGCCACTGTACAACACAAATGGGATCCTCCATGTTTACTTTGGTCCATATGCAATTACAACAACACAAATTATTAGTTAATTAGGACGCAACAATATAACATACTTCATCCGTTCCTGAATTATTGACACGTTGGGGGTTTTGTCACTGTTTATTGAGTAACTTTCATTCGATTTTTTAATTCATTTACATAAGATAAAATATAGTCAAGTGGGATCTTGTTGGATTCGTCTAATCGCATAGATTTAGAATATCGAATTTTCATAATTTTTACTTGTATGCAATTTGAGTTATTACGGATTAAAAATGTGTATTGGATTGCGTGAAATGTGGATTCGTGGCAAAATTTAAGGAACGGAGGTAGTATATACGAGATTTTGTGACTAATTAATTATATTAAATACGATTAATGGATTTAGTGGGGCTTGGATTAATTACTTACGAATATTAGTATATTGGGTTGGATAACTGTTGGGAATAGCTATTAGTTTTACATAAGTATTCGGTTAAAGTAACTATCAATATAATGTCATAAAATTGTAATTTGATGAGAATAATCCGACGGGTAGCTAGAGGTAGCTTCAATTTGCAGAAATTCAAATCATATATACCCGGATGATAGTGTACGGAACGGAGCTATTATTTTGATATAGAATCTAAAATTTTAAAAATCTTCCAAAAGTTGCGTGCACAACAAACTTTAACCACTCTATTCATTGTTTTTTTCGTAGAGCCCAAACCCACCTAGCTAACATTCTTAAGACCAAAATTTGGCCCAAGCCTATACCCTTATACATACCTAGTTGTAAAATCAATTGGGCATGGGTATTGTGTGAGTGTTTTTCTTAACTTTTTTTTTTTTAATTTTTTTTGTTTTTTTTTTTCTGGTATGGTGGCAAGTATTTTTCTTAGTTTCCCTCCTCTTCTTCTTCTTCTTCTTCTTCTTCTTCTTCTTCTTCTTCTTCTTCTTCTTCTTCTTCTTCTTCTTCTTCTTATATTTTATATTTTTTAACTTTGGTATGAGTTTAATTTGGTGGTGTTTTGTGGGTGTTCTCTTTTAATTTTAAGAGAAGTTTTGGCGTTGGATCGGATGTGAAGTATTAATGAATCCTTGGTAATTTAATACTATATCTGTTCTCAAATAAATGATTCATTTGCATAATAGTAACTATTATTGAGTAATTTTGATTAATTTTTTTAACATAGTTATATAAGAAAAAATATAGCCAAGTGAGATCTTGTTAGATTCGTCTAATCACGTAGTTTTAGAATATCAAATTTTTATAATTTTTTTTATTTATGTACAATTTGAGTTATTAACCTTTAAAAATGTGTCTTAGACGACGTGAAATGCGTGATGCATTTAAAAGACAACAGAGGAATTATTAGGACTCCTTGTTCTCCTTCATTTTCTTACACGAAAGCCGTGTTTGTGTTTGTAATTATATATAGGTAACGTACAAAATGCGTGTTGTAATGCGCTTTTTTATTTTTTCCGGATTATTCTTGTATAGTATTTTTTTTTGCTAATTGAATAGTCTTTTGCAGTGTTATATTTTTATGTACTTAAATTTATTTCATATTTATAGATAAATTATTATACATATAATATTATACTTATTAAATTAATTTTTTTATTTCTCAACATCTAAGATAATGGTGACTGGACAAATATTCCGTTTTAATTTATGAAAATAAAAGAAATGGTGTGCATATGTTTAACATGTTTTAATATGTTTAACACGCCTTTTAATCTTATGGTTGAGGGTTCGAATCTCCACGACCCCGGTTTGGGCTCCTCCCAAAAAAAAAAAAAAAGAAAAAGGAAAAACCATGTATGGTGACTGGACAAATTTTCCCTTCTCATTTTAATTAATTTTTTGTTGCCATCTAAGATGGTGACCGAACAAATTTTCATTTTATGAAAATAAAAGAATGCAGTATGCATATGTTTAACGTGTATGTCCTTTTTATTATTGCTCCACTTAGCTTTTCTCAAATTTTCACTGCAATTAGTACCACTACTAATAAAATGTGTCTTACATAGTATACTAGTGGAGGCGACAATGAAGCTAATAACTCGTGTCGTCCATCAAAGTGGGCTTACTTTCAAAGAGTGGTTAGGACATATCCTTCGACTATTACCAACTCAGGAAGCACATTAACTTGTGTCTTACATTGCTATCTCAATGTCTTATACTACACGAATTCATTATTAAAGTAGACATTATAAGGGCACATAGCCCACCTAGTCATGTGTCCAAATTAATTAAATGATGCCACAACTCACAGGTCAGATGGCATCTTCCATCTTGCATTCCTCTTCCACAAGTTTCCCATCCTGTAGTATTTATTTATGATCAAACAAGTTTTCATCTTTTTTTTTTTTTTTTTTTTTTCTTCTTCTTCTTCTTCTTCCAAAATTACAAAGCCTTTCCTCCATTGATTACAACAGGATGAATGTGTGATGTTAGATATTTTCCCCTTACATTACAAATCTAGATATTTAACAAGTCAATGAAGGAGCCAAGTCAGATAGTTGACATCTTGTATTCCTCTTCCACAAGTTTGATATCGGTTATCTCTACCAAACTAACAGCTTATAAATATTTGCTATGCTTTATTTCTTCCAAGTCTAAAGATTAAAATCCAGGGAACAAAAAATGTATGAAGTTCAACTATTGGTTCTTCCCGTATTTTCCATCATTTTTTTCACCATTATCTTTCATAAATGGCATTCCAAAGCGCGGAGAAACCTACCACCATCGCCACAAAAGCTTCCCATCATCGGAAACCTTCACCACGTTGGCCCGTTGCCCCACCGTTCCCTCCAATCATTATCCGATCGTTATGGCCCCATCATGCTGCTCCACTTTGGCCAAGTCCCAATACTCATTGTTTCCTCATCCGATGTGGCTCGGGAGATTATGAAGAACCAGGACTTAATCTTCTCAAACCGGCCTAAACTAAGCATCCCAGATAGGCTATCGTATGGGTCAAGGGACGTGGCCTTTGCAACGTACGGTGAATATTGGAGGCAAGTGAGGAGCATATGTGTTCTTCATCTCTTGAGCACGAAAAGGGTTCAATCTTTTCGTCGCATAAGGGAAGAGGAGACTTCTGCCGTGATTGAGAGGTTCACAACACAAATGGGATCCTCATCATCACTGGCTGATGTTAACTTGAGCGATACGATGACTGCACTCACGAACGATGTGGTTTGTAGAGTGGCGCTCGGAAGGAAATATGGCGACGATGGAGATGGGAGAAGATTCAAGAAGTTTCTTGGGGATTTTGTGGAGTTGATGGGTACTTCAAGCATTGGGGAGTATATTCCATGGCTAGCGTGGATTGGTAGAGTCGATGGTACGGATCGGAAGGTCGAGGAAGTGGCGAGATTGTTCGATGAGTTCTTGGAGGATGTGCTCGAAGAACATCGCCACAATGGGAGACAAGGTGGGGTTATTGATGATGGAGATGGTCGGGATTTTGTTGATATATTGCTTGAATTTCAAAAGGACAATAAAGATGCGGTCTCTCACGTGGAAGACGACACGGTTAAAGCTCTCATCCTGGTAAGAAATTTTATGTTTAATGTACTCGGTACCTGACTATTCAATTTGTTTCCTACACATCAAAATCATTCTTCTCAAAATTAAATGATATCCCTTTTTCACTATTAAGAGAAGTTCATTTTAGCCACTGAATTTGGTCACAAAACCCTTGATAGCTAATCAGTTTCGGTTGCGATGGAATTATGGAACCCATTGACTGAGAAATATGATCAATAAAAATAAAAAATTCTTGTAATATAATATGCTAATAAGTAAGAATTATTTGTTTTTATATGTATTCATATAAATAAACTAATTAAAACTATCAAAGGCTTGATTATTCAGCTTGCTTTCTTTTTCTCTTTTTTCTTTTCTTTTCTTTTTTTTAATAATTTAACCGATTCTTTTACAAAACTAATTAACAAATGGAGTAGTATTTATAGTATTGTTCATACAAGCACCTAACAACGGAAATCGTTAGGATGCTGGCGGCCTGTAGGTGCTGACACATTCAAAAGTGATGGGTATGTGTATATGAAATGATGTGTGAGTAAAAAATGATGGGTATGTGTATATGAAATGATGTGTGAGTATAAAAAAGTGATGGATGGAGGTTATGCACAAAAAATTAATAAAAAAACAAACTACCGTATATACACTACTTTATAATATTTATGCATCACTTTACGAAGGGCTACACATCATTTTTAGCACTGCCTGCACCTGCTGGCAATTATTATACCATTACAGAAACCGGATTGCCTAACAACAATAGACTTGAGTGGATATAGGGTTCTAATAGATTAGACCCTGGCCTTAAATAAGATGTTCTGATATGAATTTTATTAGATCTGAATTTTTCCCGTCTGATCTGATTCAATCTAGTCTGATCAGATCTGAATTGGTTTGATGTGGTCTGATCTTATTTTATATAATTTTATTATAATGATCTGATCTGATCTGTCTGGTCTGGTTTGGTCTGATCTGGTTTGATATGATTTTAATAAAAATAAATAATAAATCCTAGAGAATGAGGACTAAGTAAAGTCTCGAGTTTAAGACTATGCAGGGCGCCGTCTTTCTAAACCCACCAATTTGTTTCTTTGGTTTAAAAAAAAAAAAAAAAGTTCGAGTCCCACTGCACCACTTACACATAAAGATATAGGTAAGTTTGTGTGTCTTGCAAAGATTATCCTTTTTGGAATTTTGACAGGATATGTTTGCTGCTGGAACCGACACCACTGCTTCTGTCCTAGAATGGGCAATGGTAGAGCTCCTAAGAAATCCATCAACGATGGAAAAGCTACAGAACGAAGTTCGAAAATTATCTTCCCAAATAACAGAGGACGACTTAGACAAACTGCCATACCTAAAAGCCGTGATCAAGGAGTGCATACGGCTGCATTCCCCAATCCCATTGCTCGTCCCACGCGAAGCCGCTCAGGACACAAAAGTGATGGGCTATGACATAGCAGCAGGTACGCGGGTCGTGATCAATGCGTGGGCCATCGGCAGGGACCCATCGATATGGGAAAATCCCGAGGAGTTTCATCCCGATAGGTTTCTGGGATCGACCGTGGACTTTAGAGGGCTCCACTTTGAGCTGATCCCATTTGGGGCTGGCCGCAGGGGATGCCCCGGCACGGCATTCGCAGTGACTGTTATTGAGCTTACATTGGCTAAATTGGTCCAGAAATTTGACTTCTCATTGCCTCATGGGATGGAGGCCAAGGATATGGATATGAGTGAAACTGTTGGATTAACTGCCCATAGAAAGCTTCCATTAATTGTGACGGTCACTGCTCTTGGTTAAAATTACGCCTATTAAGCTATTTAGCAATGCTTTTTAACTACCCTTTTTTATTCAATGTTTTGTATTTCATGGCTTGTTTAAATACAGCAAAGATTACTGCAACAGTGGTTGACTTGTATAACAGTATTTGGACTTGAATAGTTATGGGCTCTGTATGCTAAAGCAATGGTTGACTTGAATAACAGTATTGGGACTTAAGTATGGGCTCTATATGCTAAAGCAATATCTATTATTCGAGCCAGCTGAAGTAGATAATTGCTTTGGTTCTCAGCCCACCCGTATTCCGAAATTACTTGTTGGGGCCCAGGAAGGCCACATTCGAAAACATACAAATTGTATCAGCCGAATATATATGTCTCAACACTAGAAAGTAGAAACACTCCCGACAGAACCGACCAAAACAATACTAGAAATAAAGCCCACAAATACAAATAGGAGCACTGAGACTCGAACACAAAACCTTGGGTGATACCTAGGGGTGAAAACGGGACGGATACGGGCGGATAGTACTCATCCCGTATCCTATCCCATATTTTTTAATCTATGGAATCGGATACGAATAGGCCGGATACAAATACGAATTCGAATATTTCGGAAAACGGATATGAGACGGATTCGGATTTTAACTCGGATAATCTTATAATTACTAAAATTAAATTTGTTTTATACTTTTTTAAGTGAAATCGGAATATACTACTATGTAAGCTAAACTAAATTTTTAAATTTTCCAAGATCATTAGTTATTTCGTTCAAAACATCTAAATAACATCACTACAAGATGTTACATACTACAGTGTTGATGCAAAGACCCTAATGATGTAGTCGAGTTGACTGATATGATTTGATTTAATAAATTATATATGGCTTTCAAGTTTTTTTATTATATTAATACATATAGTATTACTTATTTATTTTATTGTTAATATAATATATTATATTATACATATAAAAATATATACTTATAAACTTTCGGATATTCGGATAGAAAATACGGATAATATCCGCATTATATTCGGATTTTTCGGATACGGGCGGATATTTACAATCCCATATCCTATCCCGTATCCGCCGGATATAAAAATTCGAATTCGGATTCGAATATAATCGAATACAGCGTCGGATCGGGCGGATATTATCCGCTCCACTTTCACCCCTAGTGATACCATGTTAGTGAACTAATTCTCTCTCTTAAAAGCTAAGACATTCTTCCTCCATTTTCAATTGTTTGTTACGTTGCAAAAAGTGGCACGGTTCATTGGACAGCTTTGATTTCAATTTTTATCATAGTTATACAAGTTAAAATATAGTCAAGTGAGATCTTGTTAGATTCGTCTCATCTTGTAGTTTTTAAATATCAAACTTTTAGGATTTTTATTTGTACCGAATTTGAGTTATTGATGGATTTAAAAAAGCATTGGATAACGTACAATGTGGGTCCGTAACAAAAGTTTGAAAACGGAGGAAGTATATTAGAGAGCAGTGGCGAACGCAGACTGTTGGGATTGGGAGGGCGGTCTCCGAACACTAGTAGTATAATTTTTTCGCAATAGATAAAATAATAAAAATAATATTATATCAAAATTTCATTATTGATATTTTGATTTTGTTTCTAATATATTAATAGCAACAATTGTAACATACGGTTCATATTATGAAAGTGTTATAAAAAAATTCATTTTAAACTTTTACGTAAATATTTTAAAAATGGAAAACAATATTAACAAAATCATAGTATTTAATTGGTTTAGATAATCAACTGGGTACCATGTTCATAACTTCCTATACCCAAGGTTTTTTTAAAATTTTATAGTATTAATTTATTAATATATTAATAAAAATAAAGAGCAAATGAACCTAAGTTTAAAAAGAAGTTTACAATAACTAAAACCCAACGACAAAAGTAGCCCAAATAATTGTTTAGATAAGCATTAAAATTAATTATATTAACAAAATTAGTTAAAAATTTGATTATGTTTATTTTAGATATTGATGCACTCCTAAAACTTTTCATTTTTATAGAAGTGACCTCATACCTACGTTAAAATAAATTTGAATTTTGATATTTAAAGCTCTTTTTGTTATAGTTGACAAATACCTAAACAAACAAAAATAAAATTAGGAAAATATAATTTAAAGAAAAATTTTGAAATGTAAAAATAAGCCAAAAAAATACACAAAATTGAGACAATTATATAAAAACTTAATGGCGAACGTCGAGCTTGGAGGGGCGGCCGACCCCCCTCGCCCCTAACTGTGTCCGCCAATGTTAGAGAGGAGAATTCAATAGCATATATTAGAGACGTCAACACGCTCCCTCACGTGCAACGTGGACCCTAGTGTGTGAAACAAATGCAAACAATTCTGATAACGCCAACCAAAGTAAATAGAATCAAAGCCCACAAATACAAATACAAAATGGGGGAGGTATGACTCGAACACAAAATCATTGGCTCTGAAAAAGTACTATGAGAAGGGATGTCCGATTCGTGAATAGTTGATGAATTTGCAAAAATGTTATTTTTCCAACTTTTTAGGTAAGCAATTAAAGAAATGTAAAAATTGTCGGAGGACTACGCAAATAGAACTAGAACATAGACCAAACACATGAATAATGACAAAGAATTGATTTGGTCATGTAATTTTCACATATAGCGAAATTGTTTCATTATCTTTCAAACTTTGTTGATTTTGATCTTAATTTAATTATTGGGTTTTAGTAAAATGTGTCAATATGTTTCGGATTTTGCACGGCTCTTGAACCTTACCAAACTTAGGAAGTAGACGCAGTTGGTGAGTTACACTTGCATAAGGTGGACCATGTTGGGACTGCGACCTCCACCCTAATTCCGAATTAGTATGATATTTTCCGCTTTGGCCAAGCCTGCACGGTTTTGTTTTTAGGCTCCTCCCAAAAGGCCTCATACTAATGGAGTTAGGTGGACACATATAAGCAAGTCTAATTTTCCTTGCACAACCAATGTGGGACTTGGGTTTGTTACCCAATAGACCAGTGGTTTAATTGACTAGAAATTGATAGATGAGAAACTCACACTTAAACCAATTGGTGATAGGCGTAATTAATCCGAACTAGCTATACAAATTCATGGAAGAACCACGCACATCATATCTGACGTGGGATCCGAACAAATTGGTGGCTAAATATGTCCTGAATTTTAAATTATATTGTCAATATAATATTGAGATCACTAGGTTGAAAATTAAAGGATCACATCGCCAAACACAAAAAGTAACTCAATAATCCATGAAAGAACTTGTATATGATCACATGAACAGTGGATCTTAGGTGTTACTGTTTCGCATTAATAAATCAGATTGTATAATAAAAAAAAAAAACCAAATCAACATATAACCAACAATTACTGTAAATAAATCAGATTGTATAATAAAAAAAAAAACCAAATCAACATATAACCAACAATTACTGTACAGTTAGGTTGCGGTTATGAGGCTCGAGCTTTTTTAAAAAAATGTTTCGCGTGTGAGCCTTTGTAAATTTGCAAAATTGTTTTGGGACCTCACACACAAGAAACATTTTTTTTTTTTTTTTTTTAAATTACAAGAGGTGAAATGGACGTTCTGGATGAAAGACTTTTTAGCCAATTAGCCTACTAGGAAAGATCACGAATATTAACTTAACATAAAACCATGAAAAAACGACATTCAGCAATTACAGGGGAAAATAAACAGAGGTATAAGAAAATAGCGAACATAAATAATGGATAGTATCACTATCCACATTATGAAAGTTAGGATAAGGTCATTATCAAGGAGGGATAAACAACATGAAGAATGAGTGAAGGAGATGAAGCCACGAACCAACAGACTTGTATAATTTATATCTCATTGTCTAGACAAAGGGCTAGAGGGAAATGAATGTGATAAATGAAGATTCAAAGAAAAATGACACAATTTCTTACAGGGTTTTGCAAAATAGTCTAAATCATCAGATAGTTGTATGATAATTATCAATATAAGCCAGCAATTAAATAAATAATTTTTACTAATCACATGTCACGTCAGCAAATGGGGGTGATTAAGGTCTGATTGGACCAAATAGGAGATAATTAGCAAAGTTGTGGCACCAAATTAAAAAAATTCATAATTATGGCAGCAAATTGGAAAATTAACAAAGTTCTGGCATAATTTTTGCATTTTTTCCATTTCTTTGCATATTTTTCACAGTTATCTTTATCTTTAATATGAAAATACAAGAATTTTACGGGATTATGACAAAATAGGCGACGAATCGCCCAATGCTTCGCCACTTACCCAATTTAGTCACCTTATTCGTGGTTTATGAGCGATATGCTCTCATCAATCTAGCATCAAATTTGATAATATTAGCTACATCTTTTTTTTTTCTTTTTTTTGGGGGGGGTGAAGCCATTGGCCAGGGCTGGGTTAGATCGGAAATTAAGGTAGAGAACTTGACCACTTGACCAATTCATCATCCTAATACTATTAGTTAGTTAATTGAAAATCTACTCCCAACTTTAGTTAATGCTAATTAATAACTCCTCATACAAAAAAAAAATGTTTTACTTTTGAAAGTTTTTTTTTTTGGTAAATATTGACAACAAAAGGGAGTGGAACCCAAATTACGCAAATTACAAAGGGATAAAGGGTAGGAATAGGGGACCGACCGGGTGGGGAATAGTATCCCAAAGCATATGGTTGAAAGTTGACAAATATTCCTGCTGAATTATGAAAGATTATTCATAGAACCTTCCGTCAATCAATATGAAGCCAATTTATATTCACGTACTGTACCATTACGAAATGCATTTATGATAGTTGAAAAATTAAAGGACTAAGAGAAAAAAATTCTCATTCTCTAGCTAGCTGAATAAATATTATAGCTAGGGACGATATTTTTATTCTTATTTTTAAATCTATATCTATATATATGGTTAAAAGAATTGGTGTGAGGGTTTTTTTGGATGACAAAATGAACTCAGAATTGGAGGAGCCATTGAAGGCCTGAGAAATGGGCGGTGGGAGTCCATGCCACACAAATTACAAAGGGAATAAAAGGAAGGGATAGGGGGCCGGTGGGAAATTGAACCTCCAACCTTCCGTTGGAAATTAATGGACTTAGCCCACTTGGGCTCGTCCTCATCCCCGGTGTGAGGGTTAATCTTTTGATTTTTTTTTTTCATAATTTTGAATCAATTTAAAAAATAAAATTGTTGTTATGATAATTCTATTCAAGCAAAAATAAATAACACCATAGAAAATATTGAATCTTTAAAATTTATGGACTAAATATATATATTTTGGAATTGAAATTTCATTTTTTAGTTGTCTTTTTATAATTAACCTGAAAATTATTTAAAATGCAACTTTAATAATCATATAGTAATATAATTTGTCCACATTAATTAAAATATTTTTATATCTTAAAAAGCGAAACCTCGTAAAGCGATATATAGTAACCCCAAAATTTAGCGACATTCAAGCGTTGCCAACCACATAGTTTTTTAGTGATAGGGGGTCTCTCTTATTTCTCATATTTTCTTTTTACTTCCTCGTATTAAAATATTTTTGACGGACCCACAAATGACGCAGTTAAATGCATATTTTAAACCACAAATAACTCAAGTTCGGCACAAGTAAAAATTCTAAAAGTTTGATATTTAAAAACTACACGATAAGACGAAACTAACAAGATCCCACTTGGCTATATTTTAACTTGTATAACAGTGATAAAACTTTAAGTTAAAGTCTGTGTGAATAGTAACACATTACCAAACGTCAAAAACTTTTCAATACGGAGGTAGCATTTTTTTTTTTTTTTAGGTATATTTCTAGGATCTGTTCGGTAGCAAACCCATGTCCCACATCGATAGTGCAATAGAAGTTTAACTTGCATATATGTGTCCACCTAACTTCATTAGTATGAGGCCCATTGGAAGGTGTCCAAAGAGAAAGCCGTGAGGGCTCTGTCCAAAGCAAACAATATTATACAAATGCGAAGTTACGGAGGCGGTCACAGTCCCAACAGGATCTATATTAAGTGGTGGAGCACGAGACAGAGGAAACTATATAAGTATTTCACATTACAACCAAATTACAAACTGGAGAAAAGCCGAGATCTGTCTGAGTTTTCTTCACCATGTTAGACTATCAAATACTGATTCCCTTTTGGTTAGCTCCAGTTGCCTTGTCCTGTATTTGGCTGCTCAAAAGAAGGTTCTTCTTAAGTCAAAATTCCAATCTTCCACCATCGCCACCCAAGCTCCCCATTATTGGACATCTTCATAAAATTGGGCAGTTGCCTCACCGGCATCTTGCAACCTTGTCCCAGAAGTATGGGCCTCTCATGCTCCTCCACCTTGGAGCCATACCTGTTCTCGTAATATCATCTGCTGCAGCTGCAAAGGAAGTGGTCAAAAGTCATGACGTTACCTTTTCAGGCAGGTCACCCTCAATTCCTGTGAAACGACTTCTCTATGATGCGAAGGGCCTCGTGCCTTCATCTTATGGAAATCATTGGAGAAGGTTAAGAAGCATATTTGTTACACGGCTCTTTCACAAAAGAAACAACATGTACTTCAATTCCATAAAGGATGAAGAAATCTCCCTAATGGTGGACAGCATCAATAGGCTCAGATCTTCAGGCAAGCCTGTTAATTTGTCTAAGATGTTTGTATCCCTGTCGAATGACACGGCTTGTAGATCAGCTTTTGGGAAAAAGCTCAGGGAATGGAAGGACGGGATGAAGCTTTTGGAAATGATGCAAGAAGTTAATCGGTTGCTATTCAAATTCACTTTGGGGGAACATGTTCCTTGGCTTGCTTGGGTGAACTGCTTTAATGGTTACGATGCTGAAATGGAGAGTGTTTCAAAAATAAATGATGAAATATACCAGGCACTGATTCAGGAGCATCAAGAAAATTCAAACCCAGAATTCGCTCCAATGGGATCTCAAGGCGGGGAAAGCTTTCTCGACATTTTGCTTGGTCTGCATGAGGGTAATGTTCCTGGTGTCTCCATTGATATGGATACAGTCAAGGCAGCTATTCAGGTGAGGAAATTCATTAATTCACCACTACAAGGAATTTCGGATTTAGTTACCAAATTCAATTGGTGCGTACTTGGTGGCTATTAAGTTTTTATTGTGGCTAATAAGTTTTGATTGTTCACCTCTTTAGTAATCAAATTTTTTGGTTGTTAAATTAAAAAGATCTACAGTATAATTTTAATAAAAAATTATAAAACTCAAAAAAATGGCGATTCTGTGATAGAGCTTAACATAGGACTTCGCTAGGGTCATTGTTTTGTACTCCAGCACTATAATAATAGATTTATATATATATATATATATATATTTAACATATCTATTATGCAATTCAGCACATATATCCATGAATTCATCATTTAAGACCATCCCAGAACTATAATTAGTATTTTTCTGCTTCTTTTATTCTATATAAATTTATGTGATATATTTGGAAAAAAAGGCATGACATATATACCCCACTACACCAGGATGTTTTTATAGCTGGAACGGATACTATAGCAAAGGCTCTGGAGTGGGCGATGACAGAGATATTAAGGCACCCGAAGATCATGAAAAAGCTTCAGGACGAGATAACAGAGGTCCTGAATGGAAAACAAAAAATTGCAGAGGATGAATTGAGCAAAATGCAGTATCTTAAATCCGTCATTAGAGAAACGCTGCGTTTACACCCCCCAATCCCCATCATCCCACGGGAGACCACTGAAGATGTGAAACTAAAAGGATATGATATCCCATCCGGTACAACTGTCTGGTTTAACCTATGGTCTATAAGTCGAGATCCTGCCTGTTGGGATGAACCAGAAAAGTTCTTGCCTGAGAGATTCTTGAATTCTTCTGTTGACTATAAAGGGTCTGATTTTCAGTTCATCCCATTCGGTGCTGGGAGGAGGATCTGTCCAGGGATGTCTTTTGCAATTGCATCAATTGAGCGTGTGCTGGCTAATCTGATCCACAAATTTGATTGGCAGTTGCTGAATCAAGGTAAAGGTGACGGCGACCTGGATGTGACTGAGAAACCGGGTCTTACAGTTGGAAGGAAAAACCCACTGATTGTCAATGCTAAAAAATGCTAAGTTTGCATCATTATATTGCTAGCATTTGTCTTAAAACTAATAATCTCTGCCAGAACTCAACTCATTAGAGTTGTTCAATATCATTGTTTTCATCGTTCTAGTATCGCAAGTTCCACTCCTATTGAGAGCTTACATATCGCAATACGGTTTAAGTTAATATATTTACGAAACTGTCATGGTCTTTCTTTCTGTCTAAATGGTATGTCAAAATTCTAAGTAGTTCTCAATCGTCTCTGAAATGGTGATTTTATAATGTGGCAGTATGAGTTTTACTCATTAGAACTGATATATTACGTCTTTTTCAGGTAAGCAATAAATGGATTGAAATTGTTGGAGGACTAAAATGCAAATATAAATAGAGCATACATAGACCAAACACATGAAAAATGACAGAGAATTGATTCCACGGGCATGTGTTGGTGAAGGAGTGGCGTTTAGTATCAGCGATTTGGTCATGTAATTTTCAGATATAGCAAATAAGTCTTATCTTCCAAGATTTGTTTCTTTTGATTTTAATTTTTAGGCTTCATGTAGGAAAAAAAAACCCATTTAGTCCTATAAGTTTTTTCAACTTCCAAAACCCTCCCACAAATATCAAATTAGACGAATCCGTCCATAATTATCCTAATCATCGCCGAACCCAT
The DNA here is from genome assembly GCA_030278955.1 of Hygrophila difformis. Classification (NCBI taxonomy): domain Eukaryota; kingdom Viridiplantae; phylum Streptophyta; class Magnoliopsida; order Lamiales; family Acanthaceae; genus Hygrophila; species Hygrophila difformis. The sequence continues at coordinate 82,450,826 of JAOANR010000001.1, forward strand.
CCACGAACCGATTTTTTCGCTAATCTGCCGAACCCTCCATAACTTCCCTAATGGAGGGATGGGTTCGACGATGATTAGGGCAGTTATAGGACGGGTTCGGCGATGATTAGCGAATAAACCGGGTTGATGGATGGGTTCGGCTATGATTAGGGTAGTTATGGGATGGATTCGTTTGATATTTGTGGGACTGTTTGGGAAATTTTTTAAAATTATAGGACGATATGATTTTTTTCCCCTTCATGTAAAATGGGAAAAAAAACCCAAATCGTCCCATATTTTTCAAAAATTTCCAAAAACATCCCTTAAAAATTGAATTAACTTAATCCGTCCCATAATTTTCTTAATCCTAGCCAAATCGATCCCAACAGCTATTAATTGCAGAATTAGGGTGGTCAATGGTGTATTAGGGTGGTCAATGGTGTAATAATCCGGTTCAATATTTTTTGGACCCGGTTCAGTTGTAGAACCCTCTCTCCCATCCGGTTTGAGTTAAATCCACAAATGAAAACCCTCTCTCTCCCTCACTCTCTCCCGTCTCCCCACTCCTCGTCACCCTCTCTCGCCTCCAGCCACTCCGCCACCGCCGCCCAGCCACCGGCCCTCTCCTCGCAGCTCGCCGTCTCTCTCCTAAACTCGTCTCCACTCACCCGCTGCCCATCCTTCTGCCGCCGCCTCTTCTAGATGTCATCTCCGGCCTACCGCCGCCCGACCAGCGCCGTCGCCGCAGCAAACGGCCGCCGCCCAGCCACCCACATTTCCCTCTCTCTATCTCGTTGTCTCACCCCTTCCCGTCGACCCTTTTCTCTCTCGCCTCTGCCGCCTTCCACGCCGGCCATCGCCACCACCCACTCCGCCACTCTCCCCCTGCCCTGTCGTCCCCTCTCTCATCTCCGCCTACCGCCGCCCTACCAGCACCGTCGTTGCACTAAATGGTAGTCGCCCAGCCACACCCGTTGTTTCCTCTCTCTCGTCGCCCAGCCACAACCGCCAGAAACCACCGCCCAGTATGAATTCTTTATGTTTCAATTGCTTGTTTACAATTTAGGGCACACCAATCGACATCGTATTCAGTTCTGCCATTGTAAGAAATTGAGATTTTTGGGATTCTTTAGCATATCAATTGTGATCTGGATTCAATGAATATTTGAGTTGTTTCTTTGTTTTGTGTTTTCCCCTTTTTTAGTTTATAGGTTTTGGATGCTCAGTGGTTATTTCAAAGCTTTTTAATTGAATGGATTGAGATATGGAATTTGAGTATTGACATTTGGGATTCTTGAGAATTTGTCCAATTGTGAATATTAGTGGGATGACGAGGGAGGGAGAGATGCGAGCCGCAAGGAGGGGGCCGAGGGAGAGGCGGCGGCGCTCGCTAGGCTCGGCTGCGGAGGTGGCGGAGTGGCTGGGGGTGAGAGATGAAGAGAGGGTGAGCGGGGAGGGGATGGAGGTGGGAGGAGGTTAAGGCTTTTCTAATTGTCGAATTGAACCGGGTTCTTACACCATTGACCGTCCTAATACACCATTGACCACCCTAATCCTGTAATTAAGAGTTGTTGGGATCGATTTGGCTAGGATTAAGAAAACTATGGGACGGATTAAGTTAATTCAATTTTTAAGGGACGTTTTTGGAAATTTTTGAAAAATATGGGACGATTTGGGTTTTTTTTCCATGTAAAATGTGTATATCTTGAGGATTTTGCAAGGCTGCCAACCTTAACAAACCTAGGGAGTAGGTGGATTTACATATAAGGTTGACCTGTGGTTTGGCTGCTAAAAACTACCTCCGTTTTTTTTAAGTGTAACACTTTTCTTTTTTTGGGTATTTCATAATAAATGTTACATTACCATATATGGAATACTTTTAAAGGTAAAAAGCTTCCACTAAAGTACTTTTGTTCCTTGCATTAAATCCCGTGTCATTTCCTTATGTTACACTTATTTAGAAACGCAGGGAGTATGTCCTGAATAATAAATTTGTTGACCATTGCGCAATTTGAAGATTAAAGGACCAAATGCGCCAAATACAAAAATTAATGAAATAATGCATGAAGGAATAAACTTATATATATTCGGATCTAACCTGAACAGTGGATTTTAGGCATAATTGTTTTTGCATTAATAATCAGATTTTACGATATCAAAACAAATCAACAAACCTGAAACTTTTGACAATTTCCGCACACGAGTATTTCTAAAATATCCTAGGTTAAATTTATTAAATGAAAAGAGTTATGATTTATGGGAAAGGGGTTTAAGAATATAGTTCACTTTTTATTACTCATGAGGGAAAACTTTGAGTTCAAACGGCGTTATGGACCTCCCCGGCAGGAAACTTTTGACAATTTCGTGCCTTGAAGATCCTTGCCATGAAACTTTTGACAAGTTCCCACTACATGAGTATTTTCTGAAATATAATAGTCCTGGTTTTCAATTTTATTTAATGAAACCAATTTATGATGGCGGAGTTGGGATTAGGGATATATTTATAGGTTGTCACGTTTTTATTTATTCGTGTTAAGAAACTGTGCCCCCGAAAGCGCACGGAGTAAAAAATTGCAGTATTTATAGTAAGTGCCGGATCGTTCACTGGAGGATGTGCGATGGAAGCAGGGCCCACGTTGTTTACTAAGATTTTCCACTCGGTTACTCGATTCAAGCTTGTGTTTTGACTATAATCTACTTGACAGAATTTAAACTAAGCTATGAAAGCAATTAAAATAAATCAGATAAAATTATTCTAGAAAGCGAATTAAATTTAATCTAAGAAAGCAATAAAATTATTCTAAGAAAGCGGTTAAAATTATTCTAAGATAGCATATTTAAAATGAGACAGAAGGGACATGAAGAAAAATAATAAAAATTGGACAAGACTCAGATGAAACACAATTAAATTTCCATTTTGTTACACAGATCTTTGTTTGGGATAATCCATCAGTTAGCTAACTCTCATGTTCTCTATACCATGTTCACTTTAACAGACAGGTACTTACAGTAAGAGTTTACATGCTATTAAGACAACAAATTCTAAGATACCGCAGACACATAACTACCCTTGCAATGCACTGCTAAGGTATATTATTTATCTGTGGTGGACAAGCAACACCTGACAAATCATTAGTTGAAGTGTCAAGTACTCATATCCTTCCCCCGCTCACACCCAAAGACTAAAATTAAGCCTGAACTATCCCTTAACTATCAGTCCTAGCAGTTACACAACTCTCAATCCAACCGAGTGACCTCTAACCAAAGCATTTAAAAGAAAGCGATAAAGAAAGCATTTAAAATCCTATCACTCGGAGGTTTTTTGAAAGTTTGACCCTGGTAGTAAAAGAAAGCCCCCAGTCAGAATGACCGGATGTGGATCAAGAATTCCCTAATCTCGGTGAAATGCTCGCAGTGTTCACCTCCCTTCGGGTGGTTATGAGATACAAACTAATGAAACGAACTAATAAATTAGTTCGTTCCGGATGCACTCACTCAGGACTCAAAAATAGGCTTTGGTAAAAGAGGATAGCAGTTGAAAGGAACTCAACCCTACCTTAGAAAATAACCAAGGCCTATGTATTGTTCCTCTAGAATTATCTAACACACTGTATTTGAATCCAAGTGGATCCCATCTCGGTGTGTTAATTAAGACTAAATTCCCAATACACAGCAATTTCGGAAAATAATGAATGTTTGAAAATCATTCCCTAAACATGTACTAAACTCTCAATTAAAACACAGACTCTTTCAGTCTAGGTGAGACCTAATCGCTGACTGTGCTTCTAATTTCCCAAAATCAACCCCCAGTCGGATATGAATTAGTCATAACTGTGGAATTTATCCCTTACTCAGATCCGGATTTTATAAATGAATTTTTGTTGGAAATTTATTGTGAGGCATCTGATTTAAATCAAGACTTCTATGTCCACGGGAAGGATCCCAAAATAATATTGACCACAATATCTACATAATAATATCATGCATAAATTTATAAAGAAGTGTAAAATTAAATAACCCAAAATATAAGGCGGGTTTAGACAGAAGTTGTTACACAGAGATGAAATAGCCGGAGGTGAGAAGAATTTATTTTGGCTAAAAAGATGACAAAAATAATCAGGATAATCCGGACTGCAAACATCTGCTATCTGGGTCCTGACTATTCCAGGTGGGATGATTTTTAGACAGTGGAACGCCTTAAATGACAGTTGCCGCCGTCATCTTAGACTCCACTATCTGTGAACTGGATAAAAACCTACATGTTCTATCATTGCAATAATTATTAGACAACATTGGCATATGTCATCTAACATTACTACAGCTTTAGATTCAGGTTTGAAATTAAAATAAAGAAAATAAAACTGTATCCGGGTAGGAGTCAGCTGAGCAGCTATTATAATCCCGGATGGACGAACCGCCAAGGCTTCCACCGACCACTATCCGGACCATGCAAAATAACATCTAGTAATCAATATACAGACCACGAGCTAGTTTATCCGTGTGGGAATACCCGCCAACATTAGTCTGTTATATCTCTTACTAGTTGTTTCACACAACACGGGTAAAGACAAAATAAACAAAAGAAAATATTTTTGTGTCATCTTGTATGAGAGACATTGGTTTCTCATGCAAGGATATGGAAATTATTCCATAATTACTCTTCATGGTCTAAATAATCTCTCATTCCATAATTAATTAATTAATTAAAGTCCGGATTATATACTTAGATCATTAGAGTTTAATTTTGTAGAAAAATCTTTTAATGGAATATTGAACAAAGTTCTTTATATCAAATTAATCATGGGTTGAGATCATTGGATTTCAACCTCAAAATATTAATACAAAGGTTCAATTAATTTAGTGAGGAAATAGAGAAATGGAAAATTTGGCAAAAAATGCCAATTACGACGCTAGACAGATTTTACGACGCTATCCTAGCGTCGTGAGGATAGCGTCGTCATGGGTTGGTGAAAGAGATGCGAAATTTTTGGGGTTAAGGGGTGTGTACGACGCTATACATCAAGTACGGCGCTATGCTAGGATAGCGCCGTAAGTGTAGCGTCGTAGGTGGTTTGAGAAATTGGGGAAGAAAGAAGTTTTTGGAAAAAGGAGAGATGCTACGGCGCTATACACTAAATGACGACGCTATCCTAGGATAGCGTCGTAGGTATAGCGTCGTAGGTGGGTTTGAGAAATGAAGTATTTTGGGGTCCTACGACGCTGAACAAAAATTACGACGCTATCCGAGGATAGCGTCGTTGGTCTAGCGCCGTAAGGCAAATTTTGTTTAAGTCTGGATAACTGCGGCGCTAAACCTCACCTACGACGCTATCCAAGGATAGCGCCGTAGGGCGGTTAGCGTCGTAGCTAGCCCAGAATGTTGTTGTTCGGGTGGTGCAATCTCTGCGATTGCAAACCCTAAAATTGTTGGTCGGGTAATGCAATCTATGCGATTGCAAAACCCTATTTTCAAGTTTTTGAACATGCACAAACACAAAGATACCATCCACTTTTTAGATCTATCCTACTAAAATAAAAAAAAATAAAATAAAATAAAATAAAATAAAAATAAAAATAAAAAGTAATAAAAACCAACACTAAGCAAAAATAAAATCCAAACTACACTAATAAATCTAAAAAAGGATGAACATCTAGTATTTGTGCACTTATTAAAACTAAGAAAGCATTTAAAACCTAACTAAAATCAAAAGAAATAAAAGAAATAAATAAAAAAAAAAACAAGTGAACGCAAATACAAGACCAACACAGTGAGATATCCATGGATTTAAAATCCATAACAAATTTGTGGAACCATTTTCTTGTATTGTTCACCAACATAAAGCAATAAATATTCAAGGATAACCCATTACTTGGGTATTCTCAAATGTTTCTACATTACAAAGCAATAAAATATGGAAATTGCTACTCTAAAGAGTTTCAAACTGCTATTTACTAAGCAATCTACAACTACAATTAACAAAAATAAAATTACAAGGCAAAAGTTAAACTAAACTAAACTTGATTTTTGATTTTTTGGAGCATCCCAGCAGCATGGCTGCACTGTTCAAAAATTGAGAGCTACTGTTCAAAGAGAGAATAGCAGTTATTTATAAGGGATGTAGAAAACCCTAGGCCCAATAGGCCTGTTAACTGAGTGGGAGGGGGCAGGAGCTGGAGTCCCGAGAGGAAAAGACGAAAATGTTTACACTGTGGGACTTTAGAGCCTGGGACCTTCCAAGTAATATGGCACATGGGGAAATTTAAATTTGAGGCTTACGGCGCTATACTGCTATTAGGACGCTATCCTCTTTTACGGCGCTATACTAGCGTCGTAGCTCTTTTGTATAGCGTCGTAGTGCTTGATTTTAGTATTTTAGCTCTTTTGTATAGCGTCGTAGCTCTTTTTTCTGTCTGGTATAGCGCCGTAACAGGTCTTTAGCGCTGTAGTGTCTCTTTCTCAATCTGCTTTATTTTTCTCTTTCCTCTTTCTTTTTGTCTGTCTCGATCCCATCTTTCTTTCTCTCCATTTTCTCTTTCTCTTTCCCCTTTCTTCTTCTCTTCTTCGTTCATTTCTTCTCTATTTTTCCAATTTTCAACATTCTTCACTCATTCTTCTTCTAGTTTTCTTCTTCTTCTTTTCTCCATTTCCATCTTTCTTGACAGCTTCTTCCTCCATTTTTCTTTCGTTTCTTTTTCTGTAATTCTCGTTTCCAGTTTTCTCTCTATTTTCTATCTTCTTTCTTGGTCATTGAGGGATGGATGGAGGAATTTGGATGGGGGATGAGTTTCTGGGGCGGCGGCAAGAGGGGGTTCTCGGATCTGTGGTGGCGCGAGGCGGCGCTGGCTGTTGAACGGGGCAGCGGCGGAGGGCGGCGGATGCGGAAGCTCGGGAGAGCTTGGTGGTGGTGGAAGTGGACAGTGGTTGTGGAGATGGGAAAAATGGTGGCTCGGTTGATGGAGAAAGTGGTGGTAGTCGAGCTCGAACGCGGAGGAGACGGAAGGAGCGGCGGTGGTTGGAGAAGAGTGGAGGAAGAAGGGACTGCGGTGGTGCGGCTGGATGTGGGTCGCCGGAAATGGAGGGAGATGATCGGAGGGATGGCCGGAGCAGAGGGCTGCCGGAGTGGGGATGTGTGGTGGTGGCGATGGAGTGTGGGGTGAGGCGGAGGAGCTGGCCGGCGAGCTGCCGGAATCTCGCCGGCGGCAGTGGCGGCTCCGGCGAAGGGTTAGGGTTTGGGTTTGGATTGGGTATGGGCTTGGTTGTGGTTTGGGCCATTTTTTGGATTATTTTGGGCCTGTGCAGGATTAATTCATGGACTTCAAGGGATTTGGACTAAAAAAAATGTGGTTGGGCTTGGACTGAATTTTGGACCAAATTAATTCACCTGTAATTAATTAAAATCAAAAGTGATTAGTGGACCAATTAATTTAATTGTAGCAGAAAAGCAGAAATAAAAATAACCAAAAGAATTATTATAAATATATACATCAAAGTATAAAATAATATAGATAGATATATTTATTTCACTTGATCATTTGGTTTGTGTTCCATTTTATGAACCCGTGTTCCACCGAATAGACAATACCGAACCAAAATTAATCAAGTGTAGGATTTTTAATATTTTATCATGTTTTTGGATTTTTTATTATGAAATTACTAAAAATAACAATATTTTTGTATTTTTAAATATCAGCTTATTATTTATACAAACTTGCATAAATCTGTCAAATTCAACTGCTTTCTTATTTAAATAAGACCGGAATGCGATCAAATGTCAGTATTAGACACGGAAATAGATTGAAAATAATGGTCAATTTTGGCCATTATCAAAACCAAACTACTAGAGTGGAAAATCGGAAGAAATCTTCCAGGTTTACAAGAAGGAAGAAAATTTTAGGACAAGAGGTAAAACGCGTTTTAGATAAAAGAATTCAGCCAATTATATAGCCATGTGACAGGAAAGCTTAGTAACTCACCAACATTGACTAAAATAAAGCCATGAAAAAACGACATCCGGCAAGTGCAGGGGAAAAAACAGATTATAACCAACTAATGAACATAAATAATGGATGTATCACTGCAGACTTCAAAGTTTGGGAAAAATAACCCATATGGTCCCTTAACTTTGCCGGATTTCGCAATCAGTCCCACAACTTTTGAATTAACACAATCCGTCCACTAAGTTTCTTAATTTTAGCACAATCCGTCCCATATACTCAATTTGCCTCCATTTGTACTCAATTTACCTCCCTTTGTACTCCATTTCCCGTACAGTCCCATACAAATGGAGTATAAATGGAGGTAAATTGAGTACAAATGGAGGCAAATTGAGTATATGGGACGGATTGTGCTAAAATTAAGAAACTTAGTGGACGGATTGTGTTAATTCAAAAGTTGTGGGACTGATTGCGAAATCCGGCAAAGTTAAGGGACTATATGGGTTATTTTTCCTCAAAGTTTGCAATTAATTTTTTATAAAGCTATTTGCATTTTCGTTATGGTAGAAAATATTTTTATGTAATTCCGCCCCTCCAAGCTCAAACTTTGCCATTAGTTTTTTATATGGTTGTGTAAATTTTAGCTATAGTAGAATGCATTTTTTTGTAATTTACGCAATGAAGAAGACGATGGGGAAAAAGAATGTAGCATATTTCTTTGTTGATGGGCTTTTTAACATAAGCCTATATGTTCTTAAATTTTAATAAATAAAACAATAAACATGGCCCACTATATATATAAAGTTGTAACTAGACTAGGGAGATCATGTTTTACGCCGGCTTATGATATTAGCATTGGTCCTACCTATTACGACTGCTAAAGTTCAAATATTGTTAAAGATTTTTTCTGCATTAAAGTTTATTAAGAGAGATTTACCTAATAAAATGGGAGGTGATTTTTTTAGTGACTCCTTAGGAATTTTACATTGAAAATTAAAAGGTTTTATAACATTTTCAAAAAATTCGACTCGTAGTTTAGAATTTCCATACATAATATTTAAAAAAAATATTTATAATGAGTTTTCTATTTAGTATCTTTTATTATTTTATATATTGTGAGAAAAAAAGTTATAACAGCTCGCCCCCGGTCCTAACACGCTGCATCCGCCACTGGACATTATGATATATAGTTAGGATAAGGTCATTATCAAGGAGGGAAAGACAACATGAAGAATGAGTGGAGAAGACGAGTCTAGAACATAACATTAATACATCTCATTTTGTAGACAAATGACTAGAGGAGAAGTCCCACTCACCATTGGTTCGGTTCACCGGGCAGGCGGGTTAATTTGGCTAAGATATTTCTGTCACTGTTGAATGACATGGCTTGTTGATCTTCTTTTGCAAATGTCACAGAATCGAAGGATGGGTGTAAGCTTTTGGAAATGATGTAAGAAATTGACTGGTTGCCATTCAAATTCACTTTTGAGGAAATTGTTCCTCGGCTTGGATGGGTGTGTTAGAATAGAATTAACTATTTTATTTTAATTAATATATCCGAATTTCATTCTTCAAATATGTTTTCCTATTTAATTTTAAAATGTAGTTCAATTAAACATATATATATTTTTTGCTTAACAGCTTATACATGCTAGAAAATGGATGGTGGGAGTCCATGCCACACAAATCATAAAGGGACAAAGGGGGTGGGATAGGGGGTCGAACCCCCAACCTATAGCTTGGTAGTCGGGGCTTGACCACTAGGCCAAGCAGCTTGGGAGTCGAGGGACTTCACCACTAAGGTAAGTCTCCATCCCATTCAGTAAATAAATATTGAATCTTTCATTATAAAAGTTTTATTTTATTTAAATGATTTAAATTTATTAAATCTTATAGTCATCTGTAAATTTGTTTGCTCAACAGCATATACATGATTCATTTGTAAAATTTAATCTTATGTACTCCATCCATCGCCTTAGTATTGTCTCATAAGTTTTGAACACGCAGTCCAATTCCTTTGTTTAACAGTTAATATCTTAAAATATGTAGAAGTAAAAATTCTATAAATTATAAATTCTGAAACTATGCGAAAAACGAATCCAACTAGATCTCGTTTGACTATATTTTTCTTATATAATTGCAATAAAAAGTTAGGTCAAATTTATACCATGAAAAATATAAAAAGTCTAAATGAGACAGTACAAATGGGACGGATGGAGTAGTATTTTTTGTCAAGATTTTTATTTTCAAAATATTTTCTTTTACTTTATTTAAATTTTTATATTACAGTATATTATATTTATGTGATAGATAAATATAAATTTATTTTATTAATTAAATATAATCTTGTTTAAATAAAATAATATAAAAGATATAAAAGCATAAAAATATATAAATATATAATCATAAATAGAAAATTTAAAAATAAAAGCTAAAAATTTAATGTAATAGTTTTTGGTATTTTTCACTAAAATTTGGGTTTCTAGTAACCATAAATAAACAAATAAAAATATACATATATTTTTTGCTAAACAACTTGTACAAGCTAGAAAATGATGGCGGGAGCACATGCCACACAAACTATAATGTGATAAAGGCCAATCGAACCTCAAGCTATAGGTTGGGAGTCGGGGAGTCTGGGGACTTGACCACTAGGGTAAGTCCCCATCTCCAACAAACTAAAATAACTTAAAATATTAATAAACTAAAATATAATTATAAAAATAAAAATATAATGGAAAATTGAAAAACAAATTAAAAATATATCATTTAATTGATTATTAATGATAACTTGAAAATTAAAAAGTTAGGGATCAAAATTTAAAAAAATAAAAGTTTGCGGGTTTAAAAAATATGGTGAAAATTCAGAGTTGGATTATTTTTACAACATAATACCCTTGTTGTGGGCTGTTTTAATAATTTGTATTTGTAGTGGTCTCAAATCAATACACCCTTGTAATGGCGACCTATTATAATATTAAACTCTCAAAGATATATCTGGTGGGTGTCATCATATCGTTAGCCAACAGCTAATTCAACCTAATCTCTATGTCTATGGAAAAAAAAACTCATTTCGTCCCATAAGTTTAAAAAATTTCCCAAACAGTCCCACAAATATCGAATTAGACAAATCCGTCCCATAACTACCATAATCTTAGCCGAACCCGTCCATAAACCGGTTTTTTTTGCTAATCATTGCTGAACCCGTCCCATAACTACCCTAATCATCGCCGAACCCATCCCTCCATTAGGGAAGTTATGGGACGGGTTCGGCAATGATTAGCAAAAAAACCGGTTTATGGACGGGTTCGGCTAAGATTAGGGTAGTTATGGGACGGATTCGTCTAATTCGATATTTGTGGGACTGTTTTGGAAATTAAAAAAACTTATGGGACTAAATGGGTTTTTTTTCCCTATGTCTATGTATAGTGTAACATGAATGGAAAAAACGCCAAAATGGTGCCATAACTTTGCACATTTTTCAATTTCGTGCTATAATTATGTAGTTTTCTAATTTGGTGCAATAACTTTGCTAGTGGTCTCCAAAATGGACTCATCGGGCCTTAATTATCCCAATTAATTTGCTGACATGGCACAAGATTAGTGTGAATAATTAATTTAATTAATTGTGATATGTAGGTGCCATGTAGGTATTGACTAGGTTTGACCTATACATATAGACAATTTTTAACCTTATTTCTAATTTAGTGGTCTCCTTCCCACTCATCAAATGGATCAGAAAGTATCCACATGTGTAGGTTAAACCTAGTTAATGACGTAGCACTTACATGGCACAATTACTTTAATTATGTACACTAATCACATGTCATGTCAGCAAATTGGGGTGATTAAGGCCCGATGGGATGATTTTCTAGACCATTAGCAAAGTTATGGCACAAAATTAGAAAACTCCAAAATTATGGCACCTAATTGGAAAATGGGCAAAGTTACGACATTTTCTCCGTACCATTAATAATTGTTGCACAACCAACTACCTATTCATGAAATTGGTCCATACAATAAATACTTAATGCAGCAAACCATGTACTGGATAAATCACCTCATATGCCCACAAAACTATGTGGAAAAGAATCAAAACCCCAAATTTTCAGTAACAAAATGAATGACTACTCATCTTTATTCTTAGTATCTCTTGTAGTGATTTACGGTGTTTGGGTATTCACCATTCGCTGGTTCTTTCCGGGAAAAACCAAGAATTTACCTCCATCACCTCCAAAGCTTCCCATAATTGGAAATCTACATCAAATGGGGCCTTTGCCTCATCGTTCTTTTGCATCCTTGTCCGAAAAGTACGGGCCGCTTATTTCTCTTCATCTCGGTAATAAACTCGCGGTGCTGATTTCCTCCCCTGCTGTGGTGAAGGAGGTTGTAAAAAGTCACGATATCTCCTTTTCTGGCAAGCCTTTGCTCACTCCGATGAATCGTCTTCAATATGGCGGAAAGGGGCTCCTATCTGCACCTTATGGGGACAATTGGAGGAAGTTGAGAAGTGTATTTGTGAATCACCTACTTCACAAAAGAATGAACAAGCCGCTTCAGTACATAAGGGATGAAGAAATATCATGTTTGATGCAGAAAATCGATGGCATTACTTCAAATTCGGGATTGGTTAATTTGACTGAACTGTTTATGACATTTTCGAACAATTTGTTGTGTAAATCAGCATTCGGGAGGAAGTACAGCGATGGAGAGGAAGGCAATCAGATGCTGAGGATGGTTAAGGAGACGGTGTGGTTCCTGTTTTCGTTTACTGTGGGGGAATTCATTCCATGGCTTGCTTGGACGAACTGGCTGACTGGTTATGAGGCGAAATTGAACAGGCTTTCGAAAGAAAAGGACGAATTTCTCAATAAGCTGGTCCAAGAATATGTTGAAACTTCTAGGAACGGTGACGGCTTTGCGGATATCTTGGTTGGCTTTTATAAGGGCAATACTGATGGCATGTCCATTGATTGGGATACCTTAAAATCCAGTATTCAGGTGAAGATATACAAATTTCTACTTTCATGGATTATTCTCATTAATTTTTGTGTTTGCATATTTGGTCCCTTAAGTTTCAACTCTAGCAATATCAAAACGTTTTAAAAATTAATATTTAACACAAGTCATTAGGAGGGATTAATCTCTTCCTTTTGCTAGCGAAAGGGTGATGGGAGTAGAGGTGTCGAAACGGGCCCGCGCGCCGAAATGGGCCGGCCCGCACGAGCCCATGTTTTTGCGGGCTTAAACGTGGCGGGCCTAAAATGGGCCCAAATTACCTAGGCCCAACCCGCCCCACACGCGGGCTGCGGGTTATGTGGGCCGGCCCACGGCTTTTTATTTAATTAATATTATATTTTTTATTTGTAAAAAAATAAAATTTGGATATATTTTTAATAAATAAATTGAAAATGAAATAAAGAGATATATAATTGATATTTAAGAATATAAATAATTATGTGTCTATTTTTTTGGCACAGTTATATATTTTAATGTGGGTTTGTTGAATAATTTTTTAAAAGAATTTATGAATATTCCATTTTTAATACTAAATGGGTATATTTTTTTCTAAAAATATAGTATTGTGTATGACAAAAGTTTTATAATTAATGAATAGATTGATAAAAATTTTAGGTCTCGCAGATGAAGTCTTTGCGAGAGTTGAGTAAGACTGTCTGGCGTAATTCATTAATTTTATATTTTAAAAAATAAGACAATTGATGATAAAAAAAATTATTTGCACAAATAATTTTTAATAAATAGAATAATAAAGAGTTTTAAACTTAAAAACTTGATACCCATAAATTAATGAACATGAAAATATTAGAAGAGATAAATAATTTGTATTAAGATTTGTAATTCATTGTAGAATCAATTTAATAATTTAAATGTTTGATAACTTTATCCTAAATATTCATACCAAAGAATATTAAATTAAATCGATGCAAGACGAAAAAAAAAAGAGTCAAAGCTTGCAGGCCAGCCCGCCTCGTCGTGGGTTGGGCCCGTTTAGGCCCGCATCTAAACGGGCCACTAGAAGTTGAGCCCGCTCCGCATTTTTTTACCTTGCGGGGCGGGCCGGCCCAACGGGCCAGTCCCGTTTTGACATCTACATGTCACATATATTACAAATGAATAAATGTAAGAGATAGGGGCTAGGTGTGGATTCCAAGCTTAAAAGTTATTGGGGAGACTTGACCCCTGGTTCAAATCCCCTTCCATGGATTGGGATTTGGGTGATATTTCTATCAATTAATGAGCCCAATGCAACAAAATGCAATTAAACTCTTGATTATACACAACTAAAATAATTTAAGAATTTTAATTTAAGGGTAATAGATGTAGTAGAATGAAGCCAAAAAACTGCATGAATCTGAAAAACAGGAGTATTTATGTAATTAATTTTCAGGATGTTCTTGGAGCTGGCACCGATACTACAGCAACATTGTTAGAGTGGGCAATGGTAGAGCTCATAAGACATCCCAAAGTCATGAAGAAATTGCAACATGAAGTTCGAGAGATATTGAAAGGCAAACAAAACTCTAGCGATTATGAGGTAGATGAAATGAAATATTTAAAAGCGGTGGTGAAGGAATCTCTGTGCTTACATGCTCCAGTGACAATGGGTCTTCGTGAGACCATTGCTGAAGTTGAGCTATTGGGATACAACATTCCTTCTAGTACAATTGTCTTCATTAATTTTTGGGCTATCTGTCGCGATCCTACATTTTGGGACGAACCAGAAAAGTTTTTACCGGAGAGATTCTTGAATTCTTCCATAGACTATAACAGTTTTGATTTCCAATTTATCCCGTTTGGGGCAGGGCGGAGGATCTGTCCAGGAATAAATTTTGCAACAACATCGGTTGAGCGTGCCTTGGTTAGTTTAGTACACAAGTTTGAGTGGCAATTGCCAAATGGTGTGAAAGGTGAGGATTTGGATGTGAATGAAAAGCCAGGCCTTGTAGTTGGGCGGAAAGATGATCTTGTTGTCCGTCCCACAAAATGCACATTATCCTAGTGAGGCATCTCAGTTATTTGTCATAAGATTTAGTATACAAAATAAACATACGATGTGGGTTCGTACTGAACGCACAAAGTATAAGTCAATTGTTTTTATGGAATTTTTATTGAAGAATATAAAGATGTAATAATTGCTTCATTACTCTGTTCTCTCCTCTTCGTTTCTATCAATTTTCTCTGTTCTCAAAGTATAGGGTGGCATCCCAAAATCATGCGGGACAATGTAACACCCGAAATACCCATAGCTCTAATACTATGTCAGAAAGAATATGCACAGGCTCAAACCCAAAATTAATTGGTATTGTTAGAAAGAATATGAACCTAGGGCTTCAACCAAAAATCAATTGGTAATATGTAGAGTGGTCCATATCCATATAAACAGTGGGATATCCAATACATAACCAATGTGGGATATTATAACACCCTCCACGAGATGAATATTACTTCGGAAACAACAGGACCCATGGCTATGATAAAAATAGGGTCATATCCCAACATATAAGCGATGTGGGACATTATAACACCTGAAATACCCATAGCTCTGATACCATCTTAAAAAGAAGAAGGATCTAGGATTTGTAAATTTAATTTAATAATTTAAAATTAAAAATTACTATTTAATTATTTTAATTATTAATTAAAAATTATAAAGGAAAAAACAAATTAATTAATAACTTCAACTTCATATTTTTTGACCTTTCTATAATCTTGGTTTTTTTCTAAGATATTTCTTTACAAGAAGAAGAAAACTTATAAAAAAAAATTCGATAAGTTAGATAGATACAAAAAATTCATAGTCAACCTAGGTAGAGTGGCTATGTTTATGGTGGCATCCCAACATATAATCGATGTGGGACATTGTAACAAAACCATTGAGTTATATAAAAAGGAAAAAAAAAATGGTAGATGTGGATCTGCGCTAACAGGCTAAAAAATTGATACTCCCTCTGTCCAGTGTAGGATGTATGTTATGGTACTGTTCATTGTTTATCTTTGACTAAATTTTATTGCAATTATATATTTGAAAAAAATAGTCGAGTGGGTCTTGTAAGAATCGTATAATTATGTAGTTTTACAATATATATTACATTATTTTTTGTTGTACATATTTTGAGATATTAACGGTTGAAAAAGTGCATTGGATTGTGTGAAGAAATCAAACAAGACAGGTTTTTTTTTGAGGCAATACAAGACAGGTTTAATGGGACAGAGGAAGTATTTAAAGAAAGCTTTTTTATTTTATGCTCTTGTTTATGTTCAATTTAGACAGGGATGAGGACTTGACCTAATCCTCGACTCCCAGCGGTTGAAGGTTCGATTCTCCACCCGGCCCCCTATCCTCCCTTTTGTCCCTTTATAATTTGTGTGGCATGGACTCCCACCACTCCTTTCCTAGTTGTATAAGTTGTTTAGAAAAGAAAAAAAAAAATAGATTGCAGAAATTAAGATATAGATAAAGTGCTGGCTGGAAAATTTGATGCAGGGATCATTTCATAGAGTCGGCTTATTTTTACAACATAATACCTGGCCTGTTTTATTAATATGTGTTTGTACTGGTCTCAAATCAAACATAGGCCCTTGGCGGCCTATTTTAATAGGAGTATTAAACTCTCGAAGATATATCTTTTGGTGCCATCATATCGTTAGCCAACAGCTAATTCAACCTAAACTCTGTGTCTATATATAGTGTAACATAAATAATTGCTGCACAGCCAACTACCTACTCACGAAATTGGTCCATACAACAAATACTTTATGCAGCAAACCACGTACTACATAAATCACCTCATATGCCCACAAAACAATGAGGAAAAGAATCAAAACCCCAAATTTTTAGTAACAAAATGAATGACTATTCATCTTTATTCCTAGTATCTCTTGTAGTGATTTATGGTGTTTGGGTATTCACCATTCGCTGGTTTTTTCCAGGAAAAACCAAGAATTTACCTCCATCACCTCCAAAGCTTCCCATAATTGGAAATCTACATCAAATTGGGCCTTTGCCTTATCGTTCTTTCGCATCCCTGTCCAAAAAGTATGGGCCGCTTATTTCTCTTCAGCTCGGTAGTAAACTGGCGGTGCTGATTTCCTCCCCTGCTGTGGTGAAGGAGGTTGTCAAAAGTCACGATATCTCCTTTTCGGGCAAGCCTTTGCTCACTCCGATGAATCGTCTACTCTATGGCCGAAAGGGGCTCCTATTTACGCCTTATGGGGAAAATTGGAGGAAGTTGAGAAGTGTATTTGTGAATCACCTACTTCACAAAAGAATGAACAAGCCACTTCAGGTCATAAGGGATGAAGAAATATCATGTTTGATGCAGAAAATTGATGGCATTAGTTCAAATTCGGGATTGGCGAATTTGACTGAACTGTTCATGACATTTTCGAACAATGTGCTGTGTAAATCAGCGTTCGGGAGGAAGTACAGCGATGGAGAGGAAGGCAATCAGATTCTGAGGATGGTTAAGGAGACGGTGTGGTTCCTGTTTTCATTTACTGTGGGGGAATTCATTCCATGGCTTGCTTGGACCAACTGGCTGACTGGTTATGAGGCGAAATTGAACAGGCTTTCGAAAGAAAAGGATGAACTTCTCAATACGCGGGTCCAAGAGTATGTTGAAACTTCTAGGAATGGAGACGGCTTTGCGGATATCTTGGCTGGCTTTTATAAGGGCAATACTGATGGCATGTCCATTGATTGGGATACCTTAAAAGCCAGTATTCAGGTGAAGACATACAAAATTCTACTTTTATGGATTATTTTCATTAATTTGTGTTTGCATGTTTGGTCCGTTACGTTTCAATTATAGCAATATCAATACATGTTAAAAAAATTCATATTTAACATCGGTCATTAGGAGGATTAAACTCTTCTTTGTTAGCAAAATGCTGGTGGGACAACATGCCACGTAAATTACCAATGAATAAAAGGGAGGGATAGGCCTTGTAGCTTAATAAATGTTTTGAATTTGAACCTTTATAAATATAGATAACTGCTTTAAGGTCCTGTTCTCTATGCCTTATTTTTTCTGGTCTGATGTCTGATCTGATCTTATTTTCTCTATATTATTATAATGATTTAATCTGATCTGGTTTGGTATGGTCGGATCTTATCTGATCTTAATATTTTTTATCTGATCTGGTCTAATATGATTTTTATAAAAAATAAGTTATAAGGCCTGTAAATAAATTCTAGAGAACGGGCCTAAGAGATCGAGGCCTTCATAATACTCACTAGTATCTCGAGCTCACTCTTGGCCTGCCCAAAAATATCTTTTTGGTTCACGCCAAAAACATGTATGTGTCTCTTAGACGTTCAAAAGTAACCTCAAGATACAAAAGTACTTGGTCAATAGACATCTACCAAAGAAATTCATTGAAGTCACAAGATTCAGGGCATATTTAGCAGCGAAACCACAGGTCAACCTTATGTGTAACTGCCCACCGACGTCCTAGGTTTTGTCATGATTTATGTGTTTGGCCTATGTTCTAGTTCTGTTTGCAATATAGTCCTTCAACAATTTTAATTCGTTATATTCAATTCGCGGGAACTAAAAAGTAAAAACCATTTTTCACCAATACTGCGGAGTCAATTCTCTTTCATGATTTATGTGTTTGGTCTATGTTCTAGTTCTGTTTGCAATATAGTCCTTCAACAATTTTAATTCGTTATATTGCTTACCTAAAACATTGGAAAAATATCGAGCATTTCTTCAAAAAGTTTCAACTATTCAAAAACTACGTATCTCTTTCTATTCTTTATTCAATTGGAAATCTATCATCTACGCAAATATCATTCTTATATGGAATCCCTTTTCGGAAGAAAAACAGTATTCATGTAATTAATTTTCAGGATGTTTTTGGAGCTGGCACGGATACTACAGCAACATTGTTAGAGTGGGCAATGGTAGAGCTGATAAGACATCCGAAAGACATGAAGAAATTGCAACATGAAGTTCGAGAGATATTGAAAGGCAAACAAAACTCAACCGATTATGAGATAGAGGAAATGCAATATTTAAAAGCGGTGGTGAAGGAAACCCTGCGCTTACATGCTCCCGTGACAATCGGTCTTCGTGAGACCAATGCAGAAGTTGAGCTAATGGGATACAACATTCCTTCTGGTACAATGGTCTTCATGAATTTTTGGGCTATCTGTCGTGATCCTACATTTTGGGACGAACCAGAAAAGTTTATACCAGAGAGATTCTTGAATTCTTCCATAGACTATAACGGTTTAGATTTCCAATTTATCCCGTTTGGGGCAGGGCGGAGGATCTGTCCAGGAATAAATTTTGCAACAACATCGGTTGAGCGTGCCTTGGTTAGTTTAGTACACAAGTTTGAGTGGCAATTGCCGAATGGAGTGAAAGGTGAGGATTTGGATGTGAATGAAAAGCCAGGCCTTGTAGTTGGGCGGAAAGATGATCTTGTTGTTCGTCCCACAAAATGCTCATTATCTGAGTGAAGCATCTCAGCTATTTGTCATAAGATTTAGTATGCAAAATAAACATACGACGTGGGTTCATAATGAACGCACAACGTATGAGTCATTCGTTTTAATGGAAATTTTTTATGAAGAATATGTTGATGTAATAGTTGCTTCATTACTCCGTTCTCTCCTTTTCGTTTCTATCACTTTTCTCTGTTTCTCAAAAGAGCCATTGAGTTATATAAAAAGAAAAAAACAGAAAAAGGTTCATGGGGAGTTGCACTAACAGGCTAAACAATTGATTTTTAAAGAAACTTTGCATGTCTTTTATGCTCTTGTTTATGGGAGGGAGTTGTGTGCAAGCGACTGCATATGCAGCCACCATGTGTGTGTGATGTGGGAGTTGTGTTATGTGATGAATAAAATTTGTGTGATGTGAAAGATGTTTTGTGCAATGTCAAAAATATGATGGGACATATGCGTTTTGTGATGCGAGACATGCTTTATGTGATGTCTGCATATGTAACCTCTTGAAGGGGTTGTACCGTAACCAGATTGCTTATTTATGTTCAATTTAAATTACATCTTTTTGGATACTTGTATTATGACCTCTTATTAGAGGAATCCTTTAATAACATGTATTAAACCAGGCTCTAATCTTTCTTAATTACTTGTGTATTTTAGTTTAGGTGTAATATTTCAGGTGGACAAATATTACACCTAAACTACATTTTAGGCGAAAAATAAAGCGATGAAACTCATGGGACGATGAAATTTTAGGCGACGACATTCGCCAACTTTTTCGTCGCCTTCCCGCGAATTTCTTGCAGTGATAGAAATAAACTCCACGGCAGTGGTTGGAAATTTTCCAGAATTTTGGTTTCCAACCACTCTAAGAAGTCATGGGACACTACAAGAAATTTGTGGGAATGCGACAAAAAATAAGATCAATGTCGTCGCCTAAAGCTTCATAGCTGTTGGATCGTCGCCTTGTGCGCCAGGAAACTACAGTTCAACGTACGGAGCAAGCCCTAAAGCCTAAAGCATACAAAGGAGTTATCTGTTGTCTTTCAAATGTAATGATTTTAGAGATATACTTGATCTGTAGAGTATTTCTTGTAATAGCCTGAACAATTGAGAGTTCACTTTAAATTTTGAGAGGGTATTGTACAAGGGAGTTCGAGAGAACACACTAAAGTTTCAATGGGGTACTTGAGAAGGGTACAAGGCTGAGTTAAGGATATCCTACGCTCGGTGGGAGTGCCAAGTAAAAAGCGGATAATATCTCGGCAAGTGGTATCTTCTTTGAGCGGGTGAGTGTGGTGTAACTCAATGTCTCAATCATTTCTTTGTATTTTGAACTATTGGCTTGTAGCTAGCCATCCCCAGGCTACCTTCTTGAGCCATCTACCTTCCTGAGACGGATTAAAAAACCCATATCATCCCATAATTTTTAAAAAAAATCAAAACAGTCCCACAAATATCGAATTAGACGAATCCGTCCCATAACTATCCTAATCATAGTCGAACCCGTCCATGAACCCGGTTTTTTCGCTAATCATTGCCGAACCCGTCCCATAACTACCCTAATCATCGCCGAACCCATCCCTCCATTAGGGAAGTTATGGGACGGGTTCGGCTATGATTAGCGAAAAAATCGGTTCATGGACGGGTTCGGCGATGATTTGGATAGTTATGGGACGGATTCGTCTAATTCGATATTTGTGGGATGGTTTTGAAAATTAAAAAAACTTATGGCATTAAATGAGTTTTTTTTTTCCTTCATGAGACAGTCTTATTAGACAGCATGATGGAAACGGCCGAGGGTGAAAGGTAGCCGGGTAGGAATAGTGGGCTAGCGGCGGATCTAGAAAAGAAGACCCTACACAATTATTTTATAAAAATAATTAATGAATACATGTGATTGAATCCCCCAAAATTAATTACTAAGAGTTGGAACGATTAACCATGAAATTCAATACAATGTTTTCGTGTCTAAATTAATACATGAGTTAAAGAATTTTTTAGGCCATCAATAGGCAGGTAATTCACTTTTGAGCCACTAAAAATTGAATTATGAAATTGGGCCAACAAAAGGATTTTGGGCCGGTTTTATAGGCCAAATTGACCAAGTCAATGCCACAACGGGCCGCGTGTGCGTCACTCGCTACCACTCTTACGCGATGGCATAAAAGCGGAAATTGTCTCCGGTTAGTGGCCTATTTTAGTTTTTTATTTTTTTTAAATTTTTTTTTACTTTTTTTTTCTTAAATTAAAATAAATATTACTCTATCGGACAATTATCCAACCATGATCAAACCATGACCTCGAGACCAACCACTAAAATGAAGCTGCTCATTGTGGCACACAATATGTGTATTTCCATTGGAGACCCAAATTTCTTCTGATCTTCAATTTTATTTCACTTTCCTAGGTAGAGAACACTTATTTATCTGTTTCCATTTATTTTTTTATTAAATTTTTACTACTTATTTTATTATATTTCATTTAATATAAATATGATAAATGGTCGGTAGAGAACCCTTTTTTTGCCGAACAATCTATAAAGGGTGGTGGGAGCCCATACCACAAAAATTACAAATGGATAAAAGGGAAGGGATAATGGCGGGTGAGGAATCGAACCCCCTACCTATAAGTTGAGAGTCGAGGGACTTGACCACTAGGGTATGTTTCCATCCCTTTAATATAAATGAATCGATTCAAATTAATTTATTTTTTAGATTTAATTTATTTAATCTTTATTTTATGTTATACTATAATTTAATTCTTGAAGTTATTATTATTATTAATACAATTAATTTTATTTATTATTATGTCTTTTTTTACATTTTCAATATATATTTATTTTATTTTCATTTTAATGAATTTTATTTCGTGTAGGGATATTTTAAGCACTGTATTTTATATGTTCATAGATAGTATTTAATGTAAGATATATTAGAATTTGATGCGGTAAATTTGGTGATTATTATTTATCATTTACTATAATGAAAACGAGACAAAAACGTTGGAACAGATAAAAATGGAAAGTGAGACAAAAATAATGGAACGAATGGAGTAATATTTATTTAAATTACAAAAAATAAAATAGGCCACCAAAAGAGACAATTTTCACATTTGAGCCATCGCGTGGCGAGTGAGTTACACGGGTCAAATTGGCCCTAAATTAGGCCCGAATGTCTATTGATGGCCTAATTTCATAATTCAATCTTTAGTGTCCCAAAAGTGAATTACCTGCCTATTGATGGCCTAAAAAATTATTATCTCTTAATACATTTTCTATATATACTTCCTCCGTTTTTTTCTTTAATTGCTACATTTCAATTATTTTATTAGGTTAAAGAATGATTTTGAAGGTAAGCCCAACATGAGTTTTGTAGTTTGTAATCTCTACCTTCACTACCACTTTACCATTTTTCATTTAGCCTTGTATCGAATTATATAAAACCATCCAAAGTTGGCTAGTTGAAAATAATTTTTTCAATGTAGAAAATAAAAAGAAACCTAGGTAGTATATATTTTTTTAGGATGAGATAATTTATACATATCTTTGAATCTTTCCCAATGTTGCCAAATGATCCGTCGTTAATTTTTATTTAACTTTGGTCAAACTTCCATCATATAATACTGCAGGTTTTGGTTGTAAACTTCCAAATAGTGTAGTGCGAAAAATCATGTCATCTTTCACCTTTCCGGTTTTTATTCTTCAATTCTTTCTTCTTTTCATTTTTGTCCTGTCTTATATTATATACACGAATTCTTATTGTACAAGTAATTACAATTAAATATGCCAGAACCGCCAAATTAAGTATGTGAAATTTTGAATAGACGATTACATTAATCAAAATAGTAGATACAAGATGAGAACTAACGACAGTGACTAGATCAATAATTCAACCACTGCCTATTGGACCCCCAAAATTAAGAAACTAGTGATGATATCTAATTGATAGCGCCACAAATAATGTACTACCCGTCTCACTATTTTTGTTACGGACCCACCCAGCGCGTATGCCGATACATATTTTTAGTGGTTAAAACTACAAGATTAGACAAATCTAACAAGATCTCACTTGACTATGTTTTTTCTTACATAGCTATGATAAAAATTTGAATCAAAGTTAAACAGTGAATAGTGTCAAAAAGCCATCCGTAACAAATGTACTGAGACGGAGGTAGTACTAGATTTTAACGTAACCGGATCGTGTGCAGGTATGTGATCTGAGAGATGTGCTTTGTAAGTGTGTGATGTGAGACATGTTTTGTGTGATTGGAAGATTATATGGTGCGAGAAATTTCGGTGTGATGTGAGTTTTTTTTATTTATTTTTTATTTTATCATAATAATTATACGTATATAATATAATAAATGTCCATTTGAATTATTATTAGTTTATGTAGCGCGTTTTGTATGATGTTAATAAAATAGTTAAAGGAAATAACATACACTACTAGAAAAAATCCGGATTCGGTCGCTAAAATTGTGGTAGCTAACGAGTTTCGGTCGCTAAAATTGTGGTCGCTAACGGATTTCGGTCGCAAATTCGGTCGCTAACCTCTTTAGCTACCGAATTTTACCAAATTTTTTCGGTCGCTAAAACATAAAATTCTTGTAGTGATAAATGGGCTGTGGAATCGTTTTAGGTATAATATAGTACTATATCTATATAATAAATCCTGAATACTTTTTTGCCTGTGCAGACTCTATTGCCCTTATTAATTTTAATGTATCATTCTTAATTTTAAGGGGTTAATCAGTAATTATATGTTTATTTTAAGATCAATGAACCTAATTAATCCACGTCATCGCTGATTAATCATGAAGATACATCTCAGCGCTGATTAATTCTATTTGTGCCATGTCATCAACTTTTTATATTATATTTAGATCATAAATCTATATATTACAAATAAATCTTCAAAAGATCTTTCTATATATTTTCAAAAGATATAAATGCTCAACAAATTATAATCTATTTAATGTTTAGTAAATCTATATAATAAATTCTGAATACTTTTTTGCCTGTGCAGACTCTATTGCCCTTATTAATTTTAATGTATCCTTCTTAATTTTAAGGGGTTAATCAATCATCAACGAACCTAATTAATCCACGTCATCGCTGATTAATCATGAAGATACACCCCAGCGCTGATTAATTCTATTTATGCCATGTCATCAACTTTTTATATTATATTTAGATCATAAATCTATATATTACAAATAAATCTTCAAAAAATCTTTCTATATATTTTCAAAAGATATAAATGCTCAACAAATTATAATCTATTTAATGTTTAGTAAATCTATCTATATAATAAATCCTGAATACTTTTTTGCCTGTGCAGACTCTATTGCCCTTATTAATTTTAATGTATCATTCTTAATTTTAAGGGGTTAATCAGTCATTATATGCTTATTTTAAGATCAACGAACCTAATTAATCCACGTCATCGCTGATTAATCATGAAGATACACATCAGCGCTGATTAATTCTATTTGTGCCATGTCATCAACTTTTTATATTATATTTAGATCATAAATCTATATATTACAAATAAATCTTCAAAAAATCTTTCTATATATTTTCAAAAGATATAAATGCTCGACAAATTATAATCTATTTAATGTTTAGTAAATATTTAGTTTTATAGCTGAACTTTAGTAAATATATGTTAAATGTATATATTATAAATTCTTTTATTTAATATATTATTTTCAATATATATTTTATTAGTCATATTATATAGATAACTATACCTTAGTTATTCTATCATAAATTATATTTAATAAAAAAATTCTAATCGGCTATAGTAAGATTTAATCAAATTTTAAACCAAATTTTTAGTAGGTTTAACTATAAATTTTAATATCATTAAAAAAATATTTAATAAACTGTGTAATAGAAAGACCAAAATTAAATATAATTTTTTTAATTATAGATAGATATGATTATAATTATTTTTTAAATATTTTTAAATAGAAAGACAAAAATTAAATATTTTTTAATTAACATATTTTTCGGATGACAAGTTGATTGTGTACTAATTTTGTACAATATTACCCACCACATAAGTAGTTTCCATATTACAATATTGATATAATGAATAATATAATATTCCAATTATTAAATTGTGTCATAAGTCATAACAATATGATAAATACATGCCTTTACATTGTGAAATTATATGCATGCATTTAAGAATTCTTTTATTCAATGACAAATGTACATAATTAGAAAATTTTCCACAAACTCTATGTCGAGGAAATAAAGAAATATACAAAATTTAACAACCAAATATTGTTAAAAAATATACAAAAGTAGTGCCAATTGAAGATGAATAAGCTACTATGGTAAAGACAATGATTCAATATATATATATATATATATATTATATATATAATATATATGCACATATATAAAAGATATGAATTGACTAAAAATAGCAAGAATTTGTGTTGTATATATACTTTTTGTATAATCGACGAACCTTTCATAAATTCAGGCCTTTTATATATATATATGCCTTTAAGAATTCTTATGAAGAATGAAAATCTACCCAATCATAAATTACTTCATCAAACTATATCAATAAATCACTAAAATTTACAAAGTTTGACAACTAAATTTTGATGATAATTTATACAAAAATATTGCAAATTGCAGATGGCCAACTTATGCGAAAGACAAATGTGCAAAATAACTTTGATTGAGCAGCCCAATGTTAATCATTTGATTAATATGAACCAATATTTTTTTTTATAATTTTTAAATTTATATTCGTATTTAGCGTTCAACTTGTATAATAAATACAAAAATAACTTTAAAATTTGTATGTAGTAAATACTATAAGTTGAGTAATCATTAAATTTTAATTTATAAACTTTAAATTCTGCATAAAAGAGCATTATTAACAAATATGATAAAACATAGTAATCTAATGATATTCCACTCAACTTATTTATTCTAATAAAATAAATTGATTAAATTATTGTTTTATTTAAAAAACACCCGAGCCGAAGGCGGGCAAAAATACTAGTATATATATATTTCTACTTATTATAATAGATTTGAAATATTGATTCCGTCAGGGGCTGTCTATTATATTGAAAATTTGATTTAAATTACGTAACCAGTTCCGTGTACAAACGTGGAAAAGATGAGATTTAATTAATTTAATAGACAAACTTTGTCGATATGTTACTGTTTCTTGCTGCTAATTGAGTTGTCCTTTTCCGATTTGTTATTACATGGGGACGTTCTTTAATTTATGGTACATTATTTATGCACACATTTTTCAAATAATGCAAAATATGCACAACTTCTTATAAAAATGCTAAGATTCTCGTAAGTATTTTTTCTGCACGCAGTTTTTTGAAACTTTTGAAAGCTTTGAGGAGTTTAGCTTTTATCAATGGAATCTTAGTATTTTATGCGTGCATTATTGAATCCCGAAATTATTAGAACATGGCCAACTTGTGAAGTCCTTTATGTTCTAATTTTAGGTGGTGATTTGATTCCTATCCACCCCATCGCCCCTTAAATCTTAATATATGTGTGGTTTGGATTCCAAAAAACCCTAACATTTATCATCACCATATCTATCTATATATATATATATAGGGAAAAAAGCCAATATGATCCCACAACTTTCGTGTGTTTCTCAAATGGTCTCATAATTATGCACTTCACTTAATCCATCCAATATGTTTGCTAATCCTCGCGCAAATAGTCCCATTCGAGGTTAATGATCTCCCAGGTTGACGTGTCGCAAGGATTAAGGGGTTAATTATGGGACCATTTGAGAAACGGACGAAAGTTGTGGGATGATTTACCTGTTAATCCTCACAACTAACCTCCGATGGGATCATTTGGGCGAGGATTAGCAAACATATTGGATGGATTAAGTGAAGAGCATAATTATGGGACCATTTGAGAAACACACGAAAGTTGTAGGATCATATTGGCTTTTTTCCCTATATATATATAAAAACAATATAGTCAAGTTTCCCCCCACTTCCCCACCCTTTTTTTTCAACAATCACATTTAATTCATCCAACAATGTTTAATCCTAAAATTTTAATATTCTACATTGAAATATCCATAAATATTTATTAATATCCAATATTAATTAATATACATTTAATATATATTTTTTATCAATATTCAATAATATATGTACAAATAATCTCTAAGATTTGAAAACATAAAATTCAGGACCACATATATATATTATATTATATATTCATATCTATAAATTCTTTAATATATATTATCTATTATCTATTATCAATCTATATATATATATATAAACAATATAGTCCAATTTCCTCCCACTTCACCGCCCCATTTTTCAATACTCCATCCAACTTTTCTCTCTCATTTTCAACAACCTCACTAACATATATATTATATTTATATCTATAATATCCTAACAAATTCTTAATAAAATATTATAATATCTTTAACTAATTTATACTATTATTGTAACACCCCCAAATTTAAAATACTAAACTATAGGGGTGCTACCGCCACATCTCTTAGAATAAAATACTTTGCATGAAAATAACCAAGAGATGTTAAGGCTATCAAAACAAATCCTACAACTTTGGCAATTATTTCGCGCAAAATACAAAGTAGTTTAAAAATAAGTATTTTGCAAAATATTAGGAGTCTCAAGGCATAAATGAAAAATAGCATGAGTCAAATTAGATTGCATATATAATCATATATAATTTTATTTAATCAAAATAGTCTTTCAAAGTCCCTTCCCCCAATGCATGCAATGCTTATGGTGTCTCATTTTCGAATACTGAAAAAGAAAGAAGACACGCACACACAAATCAGTAAAAACTGGTAAGTTAATCCCAATTCCATATGACAACAATTATGTAACTAAACAATTGACACAATCACAAATCATTTCGAATTTTGCGTATAGGGGTGCTACCGCCACATCTCTTGGTTATTTTCACGCAAAGTATTTTATCCCAAGAGATGTGGCGGGTAGCACCCCTATAGTTTAGTGTTTTAAATTTGGGGGTGTTACAATTATATATTTTTAGAAGATCACGTCAAATCTCATTCCATTCCTCCAATATTTGCATATATATCTCCACCAAACCTTCTCCTATTTCTCTATAAATATTCCATTCATTTATCTAATATCATGTTGTCTTGAAATTCTCATCACCGCTCATATTTTATTTCTTCATTCTTTGTTTATGTCTTCTGAACATTGATTTTATATTTAAACAATATATTTTGTTTCTTCTTCTCATGTATTACAATACTGCCCACGCCAATGTTTTCCTAATATATCTTTTGTTGCATGTTAATTTTTGTCAGATTGCAATATATTATTCATCTTACTATTCATGTAAGATTTTTTTTTACTCGAACGTGAATATTAGTGGGGTTTTTTTTTGTTTTTTCTTACGTACTTTTAAATATATGTTTCTAATAGTTTTCCAATGACTTTTACAGGATTACATGTTGTAATTCACGATTGCAATGAAGTCATACTCTACAAATTATTTTTATGATTCTCCTTTGTATACTACACAAAATTTTTGTATATCATGAATCTATTTTAAGTTGATTTTGTTATTGTTTGTTTTTTTATCTTTATTCGAAATTTGAAACAAAAAAACTGAAGAGAATAAATTTGGAGATGTTTCCACTTTACTTTTTTATTTATATATTTTTTCCTTTTGTTAATAGATTATTCCCTTTTTGACATCTTTACTTTTGGATACATTTTTTATTTTCTACATATTCTTTTATTTATTTAAGTTAGCTATAAAGTAGAAAACAATCATTATTTAATTGAATTCGGGAAAATTTGGAATAATCTAATAAATTAGATAGGGAATGATTTAAATTAGTTGTTTATTTTTTTCCAATATTTTATTTAGCATAGTGATTTGTTATTATTTTAGAAGATCTCAATTTAATTTTGAATGGTTGATATATATATATATATATATAAGGTAGATATTGATCCTATATTTTTAAAGAAATTATTAATTAATATAAAAGGTATAATAACACTACATAAATTAAAAACATATACTATGATATACAACATATTTTAACTTCGTCTAATTGAATAAATATAGTACTATATATTTGTATAATATATATACTTATAATTAGGGGTGAAAGGGGTACGGTAAATATCAGACCAATCCGATGTCGTATCCGATTATATTTGAATCCGAATCTGTATCCGACTATCGAGCCAGATATTTCAATATTCGCATCCGAATTTGAATCTATAATTTAATATATGCATTCGTATTCGTATCCGAAAATATCTGACAGTATCCGAAAATTGATAGGATATTATCCAGATTTTAAATATGGATAGCCGAATATATTAACATATTATTATCTATTAATTAAAAATTATCAATAATTATAACAAAATATAAAATTATTCGATAATTTTTTGTATCAAATTTTCAAAAAAGATTAAAAATTATCCGATAATCTGTATCCAATTGAATCTGTATCCGACATGTATTTGTATCCGGCATATCTATATTCGATCCGAATCCGAGGAAAAAAAGATTTCTCTTTTTCGTTAGATAAGAGAAGGCTGCTCAATAAGGTTTTTTGCGGATTCCCGCAAGTGGGACAATATATATTCGTATCCAATGTTATCCGATCATATCCGTACCGTTTTCATCCCTACATATATATAATACTTCCTTAATTCAAAATAAGTGTAACATAAAGAAATGGCACGAGATTCAATGCAACGAACAAAAGTGCTTTAGTGAAAGTTTTATACCTTTAAAAGCATTCTATATATGGTAATGTAACATTTATTATGATACACCCAAGAAAAAAAAAAAGTGTAACACTTAAAAAGAAACGGAGGAAGTATAATATAGTATAATATGATAATGATATATTCATGACTAGATTTGCATTAGTCACTCCATATTTATGTGAACAATGTTCTAAGATTATTAACATTATTTTTTGAGAAGCTGACGCCAAATAACAAATTGAAAAGAAAATAAATGGAAAAAACAACAAAAAAAGAGGTGTCCAAAAAGCATAAAGGAAAAAATGAGCTAACACTTAGGCTCTTGGGAACCATATACCGGAAGAATCCGCTGCTAACACCCTGTGCGTGAAGTATGGGGGAATGTCCAAGTAGTGTGGAATTCTTCTAAAGATGCACCACATTTTGCTAGACAATCCGCGACCATTTTACTCTCGCAAAGTACATGATGAACTGAACATCGGTCAAAGATGTCTCGCCGGTTGCGGGAGGCAGGCCATTGGTCAAGTAGTCCAGTAGCATTATTAGTGTAATATATAATTATAAATAAACATATAAAATATAAAATGGAGTTAAAATTATATCTAGGAAATTATAAATTTAAAAATGTAAAATCAAATATATCACATAATTCGTATCAGGCAAAAATGTATTATATTAATTAAATAATGTAAAATCAAATTGATTATGGGCTAAAAGGATGTTTGGATGTGGTTTTAAAAAATGCTGCAACGTTTAGAAAACGGATAATTAGATAATTACTATAATAAAACGTGCTGAAGTGTTTGGATGAGCTTATACTGTTTCAAATCGCAATAATCAGATAATCATTAAAAAGTGTTTGGATTTGTATTTTCATTATCTCAAAAGGCAACAATAGGGTAAAATCTATTTTTGGCTAAACGCAATTTTTTTCCAAACGAACAATTTCAACGAAATCTTTCAGTTCCTTATTTTACTATAGAACTATCCATTTTTCCAAGAATTCAAGTCAGCACCAAAATGGAGCTGCAAGAAAATAGCGTTTTCATTCCCTCAAAACGCAAATAATTGATTATTGGAAGTTAGTACACAAACAGAATTAACTGATTATTTGCGAAGCTGATTCTGTTACAAGAACTTGTAGAGTTTCAGGTTTTGAAGTGGGTCGAAATTCGAGTTTTTGCAAATGCAATAATCAGATAATTGGGCCCAAAACGCACAAACAAACACCCACTAAATCAATAAAACAACAATATTAGGAAAATAATTTAATTGACAAAGTTGCTAAACCACTTTGTCACATTTTTTTCTCAATAATATGGTCAGAAAATTAGCATGAACCAAATTTTTTTGAAGAAGCCATTGAAGGCCTGGAAAGGGTGGTGGGAGCTCATGCCACACAATTACAAAGGGAAGGGATAGGGAACCGGATGGGGATTCGAACCCCAAATCAAGTCTCCAACTCCGCATGAATCAAATTTTATGTAATATGTACAATATTTGAATTTTTAAAATCTTATGTTATTTTAAAAAATATATATATTTTACTTACCGCGCATTGCGCGGGCGGGTATGCTAGTAATATATATATCGAACATAGGATATAAATAAATGCACTCAGAATCCAAAATATTTAAATTCTAACCTTTCCGCATATGCATGTGAAATTAATGTGGAACCTAACCAAGTATTTTCAAAAAGTCGTGTGTTTGAGGCGTAACCAATATACGAGAGAGGGAGGGGTAAGGGTGTTGTGAAAACAGCACATACTGGCAAAAATGGAATGATAGATACGCCTAGAAAAATAATGTCAGAGCAATAAAAAATGATGACTGTGTGAAATGATACGTGCACATGAAAAGATAAGATGATAAATATTATAAAATAAACAACATCATTTTTCATGGAACTAATATCATTTTCATAGCGTGTCCGGTGCAGGCACATGAACCGCATGTACAGAAACCGGATTGGTGTGGGATGAGATTGATTAATTTAATCATTTTTATTATGATTATTTTCCAACCCACGTGACTCGTAGGTCTATATCTATAATTAGATGATTTAAGGCTAATAATATCGGGCCTATAATTATTCTCGGGCCTTATTATAAAAAGTGAATATGAAATTAAATTGGATAGTACTGGGTTGTGAGTTCGATTCTCCATCCGATTCCTTATCATTTCCCTTTGTTCTTTTATAATTTGTGTAGCATGGGTTTCCGCCACTCATTTATTAGCCTTTATAGGCTTTTCAGAAAGAAAAAAAAATATTTATCCACAATTCTCCGACAGTGAATACTTCGCAAGTGCATGCGCAAGAGGGGTGGGCAAAATAATTGAACCGATTCATTGAACCGCTGAATATCGAACCGAACCGGTTAACCAAGTCCTCAAAGCAAATACAAATATCATATTTCAGTATTCGCCCAGTTCAAATACAAATACAAATACTTTATTTTTTCCCCCCGATTAACCGAACCGAACCGAATATATTATTTTATTTTAAAAGTTATATATATTGTATAGATTATAGACATTTGATGGTATAAAATTATATATAGATAATATATCATTATTTATTTAATTATTTAAGTATATAATAAAATATATATAAAAAACTAAAGAGCTAATTATCAAAATATATCATCATATTGAGCCTATATTGATTTTCTGTCTTTAAGAATACCCCAATACTCACTACACTAAGATTTGTTACATATACTAACATATTTTGATAACACTAAAAAGAACCACTGGATTCTATAGTTATATTTTTTTTTTCTATAGTGTAATAACCTCAAAAATATAATCTACGAAACTTAAGAATTAAGAAATGAAAACTTGATTATACATTTTTAGAGGGCTGGACAAAATATTCGAACCTAATCGCTTAACCACCGAATCGAATCGAAACCGAACACCCGGTTAACCGAAGACTCCGGTTACAAATACAAATACTGAAATGAAGTATTTTCCCGATTCAAATATAAATATAAATACCTGAAAAATTTAAGTTAGCTGAACCGTGTCCATCCCTAATGCTTAAAATTAAAAAATGGAGTATAAAATATTTTATGACAGCTCATAGTTATCCAATAATAATTTATTACCCCCAAAGAAAATACTTACAAAGTAGCAACACAAAACA
Source organism: Hygrophila difformis (assembly GCA_030278955.1). Taxonomy (NCBI): domain Eukaryota; kingdom Viridiplantae; phylum Streptophyta; class Magnoliopsida; order Lamiales; family Acanthaceae; genus Hygrophila; species Hygrophila difformis. Next base: position 82,484,145 of record JAOANR010000001.1, read on the forward strand.
AACCTGTTGACCAAGTCACTAACTTGTACTTCATGTAGAGTGTGCTATAAATAATATTTCAATTAAGGAATAATGTATTCCCACCACGTGAGAAGGTTCTTCTTGATTAGAAATGTATCCCTTTATATTGCTACAATGCACAAACTTCATGACACAAAATCAAGAAAGCAAGTCCAAACTGAATTTCTTCCTACAACAAAAAATGTATGCACTAGTGTCCAATTCCTTTGTCTTTCAAGCCCTTGCTTCTCTCTTCTTACTTTGGTTCATTACCAAGTGGTTCCACAAGCCTTCAAAAGCAAAGAATTTTCCCCCATCACCCCGAAAGCTACCGGTGCTCGGAAATCTCCACCAGCTAAGTTCACTGCCTCACCGCGACCTCCAACGCTTAGCCAAGAAGCACGGCCCTCTCATGCTTCTACACTTTGGTAGCGTGCCAACGCTCATTGTATCATCCGTGGAAGGTGCGAGGGAGATCATGAAAACCCATGATCTCGACTTTGCAGACCGGCCTGACTCATGGGTCAACAAACAACTACTCTACGACAATAAGGACGTGTCTGTCGCACCATATGGCGAGTACTGGAGACAACTGAAGAGCATTTGTGTCCTCCAACTTCTAAGCAACAAAAGGGTCCAATCTTTCCATTTAATCAGGGAAGAAGAAACATCCCTTATGATTAATAAGATTCGAGAATATTGCTCCCCGTCACGCCCCTTGAACTTGAGCGAAATGTTCGTTGAAACCACTAATGATGTGGTTTGTAGATCGGCTTTTGGCCGGAAATATGGGCAAGGAGAAGAAGGCAAGAAGTTCATATCATTGTTGGCTGAATTCTTGCAGTTGCTGGGAACCATTTATATAGGAGATTATGTCCCTTGGCTCTCTTGGATTACGCGTGTTAATGGATTTGATGCTCGCGTGGCTAGAGTTGCAAGAGAATTAGACGAATTCCTTGAGGATGTTATTGAAGAAAGGATTGGAATAATTTCAAAGGGTGAAAATGAGCACAAGTATGGTGAAAATTTTATCGATATTTTGCTCGATATTCACAAGAATAATTCTACCGGCGTATCCATCGATCGAGATAGCGTGAAAGCAATACTTTTGGTACGTATATGTTTCTTTTATTTTTTATATATAATTAACTCTAGATTTTGTATGGTTTGGGCTCCCACACACCTTTACCGATACATGAGTGTCACTGTTTACCAAGGAAAACTTTAGATCTGATCAGAGCAAAAGAAAATTCTAATTACCAGTTATATGGTTCAGGATATATAATTCCATATTTTTTGCGTAACATTACATTTTGAGTTAGCATAATTTAATTTAAGGGATTTCTCTTAAGGCCCTTTCCTTTATAAAATGTTGAAATACTGTAGCAAAGAAGAAGTGATAGATTTTACATAAAATAATTCACTCAATTTTTTTTCCCTTATATTATTCCAATAAGAAAAAGATAACAATAAATTTGAAAAGGGATGAGTACATGGCATCAAGTCATGACTTTTAACCTTTGTTCGGGCCGGGTTCGATTCTCACCCGGCCCATATCCGCCCTCCCTTTTATCACTCCAATGTCAATGTTTACCAAAAGAAATAATAAATTTGATTTTTTTTTTAACCATGGATGGGGGCTCACAACTAAAATCAATATAATATTTATTTCGAAATCAAATCTCAAATCCAGGATCGAACATGCCCAATCCGGCAACATAGCTCTGATACCATGTAAAAAACCTTGGATGAGAAGCTAACACCTAAAACTAATTATTGATAGATGAAGTTGCTCACAACCATATAAGGTAATAGGAGGGTCACATGACAAAAGATATGAGATCCAATCATTTTAACCAAAAAACTATAAATTTCTTAATTAAACAGGCCTTAATTAATTATTAATTGCTTAATTAATAATAAAACTTTTAGACATGATGATACTATACGTGGAATTAATCAGCTCAAAATCTACATTTGTGTTTAAATTTCGAGAAAAAATTGACTAATTATAACAGTTTTCAAATCTATGCCGGGTACATGTAATTCATTTTTCCCTTTTAGGCTTTTCATTAATTCGTTCTCATTCCTGTGTTGCTTTTTCTAACTCTTGCCATGACTTAACACGTAGGATGTATTCGCAGCTGGTACGGACACTACATCCACAGTTCTAGAATGGGCAATGACAGAACTCTTGCTAAACCCTAAGGCCATGAAAAATCTACAGGACGAAGTCAGGGAAATGACAAAAGGCCAAGACAAGATAACAGATTGCGACCTGGAAAACATGCCTTATTTGAAAGCTGTGATCAAGGAAACCCTTCGTCTGCACACTCCAATCCCAATGCTAGTCGCCCGAGTTGCAAGGAAAGACATGAACCTTATGGGGTACGACATTCCGGCCAAGACAATGGTGATGACAAACGCTTGGGCTATAAGTAGGGACCCCGACACTTGGGACGATGCTGAAAAGTTTAACCCTGATAGGTTCTTACATTCTTCGATAGATTTTAAGGGACAAGATTTCCAGCTGATCCCGTTTGGGTCGGGGAGGAGAGGCTGCCCGGGGATTTCATTTGCTATGGCTACTAACGAGTTCGTGTTGGCAAATGTGGTGAAGAAATTTGATTGGAAATTGGCTGAGGAAGGGAAAGCATTGGACATGAGTGAACTCCCAGGGGTTGCAATTCATAGAGCTGTCCCTCTTCTTGCAGTGGCATCTGAGTCAATCGAAGATATGTGAAGTTGTGTGCATGATTGGTTATTATTGTTACTACTAGTCAAGCCTGTGTGATTTGAATAAAATTTTTAAAATAACTTATTACTAGGGATGGCAGTGTGCTTCTGTCGACCCGACAATCGGCTCGGACCCAACTCATTTATCTTGGTTCTGGTCTTCAATTTCAAGTCCGGTGTCTGGTGTCATACTGTCATGTCAAAATCCGGTATATTTAAAACTCTCCCGTTGGGTCGGGTCTTGAGCCTAGTGATAGACCCGAGATAGACATGGGCATGCCTTAGTAATAGAAGTAGTTTAGTATTTTAGTATGGAACTATGGATTATTCTTATGGTGGCTGATTACTTGTTTACTTGTTTACATAATGTATATTTGAATTTGGTAATTTATTGTTTTGTGTTTGAATTTTGGTATTATGATTATTTTTGTAATTTCTTTCCTAATTCATTCATATGTAACAATCATGATGTTCTGAATAATTTGGTATTTTTGTAATGACCTATTATGAGCTATATGTTGTTTTCCGGGTCTTGAATTGGTTTAGATCGGGTTAGTCGGGTTCAGAGCAATTTTAATCGAATTTTTCGGATTGTTATGTTCATATTAGAAGATATGACATGACAGCTTGAGTTGGGTCCTGAATATGAAAATTCTACCGGTTCGGGTCTTAGTCTGGTTGAACCCGACTCAGACCCGACCCGTCAGAATAAAACTTTTAAGGCAACTTGTGTGCAGTTGATTTTGGTGATCATGGATGTATCAAAAAAGATAGGTGCCCACTTTATTAGCAACAATAATTAGTATATTTAAGTACGATTACAGAATTTCAACGCTAATGGGATACTCTATCATAGAGTTGTGGGCCAATTGCACGTTCATATATCTCTCGTTGAAAAAACATGATGCAAGACCTGGCTTTATATTAACCACATACTCCTTGTAGGACATTTTCAATATTGGATCCCGGCCCAAATTTTTATAGTTTTCTATTTAGTACTCCCTCCGTCCCATTCCAAATGTCCTACTTACTATTTTTGGATGTTCCATTACAAATGTCTTCTTTCTATAAATAGAAATAATTTTCCCCTTCAACAACTATGTGGACCCCACCATATACTCACAAACCAACTCTACCTTAATTCCCGTGCCCAACAGTAACAAGACACTTGGAGTGGGACGGAGGGAGTATATTAAAATAGTACTAGTAAAACTAGCATGTTATGAAAAAAAAGAACTCCAAATAATGATGCACATCCACTGATGGAATGTTCACACAAATAAGGCCTATTTATCTCCAAACTTCTTCAAGACAAAAATTCATCTCCTAACTTTAGTTATCATTCCACAAAAAATGGATGCAATATTTTCCGAGCCCTTATTAGTCTTCCAAACTCTTGCAGCTCTGTTCTTCCTCTGCTTCATTACCAAATGGTTCTACAATCCTGCAAGAACTAAGAAATTTCCCCCATCGCCACTCAAGCTACCTATACTCGGAAATCTCCACCAGCTAAGCTCGCTGCCTCACCGCGACCTCCAACGCTTAGCCCAAAAACACGGCCCGATCATGCTTCTCCATTTCGGTAAAGTCCCAACGCTCATTGTCTCATCTGTGGATGCAGCCAGGGAGGTCATGAGAACCCATGATATTGCCCTTGCAGATCGGCCCAAATCATCGGTGACAAAGCGGCTGCTTTACAACCACAAGGATGTGTCCGTTTCACCGTATGGCGAACACTGGAGACAACTGAAAAGTATTTTTGTCCTCCAACTTCTAAGCAACAAAAGAGTCCAATCTTTCCATTTCATTAGGGAAGAAGAGACGTCCCTTCTAATAAATAAGATTCGTGAATATTCCTCGGATGCCCTGAATTTGAGGGAGTTGATCTCCGAATTCACTACTGATGTGGTTTGTAGATCAGCTTTTGGCAGGAAATATAGAGAAGGAGAAAAGGGCAAGAAGTTCTTCTCATTGTTGAGACAATTGTTGAACTTCTTAGGGGCCATTTACATAGGAGATTTTGTTCCTTGGCTCTCCTGGATTACTCGTGTCAATGGGTTCGATGCAAGAGTGGATAAGTTTGCAAGAGAATTAGATGAATTCCTCGAGGAGGTGATCCAAGAAAAGATGGGAGGAATTCCTAAAAGCAAGGTTGAAGATGATGATGAAAAACACAGTGATTGTTTTGTCAACATTTTGCTCGACATTTACCAAAATAATTCTACAGGCTCCTCCATCGATAGAGATAGTGTGAAAGCGATGCTTTTGGTACGTATATCTTTTACTCCTCTCTCCCATTATTCCGTCCAAAAAAACTTTTCGATCACAATTCAATGCATTTTTCTTTATCTTTTACTCCTCTCTCCCATTATTCCGTCCAAAAAAACTTTTCGATCACAATTCAATGCATTTTTCTTTATCTTTTACTCCTCTCTCCCATTATTCCGTCCAAAAAAACTTTTCGATCACAATTCAATGCATTTTTCTTTATCTTTTACTCCTCTCTCCCATTATTCCGTCCAAAAAAACTTTTCGATCACAATTCAATGCATTTTTCTTTATCTTTTACTCCTCTCTCCCATTATTCCGTCCAAAAACTTTTGGCTCACAATTCAATACATTTTTTTTATCGATTGATATCTTAAAATTTGTATAAGTAAAAATTATAGTATAAAATATATATTTTAAAACTACACGACTAGACGAATCTAACAAGATTGAACTTGAATATATTTCTTTCTTATATAATTGCGATATCATTACGTCAATGTTGATCAATGAACATGGTCAAAAAAAATGAGATACTATTGTCGGGACCGAGGGAGTAAGTTTAATACTATTGACTTGAAAATTGCATTTTTTTTTTTTTGGTTCTTAAAAGACCAAATTGGAAGTCGAAGGTTTAGTGAGTAAAATTTTAATTCGGTTGCAAAATTATTATGTAATTACCGACAATTTCTTGAAACTTAAACCACGATTAAATTTGCAGAGAAAAAAGAAATACTGCAACTTTAATACACATCACACACAATACAAGATGGAGCATTTTTGTCTCTGTATCCTTTTCTTCATTTGTCTTTTAGCAGCATTTTTTTTCTGACTCATATATGCTTGACTTTGGACGTGTAGGATGTATTTGCAGCTGGAACTGACACTACATCCACGGTTCTAGAATGGGCAATGACTGAACTCTTACGACATCCTAAAGTCATGAAAACACTGCAAGAAGAAGTCAGAGAAGTAACAAAAGGCAACCACAAGGTAACAGAAAGCGACATAGAAAACATGCCCTATTTGAAAGCCGTTATGAAGGAAACTCTTCGTCTGCACACACCGTTCCCATTGCTAGTTCCTCGATCTGCAAGGGAAGATGTAAACATTATGGGGTACGATATTCAAGCAGGGACAACAGTGTTCATAAATGCTTGGGCTATAAGTCGGGACCCAAACACTTGGGACGAACCGGACGAGTTTAATCCGAATAGGTTTTTGAATTCTTGTATCGATTTTAAGGGTCAAGATTTTGAGCTGATCCCATTTGGGGCCGGACGGAGGGGTTGCCCGGGGATTTCATTTTCTATGGTTACCATTGAGTTTGTGTTGGCAAATTTAGTACAGAAATTTGAGTGGAAGTTGCCTGAAGAAGGGAAAGAATTGGATTTGAGGGAAGTCCCACGGTCTGCCATTCACAGAGCTGTTGTTCCTCTTCTTGCAGTGGCATCTGAGTATCAGTTTTAGTGAAATTAATTAGTTTTAGATTGAAAGTTATAATAAAAGGGAGTGGATAGGGTGCAGGTACCTGCATGTGCATGTGCAGATATAGGTATGATAGGTAAGGTCTTTCATGTGATGTTAAGTTGTTATGTGATGTAGGTGATTTGTTATGTGATATTCCGATTATCGTCAACTATAATTTTATGTGATATTTAAGTGGGTATTAGTGATGTTCGAGTGAATATATGTGATGTGCGCGACAACTATAATTTGTGTGATGTAAGGTAATTTTAATTATGAAAGGTGGGTCATTGGTTTGCTGTCTCAAAGACCTCTCACAACCTCACGGAATACCCACAAATGGACACTCGAATCCGCGGTGACTTATTACAAACAACCAGTCAGAAGAAGTGTTGAAGAGAGGAGAGAACAGGATGAGGTGTAAAATCCCTAGCAGCACACAATCTTGAGAATGAGGAGCGGATTTTTTCTTTTCTTCCAATTAATAAAGAGAGGAATAAGAGTGATATGTATATGATTGGGCTCAAAACCTAGCGTTTAAGAAACTTACCATTGGGGTAAGAATAAGAATGATTATGGCCCTCGGCATTTAATTTACATCATGGGCCAGAGGTATGGGCTTCACTTAGGCTGAATAAGGGGTTAAAGGCCCACACCAAGAAACAACATGAATGTTTTGGAAGCCATACATGGCCTAATTCATCATCTCAATTCTTGCTTATGGCTTTCTTTTCCATATCTTTTCTTAGTAAGCCATATATTGGGAAGAGATAAATAATTTTTTAGGCCATCAATAGGCAAGTAATTCACTTTTGCGCCACTAAAGATTGAATTATGAAATTAGGCCATCAATAGACATTCGGGCCTAATTTAGGGCCAATTTGACCAATACCACACTAAAATGGGCCGCGTGTAACCCACTCGCCACGCGATGGCTCAAATATGGAAATTGTCTCCTTTTAGTAGCCTGTTTTACTTTTTTGTAATTTAAATAAATACTACTCCATTCGTTCCATTATTTTTGCCTCACTTTCCATTTTTTTCTGTTCCAACGTTTTTGTCTCGTTTTCATTATAGTAATAATAAATATTAATCACCAAATTTACCGCATCAAATACTAATATATCCTACATTAAATACTGTCTATGACCACATAAAATACCGTGCTCAAAATACCCCAACACGAAATAAATATTCATTAAAATAAAATAAATATATATTGAAAATGTAAAAAAAAAGACAAAATAATAAATAAAATTATTTGTATTAATAATAATAATAACTTCAAGAATTAAATTATAGTAGTATAACATAAAATAAAATTAAATAAATTAAATCTAAAAAATAAATTAATTTGAATGAATTCATTTATATTAAAGGGGATGGAAACTTACCCTAGTGGTCAAGTCCCTCGACTCTCAACTTATAGGTTGGGGGTTCGATTCCTCACCCCGCCCTTATCCCTTCCTTTTTCTGGCATGGGCTCCCACCACCATTTATAGGTTGTTCGGCAAAAAAAAAGGGTTCTCTACCCTCCATTTATCATATTTATATTAAATGAAATATAATAAAATAAGTAGTAAAAAATTAATAAAAAAATAAATGGAAACAGATAAATAGATGTTCTCTACCCACCCAGGAAAGTGAAATAAAATTGAAGATTAGAAGAAATATGGGTCTCCGATGGAAATGCACATATTGTGTGCCAAAATGAGCAGCTTTATTTTAGTAGTTGGTCTCGAGATCATGGTTGGATAATTGTCCGATAGAGTAATATTTATTTTAATTTTAAAAAAAAGTAAAAAAAAAAAAAACTAAAATAGGCCACTAACATGAGACAATTTTCACTTTTAGGCCATCGCGTGAAGAGTAGTAGCGCGTGACGCACACGCGGCCCATTGTGGCATTGACTTGGTCAATTTGGCCTATAAAACCGGCCCGAATGCCTATTGGTGGCCTAATTTCATAATTCAATCTTTAGTGGCCTAAAAGTGAATTATATGCCTATTGATGGCCTAAAAAATTCTTTATCTCTATTGCGAATAAGTTTTGCCAGTATGTTTTTCAAATAATACTTCCTCCGTTCTCAAATGTTTGCCCTGATTTTGGGTCACTATTCGCTCATACACTTTGATTTAAAGTTTAATCATAGTTATACAAGTTAAAATTTAGTCAAGAGGGATCTTGTTAGATTCGTCTCGTCGTGTAGTTTTTAAATATTGAACTTTTAGAATTTTTACATGTACCGAACTTGAGCTATTAATGATTCAAAATGTACATTGCACTGCGTGCGTAGTGGGTCCGTAGCAAATATTTGAGGACGGAGGTAGTATAATGTTTGGAACACCAAACTAAACTTGTGTTGCATATTTTCGGCTCAGTTCCCGTGCAGTCACATCTGCCCCTGCACGGTACAACTATGCTTAGAGATTTTAATTTTGTGATATTTGTGTTTTTGACATCAAAAAAAAGTCTTAATCATCACAAAACTTTTAAACATCACAAATATTTCTTTATCACAAAAATGATCTCACACATCACAAAAATTTGAAACATCACAAAATAATTTTCTCCTCACACTGCCTGCAAATGTAGGCAGCTACACTATATCCATTCCCATATATTTTATCCGGAAAAAAAACAACATTGGTCCCATAAGTTTCTCCAATTTCGATTTCAGTCCCATATTAATTTCATTAACACAATCAATCCATTATGTTTGCTAATTTTTGCATAATCCATCCCAAACCCCTTAATGACGTATTTCTGCTGACGTGGCGCCGCGTAAGTTTGCTAATTGTGGCGCCATTGGTCCCATAAGTTGCTAATTGCAGCGCCGTTGGTCCCATAAGTTTGCTTAATCCGGTGTCACGTAAGCAGAAATGCGTCATTAAAGGGTTTGGGATGGATTATGCAAAAATTAGCAAATATAATGGATTGATTGTGTTAATGAAATTAATATGGGACTGAAATCGAAATTTGGGAAACTTATGGGACCAATAGTGTTTTTTTCCCTATTTTATCCGGTACCAGATTGCTTTTTGAAAGATTCCAAATGAAAAAAATAAATAAATAAATAAAATTAAAGAATGATTCCTCACGTGCAGTTAAATTCTACTGATTGGAGGAGTATTTTCTTACTGAATTGGGGAAATATCTGTCTTCCATTGCCATGTTTACAGTTTATACACAGATCCAGTTGAAGGAATGATCATATATACTTATATGCTTCTTCCGTATTCAAATATTTTTTACGGACTCACTTTCATGCAATCCAATGTAAATTTTAAACCCTTAATAACTTAAGTTCGGTAAAAGTAAAAATTTTAAAAATTTGATATTTAAAAACTACACGACGAGACGAATCTAACCAGATCCCAGTTGATTATATTTTAATTTTTATAATATGGTAAAACTTTAAATGAAAATCTATGTGTGAATAATAGTACCTTATCGAACGTAAAAAACATTCAAGAGGTAGTGTTTGTGTTTCTGTACCAGTACGTTGAGATGGTGTATGCCTTAATTAAGATTCTGCCTACTGAATTGCTTTAATTAATTAATCCAGATAGGTCTGCGTCGTATTTGCTATTTTGATCTTGTTAATTCTTGCCCGACTTAAAAGTAACTAAAATATACTTGCAGTAGATTTCAGTTATAGCAGAATCTATCTAAATATAGGTACAATTGCCATTCGCCGCCCGCACATTTAATTCCTTTTTTGATCAAGTCAACATATTTAAATTATCGCCTTAATAATTTCTTAATAACACTTCAATTTCTAGAGTTATGGGTTTGGTACGATACGACATTATTGTTCGGAAAAAAAAACCAATATGATCCCACAACTTTCGTGTATTTTTTAAATGGTTCCATAATTGTGCACTTCACTTAATCCATCCAGTATATTTGCTAATCTTCGCCCAATGATCCCATCGGAGGTTAATTGCGAGGATTGATGGGTAAAATATCCCACAACTTTCGTCTTTTTCTCAAATGGTCTCATAATTAACCTCTTAATCTTTGCGACACGTCAGCCTGGGAGATCGTTAACCTCGGACGGGATCATTTGGGCGCGGGTTAGAAATCATATTGGATGGATTAAGTGAAGTGCACAATTATGTGACCATTTGAGAAACACACGAAAGTTGTGGGATCATATTGACTTTTTTTCCATTATTGTCTTATTGGAATGGGTATTTATGCACCATGCACGAAACAGACAACTCTCTCACCGATCTCGACAATTATGCATATAGTTCGAAAAAGAAAAAAAACAAAAAATCCATATGCTCTCATAATTTAAAAGAAATTTCAAAACAGTACAATAAATATCGAATTAGACGAATATGTTCTATAACTACCCTAATTATCGCTGAATCCGTCCATGAGTCTGGTTTTTCGCTAATCATCGTCGAACCCGTCCCATAACTACCATAATCATTGCCGGATTGGTCTAATTTGATATTTGTATGATGATTTTGAAAATTGAAAAAATTTATGGGACTCAATAAATTTTTTTTGCCATATAGTTCAAACTATAACTACCATCAATAAATTTTACGGAGTAATTCGCAAATAAATTAAATAAAATTTCAAATTTACTATATCACATTGCATATTTTAGTTCTTAATTTACCTTCACTTTAAACATTAATATAAATTCACAAATTTATGTAAGTGGATGGTATATATATTTAGGGTTTGAGTTAAGTTATTTTATGTGTATAGTTTCAGTATATTTAATAGTATATTTTATTATAAATATACACGTTCATGAGTATACTACCTACGTTTTTTTAATTGCAACATTGCAGTTACAGTTTTCAACTAGCTGATTTTGGATGGTTTTATATGATTCATTATTGTTGGATAACAAACTCAAGTCCCACATCGGTAGTGCAAGAGAAATTATACTTGCATATAAGAGTCCATCTAACTTCAATTAGTAAGAGGCCTTTTGGGAGCAGCCCAAAGATAAGACCGGGAGGGCTTTGCCCAAAGCGGACAATATCATACTAATGTGAAGTTATGGTGGAGGTCGCAGTCTTAACAGTTACAATGTTAAAAATAAAAAATGGTAAAGTGGTAGTGAAATTAGAGATTACAAATTACAAAATTCATGTTAGTTCTACCTTCAAAATAATGCTCTAAAATTAAGCTATTTGAAAGCATTAATTGCAATGGAGCAATTGAAAAAAACGGAGTAAGTACTCCTTCCGTTACTTTTTAGTTGTCTAACTACCTAAAAATAGCAACTATTTTAGAACATTTTCTACTCACCCAATCACTTTCGGGTAAATTTAATTAGAGAGTTCAATTCCAAAATAAATCGATAATTGTATTTCTCTAATTTATTGTATTAATAGACCTAATCTACTTCAGGTGGTGAAAGTAGCTTCTTAATTCCAGAAGGACAATGGCCTTTGCCAGATCACCACTATGCTATAAGAGCATCTCCAATGGTACCCTATAACTTAAAATGAGTTGGCATCTTCTCTCCAACAATACCCTAAAACCAAACCTATTTTGAGTTTTTTGAGTTTTATGAATAGTAAATACTCAAATTTGAGTTTTTACTATTCACAAACCTATCTTACTTTTTGCAATTAAAATAATTGCAATCTCATCCCTCCGATTATTGCAAATTGAATATTGATCTAATTTTGTATTATAGTTAATAATTTTATACTTCATATATTTTTTATTAAATTTATTTTATATTTGATTATATTTAAAAATTTTAGGTTTCTTTATAAAATAAATTTTAAACATAAAGATAATTAAATTTTTAAAGTTTTGATACAATCTTAGCAATCATAAAAAAAATGACATTAGCATACACACAAATTGAACACTTGTGGGGAAAATATACAAATTACAATTCTTGAAAAAATCATTTGCTTTTAATTAATATGTATGTCCCGCCATTTAATCTAATTCGTATTTTAATTATGTAATTCTTTCTTAATTAATTAGTATTGAATTTATGTTGGGTTAATATATGTAATTTATAAGAAATAATGGGTATGATTGAAAAGATAAATAAATTTGTATGAGAAAGAATATATAGAGAATATTCTTTTGAGTTTGAGTTTAGTGTAAATGGTTGGAGATAAATTACTGTTTGATGTGACATTTACTGTAAAATGAGTTTGAGTTTGGTGATGATTATTGGAGATGGTCTAAGATCAATTCAATACTTGTAGTGAGATAGATTAGGCACTGTAATGAATTCCTATGCAGAATTTTATACTATAAAGACACGATTATATAAGCTATAACGGGTAACCCGCCAGAAGTTGTGTAAGGAATATCCAAATTAAAAGCTCAGATTTCTCCAAATTTTCATACTCAACAATGGACGTGTTTCTACTCTACACACTTTTCTTCACTCTTTTTACTTTACTCTGTGCGCGATATTTCACCAAAGGGTGGCGCTCAAGGCGCCACAAAAAACTGCCGCCTTCGCCACCGGCGCTCCCTATCTTCGGAAATCTCCATCAACTCGGACAATTGCCTCATTACACTTTGTGGGAGTTGTCGAGGAAGCACGGCCCGTTGATGCTCCTCCACTTAGGTTCCAAACCGATGCTCGTGGTTTCCTCGGCCAAGATGGCTAAGGAAGTCCTCAAAACACACGACCGTGCCTTTGCGAACAAGCCCTTCCAAAGGGTGCTCAAGATGAGGAAAATGAGGAGCGTCTTCATGCACGAGCTTCTAAACACTTCGCGGGTGAAATCATTCAACTCCATTCGGGAAGAAGAAATATCTATCCTAATGGAAAAGCTCGACCAATCCTCCCTGTCCTCATCCTTGGTGAACTTGACCGAAATGTTCAAGGCCCTCACCAACGACATGATCTGTCGCGCAGCGTTTGGGAAGAAGCACAGCGAGACAAGGCATGGGAAGGAGTTTTTGGAGATAGTGGATGAAGTAGTTGGATTGTTGTTCAACTTCACGGTCGGGGAATTCATCCCATGGCTCTCATGGATTAGCCGGTTGAATGGTTATGAGGCTGTCATCGACAAAGTTGTTAAGAAAAGAGATGAGATCATGGACGCGATTATTGCAGATCACTTAAAAATTTTCTCGGAGAATAAACGTAGAGAAAACTTCATCGATATTTTGCTCGGGATATACAAAGGCAAGACACCCGGTGTCTCCATGGACTTGGTAGCTCTCAAAGGAGCAATTTTGGTAAGACTAATCTCTCTTCTTTGTGATTTTTTTTCCAGGTTATGTTTGAGAAATAATTAACGTCCGACTTTTGTAATACTTCACAAAAAACTCTTAAAAATATATGTAGTTAAATACTAAACATTTTTGTTTTGGTCTAAATTCTAACATCTATCCGCTAAACTCTAAACATCCTGTTATTAAATGTGAACAGGACATTTTTGGAGCTGGAACTGATACGTCTGCAACAGCGCTAACATGGGTCATGACAGAGCTGATGAGGCATCCAGCAGCCATGAAGAAGCTGCAGACAGAAATACGCGAGATCATGAAAGGGAAAGAGCATATAACAGATAATGATTTGCAGGGAATGAAATACCTTAAAGCTGTAGTGAAGGAAACACTTCGCATACATCCTCCAATCGCCACATATTTTCGTGAGGCCAGAGAACACGTAAACCTAATGGGATACGACATTGCACCGGAGACAATTGTCCTGATTAATGCTTGGGCAATTGGTCAGGACCCAGACCATTGGCATGACCCCGGAAAGTTCATGCCTGAGAGGTTCTTGGATTCTTCGGTGGACTATAAAGGGTTCGATTTCCAGTTGGTCCCGTTTGGAGCTGGCCGAAGAATGTGCCCAGGGCTTGGATTCGCGGTCATTTCTATTGAGCATACGGTGGCGAATCTAATGCACAAATTTGATTGGTCAATGCCTGGTGGGGCTAAGGGAGAAGACTTGGATGTGGCTGAGAGACAAGGTTTGACAATTGCAAAGAAAAGTCCTCTTCTTGTTGTTCCGAACAAGGTTTGTTTTTAGTCTTATGATGTGTTATTGCTACATTTGTGTTCATGGGATAAATGAAAGTGTTGTATGAAATAATTTGATTTATAGAGGTTGTTGATGTTCTGCTCTGGTATAAGCATCCCCTGTAATTGTGATAAGGATGGAAATATTTGACATTTGATATATAAGTTGTGTTGAGAATGTCTTCAATTTTATTAATAAATAAATTATCTCAAGGATTATTTCATTACATCCATTTTACTATTACCATAACACAAGAAACTAAGCAGGGATTTGGCTCCATATGCAGGTTGTATATTTGTGATGGGAATGTATTTCGTGTGATAGAAGAATGTTAAATATATGTGTAATGAGAGAGATATTGTGTGTGATGGAAGAATATGTGATGGGAGATATGATTTTTGTGATGTCTACACGTACACGCTCTTCCATGGGTTGAACCGTAACCGAATTGACTACGCAGATAGAGTTTCGCGGATACATTCACTAAAATGATCTCATTTATTCACCCGTGAAGGCACAGGGACAAGAGGGATATTCCTATGCATTGTGATTTCAACAGCTTCCTCCATATGGATATCCATCGCAGACATCCCCTTCGGAAGTTCCCAATCGAAGTGAAACAAAAGATTTGCAAGCGCCAACTGCACTAACGCCAAAGCAATATTGATTCCAGGACACTTACTTCTGGGAAAACCAAATGGTAATAACTCAAAATGATGCCCCTTAAAATCAACCGTATTATTTGCAAGCAAACCTCTCCGGCAAGAATTCCTCAAGGTTTTCTCTGACAGAGGTGTAGTAGGTTGCAATCTCGCCATAATGACATAATAATCTCACCGTCATGACATGATATTGCTACAATTTCACCATCCTGACATTGTTACAAGTAATACTATATCATTTGATTGTGTCAATCACATCCAATCAGGTATTGGGCCTGTGGACTTTGTGAAACTTTGCTTCACAGCTTAACACGCTTCAATCCGGCCTATGATCCAGCCTTTAGGTATTCAATAATTCAATATGGTTCTTTTATTTGTTCATGTACTGTTGATCTTCATAAACCAAAATTTGTGTTTTTCTCTCTTTATCCGCAACACGTATCTAAAATATTAGTCGTTAAACAAGTAGATTGAATGTAACGTAGGGAATATTTAATATTGGGTTCAAATCACACTAACTTATACTCCCTCCGTTGATAAATAGATGTCTCTCTCAACTCAATTTCAATAACCAAGATATGCATTAATTAATTCATAAATTTTTATTTGTCCCTTTCAACTAAACTCTTTCGTAATAAATTCAAAACATAGCATTTATATAAAGTAGAGGGTAATATAGTAAAAACATAACATAACTACCTTTAACTAGCTACAAACAATAACTATTTTGGAACACTTTTTAATCTCTAAAAAGACTACTAAAAAAAGGAACGGATGGAGTATCTTTCATTTTATTTTCTCTTTCAAGTTTCCCACACCTTTATAAATGCCTCATACCACGTTGTCAATCAAAAACAATCATCATATGGTAACAAAATTCAGTAAGGGAATCCCTCCCAAAAAAAATTTAGGGAATCGATTTATTTCTTAATTAATAAATGTATATTATTGCAATTACTTATTTTAAAGGTATCATTTGAATTTTTTAAGTAATGAGGCCTACTAGTGAAAGGGAGTACTGCAATTACTGTTACCCGTATTTAATTAATTAGCTGACATTTCAATTTATGTGTCGAATTTCAACAATTAATTAATCATGAAAAATATTTAAAAACAAGGATTGGGAATTTTATAATGAAAAACCCAAAAATAGTATTGATCCCTTCACACTTTTTTTCACTCTCTTCACAATGAAAAACCCAAAAATCTGGCTATTTCTATAAATGTTTCTTGCCCCTTTCACACTTTTGTCACTGAAACCATTAATTACTTCATTTGCAAGTTTATGACCTCTCTTTCCAGGGACTAATATAGTTCTAATTTTATATTCAAGGATAAAACAAGCTCTTTTTATTTGCCCAAATATCTTTTGATTGACAAATTATCCTTCAATCTTAGGATAATTTTATTTTTAATCTGCAAAATCTATGAAGCATTCGTAGCATAAGTTTATTTTCAACAATGAAATGATTATAAAAGTATTTATTTTTATTCTTAATTATCTTATATTTTGGAAATATTAATAATTATGTGGTAATTATACACTTTATCGTACGGTTACGAGATGTGTATACATACATAATTTAAAAATTTAGAAAATTGATAGAGTGACTCATAGAATTGTCAACCCAGTATACATTGCAGTATGTCATCCTATAGGTGAGTAATTTTGTATTAGGAGTTTAGTATGCTAATACTATTTTATTATAAGTTTGTGGATATATTTAAAAATTGAAAGAGTATTAAGATTGGGGCAATTTGCAAAAGAAATAAAGTTGGGGTCAATTAAGTTGCCAGGACTACAAATTGGGAAACTAAAAAGGTTTGGGCCTTTATATAATTTCATCACAAGTTCGTGTTTCACATATACAATTTTTATTCCTCTTTTGTGTGTGGCAAGAAAGTATGCATCGGTCATCTGGTAGACCATCTGATGAGGTATCGCAGAAAGCTGTGAAGGGTTCAGAATCGAAGGTAGATTTGTCTGTTTCTAACAACAACAAAAACAAGATCGGGATCCTCATTTCTGAGAATGTCTCGAAGAAGGATGTTTCTCCCAAGCCGTTTGTAGGGGAGAGAGCTGTTCATCTCATACCAGTCATCTTGATCATCTGTGCATTAGTTCTTTGGTGGTTCTCATCCCCTGTCGATCTGCACAGACTTATTATAGATATTCCTATAATGTAGGGTTGAGGCGGTGAGCAATGTATGTCCTAAAACCATCATCCATGCATGTTTTTCAATTTTCCAATTGATTTAATTTACATGTTATATTACGGGAAAAAAAAAAAAAAGAAAACAATTTAGTCCAATAAGTTTTTTCAATTTCCACAATCATCCCATAAATATCGAATTAGAGGAATCCGTCCCATAACTACTCTAATCATCACCGAACCTGTGCATGAACCGATTTTTTTTGCTAATCATCGCCGAAACTCGTTCCATATCATCCCTAATGGAGGGATGGATTCGGCGATGATTAGGGTAGTTATGGGACGGGTTCGGCGATGATTAGCGAAAAACCGGGTTTATGGACGGGTTCGGCTATGAGTAGGGTAGTTATGGGACGGATTCGTCTAATTCGATATTTGTGGGACTTTTTGAAATTTTTTTATATTATGGGACGATATGGATTTTTTTTCTTATATTTACATATATCCTATACTGATATGTTAATTAGATAACAAAAATAGAGAAATTAAATAAGATGATAGTGCAATTGTCATATAAAGATTATGGATATGAGGTTCCAATCCAAAACCAATTGGAAATAAATGAAGTGGCTCAGATTCCTAAAAACAATGGGATATCCCAGCATATAAGCGATGTGGGGCATTGTACCACCCTCATCAAGATAATATTCATCTTGAATACCAATCGCTCTGATACCATTTTGATAACATGATGGATATGATGTTCGCCAAAATCAATTGGTAAGAAATAGAGTGGCTCAAATCCATATAAATAAGGGGCATCCCAATTATATAAGCGATGTAGAATATTTTAACGGTAATAATTATCATATATTGTGACTCGTTGTATGGTATCATCATACATAGTATATGGATGCCGATATTACGCGTGTTCTAAATTCTTGTACTGTATGACACAATTTGCTCACGACTCCATCATCCGCTAACGGATCCACTTGCACCCAAACTTTTTCATTGTTTTAATGCATGCAATGGGGGAATTAAGGGATTTAGGATTGATATGGAATGTCGATAATGAAAGCGACAGGACGGATCGGATATGCTCATTGTTACCATCGGAAAATGGTAACAATAATAGTTTCGATCATCTCTCAGGTAATAGCTAGGGTCTGATGCTGGGACGGATGCACTAAGAGAGATACGGTGGCACGGTCTGATGCTGGGACGGATGCACTAACAATTACGTATAACCTAGTTTTTTTCAATAGTTTTTGTATTTTTACTAACATCCTTAATTTCAACATAGTTTCCATCACTTTTGTGATACCACTAAAAAATTCTGGATCCCTGCTGGTCTGATGTAGCCTACGGCTGGGTCGTGAATATTCAATATATATTGTGGATAGAGATAGCTAATTCTAGACTGTTTATAGAATTATGCTACTAGTTAAAACTGCATCACTATAGAAAACCAATGTTTTACATTCAGAAACTACAGAAGTAACATTAAATCTAATTTTCACATCATCACATGTTCAAGTGCATTGCTGACGTACGGATTTTGCGGACTAAATTTTTGTAATTGATGTGCTAGCTTTGTGGTTCTAATTTATATTCTAAGATCTACTCCCTCCGTTTTTTTTTATCTTCTCCCTTTGAATAGTAGAAACTATTCATTAAGTAACTTTGATTCATCTTTTTATCATAGTTATATAAGATAAAACATAGTCAAGTGAGATGTTGTTGGATTCGTCTAATCGCGTAGTTTTATAATATCAAATTTTTATAATTTTTACTCATGTATAATATGAGATATTGATGATTGAAAATGTGCATTGGATTGCGTGCAGTGCAGAATGAGTGAAGTTAAAAAAAAACGGAGGGAGTATTAGATAAATAGGTAGATCAGGGCCGGCTCCAAGGGGGAGCCAGTGGCCCACCTGCTCAGGGCCCCCCAAATTTTGGGGGCCCCACTTGTTTTTTTTTCTTTTTTTTTCTATACCATTAAAAAATTTATCTGTACAATTTTTTTTTATTTTCAACTACACAATTAAAGTAATAGACCATTGAAGTATGTACATTATATCTTTTTTATTTCCATTTTTATCTCATTCTTTATACGAGGTACAATTTAATTCAACTTTTAGCTTCCCCTTCTATCTCACCTTGTATTTTTTTCAAATCCAAACAAACTCTTTACCAACAGTAAGTGGGTTACCATGGCTTTCAATTTTTTTAAGCTTCTATCCAATTGAACAACACCATATCTTGTAACTTTTTTTTGGTAAACCACATCTTATAATTTGTTAGAATACTCTTTTTTTATATGTTCTTTTATTGCACTTAATATTTTAAAAATTTACTAATTAATAATTTTTTTTATCATCATTGTGTGGGCCTAAATAAAGAAATTGCTATGGGTCCCAAAAAGATGGAGACGGCCCTGAAGTAGATAGATAATACAAGGTAGTAAGAAAAATAGAAATGCAAAAAAAGCTTAACAAAAAGGTGTAGCAAAGTAAAAAATAAATACATGAAAAAGCCAAATGCTATGAGGTCCATTTCATTATACTCCATGTGAGTGAACCGATAATGCTAGAAGGTTCCTTTCATCATATTAAGCCACCGCCGCCCCCCACCCTCTACGCATGTGGGCAGGAATTTTCAAACGCCCCCCACCCCCTATGCATGTGGGCATGAATTTTCAAACATTCTAATTGAAATTGAAGACTTAGTTGTAGTCCACTCAAAGCTCACCAAAGAATAAAATAAATGTAAAGACATAGGGTTCGGATATGATACTCACTGGGTGAAATTTCACCGGTGTTGGTGTGCTAATTTGATGAGGTATGTGTACTGGGTATTAATAGATATTAATGAGGTGCGTGCTGAATATTTAATATTGTTTAGATTGTATAAAAACGCTCATCACATACAAAGCACACTTTCAGACACTTTCAGCACATACAAAGTATCACTTCAGCACTCAATACATGCTGATTCTCTCTAACCGAATCCAAAGACATATAGAATGATGTTGCCATAAATAATATTTTTTTGGAGGAGTCATTGAAGGCCTGAAAAGGGATGGTGGGAGCCCATGCTACACAATTACAAAGGGGAATTAAAGGGATGGATAGGGGGCTGGTGGGAATCCGTTGGAAGTCAAGAGACTTAACCGCTTGGGCTAGGTCCTCATCCCATGTTGCCATAAATAATTAGTAGCAACCCAAATTCATTAGCTATCACATTTTTAGCTACAAAATTCATAATTTTTTAGTAGTGAATATTGTAAAATAAGATGTTAGATCATCTTGTTGTTATTTATAATTTTTATTTATATACAATTTGAGTTACGAATATAGTTAAAATTATGTTCTGAATTGCGTAAAATAAGTAAAATGAATGAGTGTAACATGTATTAATAAACAGAGAGGTAGAGGTAGTGTATAATATTTTCATATAGCGCAGACGGTCAAATTCAAATCTTAACTGGTACTATTTCATTCCACTAAAATCGATGATCTAATTTATTCACTTAAGTATATTAATTAACTTACCACAAGAAGCTAAGCATATTGAATTTCAATTCACTAAGATCATCTCATTTATTAATTCACCGACTTTGCGACAAGGACAAGAGGAGTCTTCCTATGCATTGTTACACCAACAGCTTCCTCCATATCGATATCCATGGCAGACATTCCCTTTGGAAGTTCCCAATCGAAGTAAAGCAAAAGATTTGCAAGCGCCAAATACACCACCGACATAGCAAAATTGATTCCAGGACACTTCCTTCTGCCAGAACCAAATGGTAATAACTCATAGTGATGCCCTTTGTAATCCACCTCACTATTTGCAAACCTCTCCGGCGAGAATTCCTCAGGGTTCTCCCAATATTTTGGGTCTCTTGAAATGGCGGATGCGTTGAAGAAAACCCTAGTTTTTGCAGGGATTTCATACTTGTTCTCAATAATGCACTTTTCTGTGGTTTCTCTAGGGAGAAGCAATGGAGCCGGTGGATGGAGACGGAAGGACTCTTTTACCACTTGCTTTAGGTATGTGAGTTTCGGTAGGTCGTCTTCTTCTATTCTCCCCTTTCCTCGACTTATTTCTCTGACTTCTTGTTGTGCTTTCTTTCTAGCTGTTGGATTTCTCATGAGCTCTGTCATTGTCCATTCGATTGTTGCTGCGGAAGTATCCGTTCCGCCAATGAGAGCCTCCTACAACCATGTTCAAAATAACATAGTCAATATGGGCCAACGCTATAAGGTCCCTGTCAATTCATCACCTTAAGGCCATCCCCAATACATAATGCATGTAGACATAAATTTTCAAACCTTAGGAAGCAATTAGCTTGTCGTGGTCTAGTCAAAGAAAAAAAAAGACCCTATTGGTCTATAATTTTATTTGTCTTTCCAAAGTATATATCCCATAAAATTGAATTAACTCAAACTATCCTAATGCTGCCACGTCAACTACATTAGACGCAATAATTCGCAATAATTCACATTATAGTCATCGGATAGATTGGAATAATTCTCCAAAACATATACTAACAATTAGGGTTCTTTGCTCTAGTCAAAACAAAACAAGAAAATAAAATAGAAGGTGTTGCAATAAATATATAGCACAATACGTACAATGAGAACAGCCTTGATTTGTTCATCCGTTAGGGCAATTGTCTGACTCGAATCCTTTTGAATACGAAGCAAGACATCAACAATGTCTTCATGATCCCGCTTGGCCCTCCTCGGATCGCTGTGATGTTCAATTACCCAGTTTAAAAACCTGTCTATATCCTGATACTGCTTCTGCAGCTGCTTGTCCGTGCCATTAAACTTGTTAATCCATCCCAACCATGAGAAATAATCAGCAATATTAAACTCAGCAGACAACTGCTGTAACTCGTTAAAAATTTCCTTTAAGAGACGCCGGTCATTGTCTTTATCAATAGGGCCAAAGGCCACACGGGACACGAAGTTGTTGGACATCGAAAAGGCCAGTGCACTTAAATCAATGGGGGCCGAATCACTGCTGGCTATGCGAATGCGGTCAATCATGGCTGCCACCTCGTGAGCTCGTACGTACTCGAATGATTGGACCTGTCGTTGGAATAATCCGAAGGATTAACTATGTAATTCCGATAAGATAAAAAAAAAAGATGCTTTCGAGTAATTCATATGAATTATGTGCACCAAATCACCTGTTTGTTTATCATTAATTCCAAAGTCATGATTTTTCGCAGCTCTCGCCAGGTCTCTCCATAGGGTGCTGTGGACACACTGGAGTACCCATAAGTGATCGATTCAACAGCGTAGAGACGGGTGCGTCCAGAGAAGATAAGGTCATGGTTTTTGAAGATGTCCCGAGCCCTGTCGGGTGAAGACACAACTATTGCAGGCACGGATCCCAGCTGCAAGTACATGAGATCGCCGAATTTCTCGGACAGGCTTCGAAGGGACCGATGTGGCAGCTTTCCTATCTGATGGAGGTTGCCTATGATGGGGAGCTTTGGGGGGCCTGGAGGAAGCCTGTGGGTGTGGGTTTTGGTTTTGGTTTTCACTAAGGAGAAGGAAATTGAGATCACAATGATGAACAATACGAGGGGAATTTCAAAACCCATTATTGGAAGATCACTTGGAGAAAGATTGTGCGTACAGAATTTAGAATTGCCTTTGATTGATTTCATTTATAGTACACAAATTCAATGCTAACTCTTGGAAGTGGGCCCACTGGGAATATCTACTTTTGAAAAATACAAATATGTCCTCTATTTATTTTGATAGGGATTTGTCACGTAATTCAATATTTTTTTTTTTTGGAGGATTCATTAAATGACGTAATTCAAATAAAATTTCATTCATCAGGGATATGGCCCAAGGTATTCCATTATATAATTATAGAAGATTTGAGCGTAAGAGTATATTGGATTGGGAGTGTATATTTTAACTTTTGAAATTTGAAGTATCTAATATAAATTTTGCCCTTAGTTCATTAGTAATTAGAAAAATTAATAAAATAAATTGATAATTAATATGACAAAATGGTTGGGTTGTTATTTCTTTAAATTTGGTTAATGGCCAATCATTTAACTTCCAACATTATAGTTAGAATTCGAATCTTTGTCACTTAATAGTAAGTACTTGAGTACTCCTTCTGTCCCATTTAAGATGTATTGTTTGATTTCTGCACACAATCCAATGCACTTTTTTAACCGTTAATATCTCAAAATATATACAACGAAAATTTATGCAAAATATATATTACTCCCTCTGTCCCATTTAACTTGTCTTGTTTCACTTTTGCACACAATCCAATGCACTTTTTCAACTGTTAATATCTCAAAATATGTACAATGAAAAATTTTGCAAAATATATATTATAAAACTACATGATCATACGATTCTAACAAGACCCAACTCGACTATTTTTCTCTAAATATATACTTGTGATAAAGTTGAGTCAAAGCTGAACAATGAACAGTGTAAAAAAGTCAAACATGACAAGTGTGGTGGGACGGAGGGAGTATAAAACTACATGATTGTACGATTCTAACAACACCAAACTCGACTATTTTTTCAAATATATAATTGCAATAAAATTGAGTCAAAGTTAAACTATGAACAGTGCCAAAAAGTCAAACAAGACATCTTACACGGGACGGAGGGAGTATAAAACAATGCATGAGAGCTAGAGGTAGAATTGAAAAATACAGTAAGAGATAACAAACTCCAAACAAACATAATACCGGTATCCATGTATAATTATTACTCTTTAATCCTTATAATGGTGTTTTAACGAAAAGCACGACGACGATAATTTCAAGGTGATCTACGTGGAATGAAAGGAAATGCATTGCAAAAGTACGAACAAAGGAAAGCAAAACTTTAGTAAGTAAAAATAGACATTATATTGCAAAGAAATGTAAAGCAGAAAACGTAGCGTTTTTGTGTGGGTATTAATCCTTTTTTCTGCCTAAAATTTGTCTACTTATACAAGCGTAGGTGTTTTTTCGTGAAAGGACACCATTTCGATTTTATTCGAAGATGACTCGGACGATATTTGAATGTGTCTCCTCATCTTGTCTTCTTTTCCTTTGTTTGGACGAGCTTTTCCTGAAAGTTCATATGCTTTTTTGCTCGGGATTGTACTTCCGCGAGTATACTCGGAAGCCTTAATCGGATAGTAAACTCCGGACAGCTGCTACTAGGGCTACTGTTCTAGGGACTCCGTACTTATTCTAGTTATGGTCTTCCCACGGAACTTGTTAGGCCATCTCCAACAAAGCTCTCCTATTTTTTCCTAACTCTCCTACTTTTTCCCACCACATCATTTTTTCTTTCTTCCACATCATTAATTAATTTTATCTCATTTTAATTTCTAATAAAACAACTCAATATTTTCCACATCATTATTGTAAAGAATTTAAATAAAAAATATAAGATAAATATTTTTAAATAATTTTTTTACAGAATTATTTAGTTATTTATACTTATAATTATTGTATTTTAAAATTTTTTTAAAAAAAAGTGAAAAAAAAACTGCAAAAGCTTCCGGGCACACTGTGCCCGCCAGTGCTCTCCAATTTGAAGAGCATGCGCCACATCAGCGCATTGCTGACGTGGCGCAGGACAGGGGAGAGCTAAAAATTTTAGCTCTCCCCATTGAAGATGCCCTTAGTTGGGGTTCTATTCCTCGAGTTTCATATCTATGTTTGACGGATGTTTTGGGCCACCTATATATTTGGCCCTGACATAATGTTTTGCGCTTTTAACA
The DNA here is from genome assembly GCA_030278955.1 of Hygrophila difformis. Lineage (NCBI taxonomy): Eukaryota > Viridiplantae > Streptophyta > Magnoliopsida > Lamiales > Acanthaceae > Hygrophila > Hygrophila difformis. The sequence goes on from JAOANR010000001.1 coordinate 82,509,203, forward strand.
TATATTTTTTATGTATTAAGAATAATATATTCATATATGTAGCTCAGAAGCTCACATTCAAATCTCATTTTCATTTCATTTCATCTACTATTTACTAACCAAGGAGCTAAGCATATTAAGTTTGCTGCATGAATTCAATTCACTGGCGAAGCGACAAGGACAAGAGGGGTATTCCTATGCATTGTTATACCAACAGCTTCCTCCATATCGATATCCATGGCAGACATCCCCTTCGGAAGCTCCCAATCGAAGTAAAACAAAATATTTGCAAGCGCCAAATACACCACCGACATAGAAAAATTGATTCCAGGACACTTCCTTCTGCCAGAACCAAACGGTAATAACTCATAGTGATGCCCTTTATAATCCACCTCACTGTTTGCAAACCTCTCCGGCGAGAATTCCTCGGGGTTTTTCCAATATTTCGGGTCTCTTGATATTGCGGATGCATTGAAGATAACCCTAGTTTTTGCAGGGATTTCATACTTGTTCTCAATAATGCACTTTTCTATGGTTTCTCTAGGGAGAAGCAATGGAGCCGGTGGATGCAGACGAAAGGACTCTTTCACCACTTGCTTTAGGTATGTGAGTTTCGGTAGGTCGTCTTCTTCTATTCTCCCCTTTCCTCGACTTATTTCTCTGACTTCTTGTTGAGCTTTCTTTCTGGCTGTTGGATTTCTCATGAGCTCTGTCATTGTCCATTCGATTGTTGCTGCAGAAGTATCTGTTCCACCCATGAGAACCTCCTACAACCACGCATGTTCAAAATATCATAGTCAATATAAGCCAATGTTGTAAGGTCCCTGTCAATTCATCATCTTAAGGCCCACCAATACATAACGCATGTGGACATGAATTTTCAAAACTTAACGAGCAATTAGCTTGTCGTCGTCTAGTCAAAACTCAGCACAAAAAATTAATATAAAAGGGTGTTGCAATAAATGTATAGCACTATAGCTAATATATGGAGATAACTTTATGGGGTTTGGCAAAGAGCTATTGCTCAAAAAGAGTGTCCTTCTATAAAAGCTGTTTTGATCTACTCAAATACCTATTTAATTAAATCTTTTAAGTATTTGGTAAATAGAGGTTTGAATTGGCTGATATTACTCAAATTTTGAAAATGCTCCTCATAGCAGGGTTCTGGAGGGGAATAATTTTTTAGGTTAAAAGTTTGGTAAATACTCCATAAGTTTGAATTGGCCTATAGTTTTTTATGTTAAATGTTTGGTTTCAACAATAATAACATATGAATTCAACGTCAGCAATTCTTAAGGAATTCATATATTCTCATCATTGAAATCATAAAACGGATTGAAATCATAATAACATATTGTAATCATTGAAAGAAAATGGAAGGCAGCAGAGTGTAATAGCATATACGTACAATAAGAACACCCTTGATTTGTTCATCAGTTAGGGCAATTGTCTGACTTGCATCCTTTTGAATCCGAAGCAAGACATCAACAATATCTTCGTGATCTGGCTTGGGCCTCCTCGGATCGCTGTGCTGTTCAATTACACAGTTTAAAAACCTGTCTATATCCTGACAGTGCTTGTGCAGCAGCTTGTCTGTGCCATTAAACTTGTTAATCCATCCCAACCATGAGAAATAATCAGCAATATTAAACTCAGCAGACAACCGCTGTAATTCGTTAAAAATTTCCTTGAAGTGACGCCGGTCATTGTCTTTATCAATAGGGCCAAAGGCCACAGCGGACACGATGTTTTCGGACATGGAAAAGGCCAGTGCGCTTAAATCAATGGGGACCGAATCCCTGCTGTCTATGCGAATGCGGTCAATCATGGCTGCCACCTCGTGAGCTCGTACGTGCTCGAAAGATTGGACCTGTCATTGGAATATTAGGTAAGTAATTTCAAGAATGTTGGGTAGCAGACCCGGCCATGTCCGATATCGGAAGAATAAGGAAGTATAGCGTGCGGCGGATCTAAGTGTAATTTAGGAAAAATTAACCCATATGGTCCCTTAACTTTGCCAGATTTCGCAATCAGTCCCACAACTTTTGAATTAACACAATCCGTCCACTAAGTTTCTTAATTTTAGCACAATCCGTCCCATATACTCAATTTGCCTCCATTTGTACTCAATTTGCCTCCATTTGTACTCCATTTGTATGGGACGGTATGGGAAAATGGAGTACAAATGGAGGCAAATTGAGTACAAATGGACGCAAATTGAGTATATGGGACGGATTGTGCTAAAATTAAGAAACTTAGTGGACGAATTGTGTTAATTGAAAAGTTGTGGGACTGATTGCGAGATCCGGCAAAGTTAAGGGACCATATGGGTTATTTTTCCGTGTAATTTTAGGTGTGGCACAAGACGCCACTTAAACTTAAATTTATGAAATTACTATTTTTAGATATAATTTTTTTTTTATTACATTGAGTAGATTAGGCTTGGTGACACCACTTAATTTTTATGGTAACACCACAATCATTCATTTCAACCAAGTTTTTATCTATATTTTTGTGTTGTAATTACTATCGCGAATTTAAATATAGCTTGCACTATTTTTTGGGATATAATTTTAAAAAAAAATAATTCTGAATCCGCCGCCGAGTATAACCCAAATAAGAGTCTCCTAACTCCACTCTATTAATATGAGGGGAGGAGTTAGGGTGGCCTCACAGTCTGAACAAAGAAGAGAAAAAAGTGGCTAGAGTAATTCATATGAATTATGAATAATAATAATTCGATCGAAATCTATACCAAATCACCTGTTTGTTTGTCAATAATTCCAAAGTCATGATTTTACGCAGTTCTCGCCAGGTCTCTCCATATGGTGCGGAGGCCACGCTAGAGCACCCATAACTTATCGTTTCAACAGCGTAGAGATGGGTCCGTCCGGAGAAGGCAAGGTCATGGTTTTTGAAGATGTCCCGGGCCCTGTCGGGTGAAGACACAATTATTGCAGGCACGGATCCTAGCTGCAAGTACATGAGATCGCCGAATTTCTCGGACAGGCTTCGAAGGGATCGATGAGGCAGCTTTCCTAACTGATGGAGGTTGCCTATGATGGGGAGCTTTGGGGGGCCTGGAGGAAGCCTGTTCGTATCAGTTCTGCTTTTATTTTTCACCAAGGAGAAGGAAATTGAAATGAAAACGATGAACAACATGAAGGGAATCTCAAAACCCATTTATCGGGAGACTTTTAGAGAAAGATTGTGCTTACAGAATTGCCTTTGATTTCATTTATAGGCACACAAATTCAATGCTATCTCTAGGAAGTGGGCCCACTTGGAATGATTCAAATTTTTTAAAAATACAAATATGTAATCTATTTATTTTGTCATGTCAGGTCATTTACTATTGAAAATAAGATTTAATAAGGCATGTGCCTGATTTGGGTGTAATTGTAAAGGTGTATTGGACATATTTTTTCACTCCAAAGTTTTGGGAGTATTTACTATGGATTCCAAGTTGGGTTCCAACTTTTTTTTTTTTTTTTGCGGAACAGCCAATCTAGGCTAGAGAATAAAGCAAAAGGAAAAACAATTAGGCCCGCGGAAACCAAGTGCCCGCATAATCAGCATCTAATAACGGAACCACAGGATCGGGTGGGAAAGCCCACGTAGTGAAGAAACTCTCATCGTCGGCACCAATTCTTGCTAAGCAGTCAGCCACAGCATTGCCTTCACGAAGGAGATGCTCAAATCGACACAGCCGGAATTGCCTCCTCACCTCGTTGATGTGAAGTAAGTTAGGTGCAAGCCAATGGTGCATCATTGGAGGGGATCTGAGCAACCGAAGAGCCTCAATGGAGTCACTACAGCACACAACTTCTTGAATACCCTTGGATTGCGCCAACCGAAGCCCATGCATAATGGCTGTGATCTCCGCCATGAGCACCGAACCATTACCAAGATACCCCGAAACACCTCCCATCCAAATGCCCGCATTATCCCTTAACACAACACCAAACCCCGCACGCCCTCGACTCGCCAAATAGGAGCCATCAGTATGAATAAGATGACCAGCCCAATTGCTAAGACCCATATTCCAACGTATCAACCTCGGAAAAGGCTCTCCCGATCTTGGCGCAGGGAGCGCCCTCTCCAGGACATCACTAAGTTGGATGACAGATCTGGTAAGAGCGTGGGTACTTAAGCACAGGCCTTGGAAAATTCGAGTGTTTCTCTCTGTCCATACCTTCCAAAGCCCAGCAATGAAAATACTCCCAAAGTAATGATACATACCTCTTAACCAAAGACTAATATCCTGACGAGGTAGTGAACTTAGATCCGAAGGCACCTGGATCCCAATGGAACGCCATAACTGAGAGGTCCATGGACACAAGAATAGGCAATGAATCCAATCTTCAATTTCCACACCACATATGGAGCACAGAGGTGATGCTGCCACATGTCGATGATATCGAAGGGAATTGCACGGCAGCGCAGCCCATGCTAGCAACCATAAGAAGACACATATCCTTTCGGGGAAGTAATTCTTCCAAAGCCAGGACCAAGCAGATCCTTCCGATGCATTACCTAAAATAAATAGGTATCCTGATCGAGTCGAATAGCTACCGGTACTTGTCGCACGCCATCGCCACCCCCATGGACAAGCCGGATGAATAACTGGAGGCGGATCTTGAACAATACTCTCCCGAACAGGATCAGGCAAAATAGTAAACACATTAGAAAAATCCCACCGGTTGTTATGCACGACATCCTTGACCGTGAGATCCAAGTCACACGTTTCAACAAACGGCACCTGAGGCCCCAACCTCCCCGTATTGTGCCATGGGTCAAACCAAAGTGAACAATTCCCATCACCAACCTGGAATGAGAAGCCAGCAGCAAGGAGCATTAATGCTTTCCTAATGCTCCTCCAAACGAAGGATCCAGCTGTCGGGAGTGAATGATTGAAAAGTCCTACCGCACAGTATTTATACTTGATTTCTTGCACCCACAATTTCGGACAATCCATAACAAGATCGTCCACCAATTTTCCCAACAGTGCCACATTAACATGTCGTGCCTTTCTAAAACCCAGACCACCTCGTGCTTTAGGCAGCGTCATCCTATCCCAGCTTAGAAGGTGGAGGCCCTTACCATGATTATCTTTCCAGACGAAACGACACACCCGCTGATCAATCTTATTACAAACTGAAGCCGGAAGCCAGCCCACTTGCATACAATAAGTAGGAATTGCCGCCAACACATGGCGAGCTAGTGTAATTCTCCCAGCTTTATTCAGAAGGCGCAACGCCCACCCTGACATTCTAGCATCCAGCTTCTCAACAAGAAAATCATAATCATTAGCCTTTACTCGACCATGGTGGATCGGGAACCCCAAATACTTCCCAATGTTATCAGTGAAGGGAATCTGAACAGCTTGACGAAACAAATCTCGCTCAATATTCGTGCACCTGACTGAGGCAAACGCCTTTGATTTAGAAGTATTGATCCGAAGACCCGACCAATTAGCAAACCTACTCAGGGTCTCGGCCAAACAACCAATACTATCTTCATCACCCATAGTAGCAAGAATTAAATCATCCGCGAACAATAAATGAGATATCCCTTGTCCTCCTGTCGATAGAGTTACCGGCTGCCAACGCCCGCTGTTCACCTCTTGCTGAATGGTCATGGACAGACGTTCCATAACAATATTAAAAAGATAGGGAGACAGTGGATCCCCTTGTCGGAGCCCTCTTCGTGGGTTGAAACCATCAAGAACTTCTCCGTTCCACAGAAGCGAAAAGGTCGGGGAAGAAACACAAGTCATAATAATGCGAATAAGTCCCTCTGGTAGACCCATCTGGCAAAGGCACTCCTGAAGGAAAGTCCATCGGACACTATCATACGCCTTTTCAATATCAATCTTGACAAGTATAGCTCGCTTACGGCAGGCAACCCGAGGTAGGGAGAAAACTAGCTCCTGCAGCAAGATCGCATTATCTACCGTGCCCCTTCCCGGCAAGAAAGCCGACTGAAGAGGGGAGATATAGGCTGCCAATATGGGGCGCAAGCGATTAACTAGCACCTTAGACACGAACTTATAAGCCACATTGCACAATGTAATCTGGCGAAACTGGCGTATACTAGTCGGGACATCCACCTTAGGAAGCAAGCAAATATAGGCCTGGGATAAATTCTGAGGAAGGTATCCAGACCGCAGTGCATTACGCACCATGAGAGTAACCTCAGGTCCAACCACATCCCAGTATTGTTTATAGAATGCCGCCGGGAACCCATCAGGACCTGGAGATGACCACGCCTTAAATTGATGGAGGGCTAATTGCACCTCCTCATCCGTCACCAAATCATGAGAAACATGAATATCCAATTCAGCCAGGCTCGTCAGAGAGGGCAACGGATCCATAGCCATATCCACCGCCCTATCAGTGAACAAATTGATATAGAACTGCCGCACCTCAGTTTTCAAAACCCCGTGATTATCGCACCATTCACCATTATCCAGCATTAGCCGAGAGACCTTATTCCGATGATGCCGAAACTTAGCCTGTGCGTGGAAATAAGCGGTGTTCCGATCCCCGAGCCGAATCCAAGAATCCCGCGCTCGTTGATACCACCTCAGCTCCTCCAGCTCCAGTATCTGTGACAGCTCCGCTTGTAGGCGACGTTCAAGATCAATGAGCCTACTAGAGTCTAGCCAAGATAGGACTCGATCCAAACCTTTAATTCTCCGTAGCAACTTTTTCTTTTTATTCCGCAGCTTCCTAGCCTCCCCAGTAAAATGGAGGACAGATAGATTACGAAGTGTATCCAATTTTTCAGGAACCCCATTAGGAGAAGAGTCCCAGGCTGCCTGTACATACTGAAGGTAATTAACCTTTTTCCCCCACAATCCTTCCCACCTAAACGGCCGAGGTGCTTGAGGAGCAGGCTGGGATCCACAACGAATGAGCAAAGGAGCATGATCGGACCCTACTCTCGGCAGGGTATGAACATGACCATTAGGGAATAAATCAATCCATGCAAGGTTGGACAAGGCTCTATCCAACCGCTTCTTAATAAATAAATGCTGGTTTGCCGGCCGAAACCAAGTAAATAAGGATCCCTCCTTGCGGACTTGATATAAACCACAATCACTAACACATGCCCCAAATTCATCTGCATGAGATTGTAAGAACACACCCCCAAGGACTTCAGACGGTGCCAGAATTTCATTCCAGTCACCCGCTAGGCACCAAGGTCCAGTAATCCGATCAGCTAGAGCAGTAAGATACGCCCAATCCAATCGACGCCGTTGAAAGTTAGGCGATGCATACACTGCCGAGAAAGCCCAATTCACATCACCCATTTCAATTGACAAAGTGATAATTCTGTCATAATTATCCAGAACCCTATAACCAGCCATCGTGCCTGACCTTACCAAAATCCACACACCCCCAGCTCTACCAACAGATTCTTGCAGGCAGACAGGATAATATCCCAGCGAAAACAGAAAATTACGTACCCTATCAAACGGCCCTGTGGTTCAAAAAGACAAACCAATGAAGGCCTATGACAACGCACACAATCAGCAAACACCCTCCGAGCTTGTCGGCTCATAAAGCCCCGTACATTCCAAGTAATAGCAGAGAAATTGTCAAAAACAGACATAAATAACCAATAATTAAAAGGTAAGGAGAGCCAATCATGCACTTATCTCCCATTAGCCGAAGTAAAATTCTCCCCTGCAGTCGCAACAATCCCTTCCATCTCAGTATCTCCAGTGGGAGGGAGAGCAACCTCCATAGCTCGCGCCTCAATTTCCCCATCCTCGGAGTGAGACGCAAGTGCAGCAAATGGTTGCTGAAGCGCAACGCCATATTAGAAGCCAGAACCTCAGTCTGTGTATTGTCCGAATCAGAACGGTCCTCAAATCTCACTCTCTTGTTTCTAACTCCCATCGACCGAGAGGAGGAGGGGACCAAGCTACCTTTCCCCACATTGAAAAGCCCCAATTTGACAGAATCCTCTTGGGCCTTAGTTCCAGAAGAGGCCGGCTTAGAATGGGTAACGGGCTCCTTCCCTTTGGATCCACCGCCCGTTGGGCCAGGCTTGGAAGAGACAGCCTCCTTGCCTTTGTGTTGGACCACTGAATTTTTTGCTTTGGGCTTGCGCCTCTGGACAATCATCCAATCACCCACATGGGCCACAGAAGACCCCATATTCTCATTACGCACGGGGGTTGCAACAGAACCATGCACAGCAGTTACCTCCCCATGTTCATGTACGTTCTCAGGGCACGATCTGACCACTGGCGAAACTGTCGCAAGCGCCTCACCGCCGCTCTCACAACCTGCTTCTCTAGCCGCCGGGGACGTCGGAGGATCAGGACACCTGTTCTGAAGATGGCCATATTTGGCACACCTCATACAAACGAGATGCAGGCTTTCATACGCAACGGGCACCACCTTCCCCTCAACCTCAACTTCCCCGATCAGGGCCTCATCCAAGTTGATTTCCACACACACCCGGGCATAACGACCGCGTGAAAAAGACAAGGTATTATTATCCACCCTCATCGGCGTCCCCACGAGAGACGCGATAGCTCGAACACCACTTTCATTATAAAACGGTTGTTGCAAGCCATGGAGACGTATCCAAGTTTGGATAGTATTGACCTTAGTATGTTCAGGATCAAAGTGTTCCGACCACCTCATGATTGCAAGACAATGGTCAAACACCATCCAAGGTCCCTTGGTAAGGGCGAACTCCCGTCCGGCAAGGGTGCCAAACTTCACCAAAAAACATCCAAACCCAACGTCCAACAGGTCAAAAGACCCTGCCGGTTTCCACAACTTCTCCAAGCGCTCTTTCATAGTAGCATACCCAATTTTGATACCCAATGGCTTTACCACTAGTGTGTCCTCCCAAGGGGCATAGAACTCCTTAAGAATTGCCTTGTCGAAACGAATCTTAGGGCATCGCTTATTGACGCCATCTTTTTCGATCGCCACCAAACCTTCTTTAACAAGATCACGAACCGCAAGGTTATCGGAAGACTGGGAGGTGTGGGGATCGTCCACCCCCTCCATGTTAGCATCCTTAAACGACGCCATGGCGGCATCCTTAAAGGACAAGGGAAGTGGCGGCGTACCAACCACCGTGGCCGAAGTAGTACGAGGAATATCGGGAGGAATATCAGAGACACTCATGTTATCTTAAAATACTCCTACTAGGAGAACTAAGCAGAATGAAATTCAAGCAGATAGTAGATAATTAGCTACAGTATACTTCACCACAAATTTGTTAATCTAAAATCCGATTAAATCAAGGAAACCAGCAGTCAACAGCAGTCCAATCGACATCACAAAAACTAACAAACTACATCAAATTCCATTCCACAAATTGATCACACATTCATACTCACTGCGCTCATCCAAATCAAATCGCCGTTTGCAATCAAACCCAAATTGCGACCAGCACCGCCTGATTCGCCACCAGATCTGGCAAACACAGCCTTCCACAACGCTAAACGATCGATCTCCGCGAAAATGCAGGACCAATCGATCAAAGGAGAGAAAGCGATGCGATGAGAGGAGGAGGAGGAGATTTTATGTCAGTTGGGTTCCAACTTTATAGTTCGGTTGGAATACTTGTCATTAATAAGTATAATTGAATAAGAGCAAGAGATAGAATTGAAAATTAGTACTCCGTTCCATTTTAATTGTCTCTTTCAACTCAATTTCAATAACCAAGATATGCATTAATTAACTCATAAATTTCAATACTCGGTTTATGAGTTTATGCAAAATTTCAATAAACAGCGGAAGCACAGTGTGGGAAGAATGGGCCGATGTTACCGCCACGCATTCTGGGCCGTCCGGAATATGCTACGACTAGCAGGCATACTTGCATAAAATCAGAGTTTAATATATATGTTACTTACTTTCCGGATAAGTTAACATATAATTTATGCATAAGCTGATAATGCTGTAATAAGTATAAAATAAGTCTAATAAATTTATTTGGTTTACATAACCAAAACAGATTAATACATATATATATGTATATATATATTTTTTTTTTGCGTGCAGCGATAATATTGGAATAAATCCAGGGAAATTTTATTTAATAAAAGAGACACTTTTAAAAAAATAATAGTTTATCACACACACATATAAATATAATCGTTCATCATACATTAAAATACGAGGCGTATAAATTACAGGAACGGATGGAAACTTTAAAATATACGTCCTCGCTTATTTAACACACATATGCCAAGTTGTTTAACTCCATTAAGGAGATTTAAAATATTATACATAACTTGCACTCAAATTTAAATTATTCGGAATAAACCCAAACCGTGCCCGATGCGTGAAATGTTTACTGATCTTCACAAATATCAAAACCTGCGAATGAATATGAAAAGTGTAGAGTCAGCGAAAAACAATCGCTGAGTAAGTAGACCCTTACTCCCGGAGGAGGTCGAGTTACGGAAATAATTTAAATAATATTTAGGGAATAAGGCATGCTTAAACGAGGATAATTTATACATAAATGAAATATTAGTCTATATCCCGGGAACAGATAATATAACAATATGCGTTACCGAGAAATAATTATCTCAGCCACCGTGATGTGCAGGTTCCCCGCCGTAGGGCCCAATTCACACATACACTCAAGGGTGTGGGGGAGGTAAGAAATTTCCTCAAACCCACTGTGAGATAAGGTAATGGCATCGGGCTGAATAATCCCAGTGGTCCCCGCGTGGCTAAATATTGCACAACAAACGTGGGAGTTGGGCAGCAGCGACCCACACACAGTCTCACCTCCGTAACAATGCGCGCTCAAAAATCCGTAGGATTTTGAGAATGGTTATAACAATTTTTTAAGCACAGTAAAAATGGCATACCAATATTCCAAAAGCAGTAGGGAGCAATAAGCATAAATTTAAAATATAAATGCGGTATTGAAATTTATGCTCAAGCTAAAATAAAATTGGGCTTACTCCAAAGAGTAAAAATCCACTTACTGTTATCGTTGGGAGGATATGACACAAGCATAGGCTACGAGCGGATACCCTTTTACAGCTATTTGACTAGGAAAAATTTTAATGATTAATTAGTATACTATAACAATATTTTAACAGAAATATTAATTAAAAATTCCCCATTTTGGTAAACCTTACCAAAATACTTACATATGCTTTGCTACATGGAAAATAGCTGCTGAGCTCGAACACCCCTTTGTGGGCAATAGTAAAGGAATCACCAAGAAAAGAAAAGAAAAATAAAACAGATGACATGAAGGATGGAAACGCAGAGGAGGAAGAAAAAATGCAGAAGACAAAGAAATGAATGAGGTAGCAAAAAAGAAAAAAGAAAAAAATAAAGCAAAATGAAGGTGGGTTGTGGGTTTTGGAAATGCAAGAGGTCCTATTAATAATTGGAGGAGAAAGTGTCGGTTGCCCATTGTATCCAGATATTCAATTATCCACTAGACACTCATGAATGTCATGTATTTGTCAAATAAAATGATGGGGTTACCAGCAAAAAAAAATAAATAAATAAATAAAATGATGGGGTCATGGGTCTTGAATGCTTGCTCACTCCACAAGCTCACTCACATTTTCCCTTATACAATTACTCAACATTTCATTTGTTGAATATCTACTTATTCATGCCTCCCCTTTTTACGGCTGGCTAACATACTCAAATCAATACATTTAATCTATTCTTTCTCCCTTAGCCGCCCCTATACTATTTGGTTTCCTTTCAATTGCATTCTGCAGTCCTTCTCATACCTCTTTTCTTTTCCACAAATTGGTGCCAATGCTTCCTCTTTCTTTAATATTAATTAGTGGTAGCTTTAGAAACAAAAAAAAATAAAAATAAAATTGAATGGGGTGTTGGGCACTAGGAGGAGCTTTAAATAGGACAATAGGCAGCTTCTTTTGTCGGCAACTAGGCATTCTTACCGACAAATAAAATACACTACAAATATCTATATATTGCCATCAATCAAATAATTAATTGATTTATAACCCTCAATCCTTTGCCATTCGTTTACGCAATTACCTCTTAAAGTGTAGTGTTTTGTTCTCTTAATTTGCTTATTGAATCACATAACATGGTGGCCCTATTCAATTTCACTAATCATGAACATAATTAGCTAATTAATCTAAATTATGAATTTAATAATTTCGTAACACTTGAAATTTTAACTTAATGGAAATAATAATAGACTTCCAATTCTTTCAATCCGGGACAATTGCTATCACAGTGTGGACAAAATATAAATCTTCATCAATTAAATGGGCTAATATTTTTCAGAAAAGGGGGAAGGCTTAACTTAATATTTTAATCCATATATAAAAATATTGAATCCGACATTTATAAATTAATGGTACCATCGGACTTGTACCAATTAATTATTTAAATACTACTTAATATAACTAGCTAAAAATTTAAATTCAACCATGCAATTTATTCTACCACTAACTCATGTCCAATTATATTTATTCCAAAGTTTATAACTAGTGGACCCAAGTTTTTTAAAAATATTTCAATTGTAGCTCCTTACACGATTTAATTTGTGTTAAAATGTTAGTTGGGGTTTTAGGTTTAAAAATGGCTAATTAATTTCAATTAAATAGTCCTTTGGAAAAATATTATTTTAAATTATTCAATGATCAACAACTAGAATTTAGAAGACATTTCATTATAGAAAATTTAAATGTCACTATTTGAAATTTAGATTTTATGCAAAATTTTATGGGGTGTTATAGTCTACCCTCCTTAAAATTGAGTTTATGAGTTATTGCCAGAAATTTCAATAATGGGCCGATGTTACCGCCAGAAATTTTGAAAAGTCTCAGCATCTGCCTGGAGCACCCTCTCCGGCGCACTGCCCACATAAGACCGGTGGGATCCGCTCAAATTGAAGAGGATTCCCACTGGAGCGGGGAGGGAGCTTTAGGCAATGTGGTTTGGATATTTGTTCACTCCAACGGTCCTACGCTGGGTGGCACCCGCCTTAACCAGTAAGCTGATAGCTGGGGCTTCTTCAAGTCTGGCAGAAGGCGTTAGGATGCAGTCGGTGAGCTTGACCATACCTTAAATAGAGAAAAATAAAAAAAAAAAAACTTACTTATAAATTTCCATTTTTACCCTCCAACTAAACCATTTCGTAATAAATGTCAAGATTAGGGGTGTAAATGAGACTGATAGGTTCGTGAATTGTTCGAGCTCGGCTCGGTCAAAATTCGGTTCAAGCTCGACTCGAAATGGCTCGGCTCGTAACACACATGATCTCAAGCCGAGTCAACCACTATTCAGCTCGAAAGCTCGATAATAGGATCGATTTATATATACATATTTATTTATTATTAAATATAGAAATTATATAAAATATTAAAAGTATAGTATTGTTATTGTTTATATCTTTTAACTTTTAAATTAAAAATATATTATTAATTAAATATATATTTTTAAAATTATTTAAATATGTAGATTAAATTAATATAATTAAAAATATACAATATATTAAATATAATTTCTTTTATAAATTATGTGAGAATGAAAATGATACTAGTTCGAGCTCGGCTCGACTCGGTCAAAACTCGGTCAAAACTCGGTCAACACGACTCGAAGTAGCTCGGTCAACGCTCGGCTCGATCAAAGCTCGGCTCGAATTCTTATAAGCTCAAGCCGAGCTTACCACTATTCGGGCTCGACTCGGCTCGTTTACACCCCTAGTCAAGATATAGCATTTATGTAAAGTAATAAGCAATATAGTAAAAACATAACATAACTACCTAAAACTACCTAAAAATAATAATTATTGTGGAACATTTTTTCATCTCTAAAAAGACTACTATTTTGGAAGGGAGGGAGTAAGAGATAACAAACTCCAAGTCTGATAGTAGATCCATATATACACCTCATAAGGTCACATTCAAATCTTATTTCATTTCATTTCATTTCATTTCGATCGTCCACTATTAACTTACCACATGGAGCTAAGCATATTAAGTGGGTGTTTGGATAAGCGATATGAAATAGATTATCTGATTATTGTGTTTTCAAAACGCAAATAATCAGGTTTGCAGCACCATTTTTAGCGGTTAAATTAATTATTTGCGTTTTAAAAACGCAATAATCAAATAATCACTTTTCTTATCGCTTATCCAAACATCCTATAAATCTGACACATATATGCATTGTTATACCGACAGCTTCATTAATTGGCTTTGCGACAAGGACAAGAGGAGTATTCCTATGCATTGTTATACCGACAGCTTCCTCCGTATCGATATCCGTCGCAGAAATCCCTTCTGGAAGTTCCCAATCGAAGTGAAGCAAAAGATTTGCAAGCGCCAAATACACCAATGGCATAGCAAAATTGATTCCAGGACACTTCCTCCTGCCAGAACCAAATGGTAATAACTCATAGTGTTGCCCTTTATAATCCACCTCACTATTTGCAAACCTCTCCGGCAAGAATTCCTCAGGGTTTTCCCAATATTTTGGGTCTCTTGATATTGCGGATGCATTGAAGATAACCCTAGTTTTTGCAGGGATTTCATACTTGTTCTCGATAATGCATTTCTGTATGGTGTCCCTAGGGACAAGCAATGGAGCTGGTGGATGGAGACGAAACGACTCTTTTACCACTTGCTTTAGGTATCTGAGTTTTGGTAGGTCGTCTTCTTCTATTCTCCCCTTTCCTTCACTTATTTCTCTGACTTCTTGTTGGGCTTTCTTTCTCGCTGTTGGATTTCTCATCAGCTCTGTCATTGTCCATTCGATTGTTGTTGCAGAAGTATCTGTTCCGGCTATGAAAACATCCTACAACCAAGTTCAAAAGTATCAGTCATTGTGCATGTTTGAATGCAAGCATATATCAGATTTCACTAGTAGAATTGAGCATCAGATAGACATTTGACCAGTATATAATAATATCAAATCAAATTTAATAAAAAGATGCTGCTTAGATAGCATATACTAACAAGTAAAATTTTGCGATCTACTATTTGTTCCTCAATATGCTTCAAAATCTAGCATATTAACCCAAATATGATCCCAATGTGTTACTTAGAAGTATATAGGTTGGTCACACATGCTATATACTCTATATGCTCCGGAATATGTTTGCAACCAAACAAACCCAGTACTGAATAACATAGTAGGAAACCAATAGAAGGAAATCTGGAGAAGCCTTTTGTTTGCATTGGAGGCTTTATTTTCTACTTACCCATGTTTTTTAAATAATTGCATCATTTCTATATTTCACACAATCCAATAAATATTTTTAACCAATAATAGCTCATATTGTATGTAAATAAAAATTATAAAAAAAAAATTGATATTCTAAAACTATGTGATTAGACGAATTTAACAAGATCTCACTTGATTATATTTTCTATATACTAAAAAAAATTAATCTATGAATCAATTAAAAAATAACGGATCAAGTGTTTCTTTTCCATTATATTCCTAATGTAGAAATTATTAAGAAAAATAAAAATGGAATTAAAGTTGCACAAAAATTATTGCAGCATCAAAAATAAATGAGGCAACCAAATGCTATGAAGTCCCTTTTATTATACAAGTGTGTCCCCTATATATATGAGCCAATAATGCTATATGGTCCCTTTCATCATCTTAAGGTCCCCACCAAATTAAAGACTTTGTAAGCCATTAAATTTTGTCCCCAACTTGGATTAGATTGCAACAAAAAAGCTTGCCGTCTTCCATTCAAAACTCACCACAAAAATTAAATAAAATCTAAGGATAGAAATAAGTTCCTATAAATGTATAGGTTGTAGCTATTATGTAGTGAAAGACTTTTCTTCACGGATGCAGATAGTAATTTCAACGTTTAATTTTGTACTATATATATATAATTCTCTCATTATATGGAGAATAATTTCACTCGCGTATATAAAAGATTGGGGTGTTATCTTATAACGATAAAGTTTTTAATTGTCGATATATCTTTAGCGACACATAAGTGTCAATGTTTATAAAAAAAAAAAAGGAGGGAGGAGGGTAATAGTTTCGTACCATAAGAACACCCTTGATTTGTCGATCAGTTAGGGCAACTGTCTGTTCCGGATTCTTCTGAATCCGAAGCAAGACGTCGACGATATCTTTGGGATCCTGCTCGGCCCTCCTCGGATCTCCATGCTGTTCAATTACCCAGTTGAAAAACCTGTCTATATCCTGACATTGCTCGCGCAGCCGCCTGTCGGTGCCATTGAACTTGTTAATCCATCCCAGCCACGGGAAATAATCAGCAATGTTGAACTCGGCAGCCAGGTGCTGTATCTCGTTCAAATTGTGCTTGAATCCACGCCGGTCGTCATTGTCTCTATCAACAGGGCCGAAGGCCACTCGCGACACGACTTTGTTGGACATGGAAAAGGTCATCGCACTTAAATCAATGGGGCCTGAAATACTTTTGGCTATTCGATCAATCATTGCTGCCACCTCTTCAGCTCGTACGTGTTCGAAAGATTGGACCTGTTGTTCGAATATGATATCTTTAAATAGTAATTAAAGGAAGATAAGAACGATGCGTGCTTCGACACATGGCTCATTTCTTAGGATGTAAAGTCAAATGTGGATAGAAAACAGGAAAAGGGTTCTTTGGAAAAATGAAATAAAAGGCAATAATTAAGTCTGATTTGCTGGATTTGCATTTCTATTTGAATACGACAAGAAAGTTCAATAATGCGCGGTGGAACCGGCAAATCTTTGTCCCATCCAGAAAAATAGATGCACTTCAATGGTTGCCTCAAAAGAGCACGCAATTGAATTGCAATTTTGTGGTTTTCCTTATATACTCCCTCCCTTTTCCAATAATTGAAACATTTTAATATATCACGCAATCCTTCCTTTTCCAATAATTGAAACACTTTAATATTTCACGCAATCCAATATATATTTTTAATGTTTAATACCTTTAATTGTATAAAAATAAAAATTATAAAATTTAGATAATATAAATCTACGTGATTAGACGAATCTAACAAGATCTCACTTGACTATGTTTTATCTAATATAACTGTATTAAAAAGTCGAATCAAAGTTACTCAATGAATAGTAGTTACTATGCCAATGTTTCATTTATTTGAGGACTCTGGAGTATATTATATATTTCTTAGTATTTTAAAACATATATATGTAGACGTCTCAAATTTAAAAATAGATAAATAAATGAAGTATAAATTAGGATAAAAGTAACCTCCCATCAATCCCCTATTCACCATATAAATTTTAAATTTTTTTTTTTGTTGCTGAACAGCCTATACATGATGGAAATCCATATCACCCTGTTCAATATATATATATATATATTTCTAACCCAAACGCCAGAGAAGGTCTATTCTCACTTATAAAATCAGCTTTTGTTTTATATAGTATATGTTGTCTAATTAATACCTTGAAGTTAACTTTTCAATATACCCTAATTAAGCACAACATATGCATGGTGGAACTTAGACATCAAGAGACATGATGACTTGTTACATAATAATAAGACAGCCGTCATAAAAGGTTTAATTTAGAACTATCTTTATGATAAGTAGTATCCTTACATTACAAAATTTACACTCCATTTTTGCACGTAATCCAATATTAATTATTAATCTTTTAAAATACGTATAAATACAAATTACATGGAGTATGTATTTTAAAACTATATAATTATATGAATTCAACAAGATCCCCTTACCTATGTTTTTTATTATATAAAATGTGATAAAATGAAGTCAAAGTTAATAAATAAATTAAAGAATTGAACAGCAACAAAAGTTCTAGGGGCCAATAATTATGGGACAGAGGGATTAATATATGTAAACTACTTTAACTTGAAACATGGACCTCTAATTTAAAAGAAAATTAAAATCCATTTTTTTCTTGAACTATGTTCAAAACTAAACGCTCCTAGTCGTGAACACAAACGAGAATAAATTTTTTAAGAATACTAATTAAATTTTAATTCCATAGAAGAAACTTATGAACATATTATATTGCCACGGTTGAAATTGAAAATTCATATAAATGATTAATAGGAGTATGAACTATATACTCCCATAACAATAACCTTTCGAAATGTGAACCAAATCACCTGTTTGCTTGTCATCAATTCCAAAGTCATGATTTTGCGAAGCTCTCTCCAGGTCTCTCCATAGGGTGCTGAGGACACATTGGAGTACCCATAACTGATTGTGTCGAGAGCGTAGAGACGGGTCCTTCCAGAAAAGGCAACATCGTGGTTTTTGAAGATGTCCCGAGCCCTGTCGGGTGAAGACACAACTATTGCAGGCACGGATCCCAGCTGCAAGTACATGAGATCGCCGAATTTCTCGGACAGGCTTCGAAGGGACCGATGAGGCAGCTTTCCTATCTGATGGAGGTTGCCTATGATGGGGAGCTTTGGGGGCCCTGGAGGAAGCCTGTTGGTATGGGTTTTGGTTTTAGTTTTCACTAAGGAGAAGGAAATTGAAATGACAATGATGAACAACATGAAGGGAATTTCAAAACCCATTTTTGGTAGAGTTTTGAGAAAGATTGTGCTTGCAAAATTATTGCTCATGATTTATTTCATTTTGTTATAGGCGCACAAATTCAATTGATTGTGCCACCCTCTATGTGAATAGGACCTACAGGGAATGATTCTAATTTGGAAAAATGCAAATATGTTCTTGTCCGGAATATGACACAAGTCCCACATCGGTTGTATAATAAAAAAATTACTTGAAAGTGATCTTCATTAGTATTATGAGGCTTCTAAGAAGGGATTGGTTGCGGTGCAATCAACAAGATCCGCAGCACATCAAGGCACCAATCTCAACCGTTCATTTAAAATCCAACGGTTCAAAATGTAAAATGGTAAAATTGTCCAAAAAATATATAACGGTCAAGTCGCTGAAATATACGTAGGTTATCGCTGAAAATATTGTTGCATGTCGCTGAAATACACATAGTCCGTCGCTGAAATACATACAGCTCATTGCTGAAAAATGTTAAACCAAAGAATTGAAGTTTCAACGTTATGAAGTCGCTGAAATGAACATTATCAAGACGCTGAAAAATAATATAGCATGTCGCTGAAATATACTATATTGTGTCGCTGAAATATATTATACTTCGTAACATACAGAAGCCGCGCTAACAACATTATGCCCGTCGCTGAAATATTAACAAATCGCTGAAATGTCTACAAATTGTCGCTGAAAAGTACTACGTGTATTTTGAAGTAATATGACAAAATTACATTTTTACCTTTTAAGTTAATCTTAACCGTCGATTTACAAAGTGAATCAACGGCTATGGGAGGCCGCAGTACATCAAGACAAATGTTTTAATTGCACCCTAACTTCTCCCTTTTTAGAAACCCGAAATTAAAACTGTGCGAGCTCAACTCAAAACTGGGCCATAGGCGCTGTTTGGGAATTAGCTGTTAGTTGTTAACTGATTCTGTGAGTAATAATTAATTAAAATTAACTGTTTCACAATTTCGAGACTAACCTTTTGCCTAGAATAAGCTAAAATCCAAAATGCCCCGAAAAGGAGAAAATTTGAAATTTAAGATAAGACGAGAAATGAATCTATATCGCAGCTCGCACTAGAGAATACTGGGTCTTATTCCCGGTAGTCTTTCAAAAAGTATTTTGCTATTTACAGCGATTTTAAAAAGAGCTGATTGAACACTATTTTAAGTTATTTTGTCTTTTCAAATAAGCTCATATTGTGAAACAAATTAGCTGATTGGATTTAGTTGTTTTGCCAAATAGGCCTATATCATTTGATAAATGATGGAATTCAATTCTTGAGAGAGCAAGCTGTTCATCTTTTCGAGCAGTTTTTGGTAGTGGTGGACAATTCAATGATAGGGAGCTTTGCGGACCCTGGAGGAAGTCTGTGTAATTAATTATATATTGAAGTGGTTTTTGATTTTGCTTTCTATTGCGACAAGAAAATTCAGAGGAAAAATGATAGATGACTAACATATTTATGAAGTGTTTCAATTTGAATCAATGCTGAGAAAGTGAAATATTTTGTGGTTGCAAGCTTTCTAAGATAGTTTTATAAGCGCAACAAAAGCGAAGTTGCATCTCGACAATAAATGATAATTTAGAGAAAATACAGATATAGTTTGATGATGTTGGTAGAGAATAGATTTTTAGTATAATTGTTGTAGTCCAACATCACCCAATTGTAGAAAAAATACAGATATCTTTGAAATACTGCCAACAAGATATTTTTTATTCTTTTTTGGTAATCATGGAAACTTCAATGTCAATGGTTCCCGCGTTGGATAAATTATAGGAGGTGTGATCTTAGGGCCCGTTTGGATTGACTTTTGAAAAAAGCAGAAGCCAAAAGTAGAAGCAGAAGCAGAAGTCAAAAGCAAAAGCGTGTAACTTTTGTGTTTGGATGGAATGTTTGAAAAGCGGCTTTTTCTAAAAAATATGTTTGGATGAATAAAAATGAAAAGTACTTTTAGAGTGTGGTAATTACCAAAAAGGACATGGTATTTAATATGATAATAAGATATATTTATAGTGTAATTTATATTAAGTAGTGGGGGTATTTAAGTCCTTGCACATTTTACGAGGTGCTTTTGGCTTCTGCTTTTGGAAGAAGCACCACCTGGGCTGCTTCTCCCAGAAGCACTTTTTTCGCTTTTCGAGGTGCTTTTGCTTTTTCTTAAAAGCCAAAACAAACACCTAATTTCTACTAGAAATGCTTTTGACATAAGCAAAAGCTAAAAGCACCTCCCTAGAAGTCAATCCAAACGGGCTCAGTGGAAGTCTCCTAGGATGTATAGTGCGTGAATGAAATCAAA
The DNA here is from genome assembly GCA_030278955.1 of Hygrophila difformis. Lineage (NCBI taxonomy): Eukaryota > Viridiplantae > Streptophyta > Magnoliopsida > Lamiales > Acanthaceae > Hygrophila > Hygrophila difformis. The sequence goes on from JAOANR010000001.1 coordinate 82,529,993, forward strand.
AGGCGTTGAAAAGTGTTCATTTTGGCTTATGGGATCAATTTTCACTTACGAATCAGCAGCATCCGTATTTCCTACTCCCACGGTTTTTTTTAACCTTACCCTTTGCGTAGTTGATACTATTCATCCAGTAGTTTTGATTTAACTTTTTAACACAATTATATAAGATAAAATATAGTCATGTAAGATATTGTTGGATTCGTCTAATTGCGTTGTTTTAGAATATATTTTTTTTTATCATTTTTACTTATATATAATTTGAGTTATTAATGATTAAAAATGTATATTGGATAACGTGCAGAATAGGAATGGAGAAGTTATAGAAAAACGGAGGGAGTATCTGTCACAGTCTCACAGACGAATTAGTGAAATTAGGCCAAAAGCCTCAAACAAAAGAAGATATCCAACTAGAGCAGAATGATATTGGAAGCCATCACACTCACAGTCGACCCAACCACGACTTCTATTGCCAAATCTAAATTCTCCACAGAACAGATGATTGTCAGATCAGATGGAACCAAGTGAAAAAGTGTATTAACCATAACTTATTTTCTTTAATTTATTACTTATACTATTAATTAAATTGCATACCATAATAGAACTAACAAACCAGACCTAATTACATTAAACCAAAATTAATTAGACTAGACCAGAACAAAATTATTTCTTTAATTTTTAATATTTTAATTAATAATAACTAAAATTATGAAATCCAAATAATAATAATAAAATTAATTTCAAACATGAGTTGATTTTAATGTGCATGATTTATTTTTAAGTAGTTGAAAATTATGATTTCTACTCAATTTCGTTTAATTTGCCCTTGGATTCCACATTTCTTGTTCATAAAGATGATGAAGAAGAATATGAGAAAAAATCAATGAAATTTTTTTGGGGAAGATGATTTATTTTTATGTCGGAGATGGTGTGGTGCGGATTTTTAATGGTGCAGACGTGCGGAATTTATCCGCAACAATTAATCATTTTCATCATCCAATGATTGAGATCATTTGTAGGGTTAGTTTCGTAATTTTACTTAATATGTATTTTATATAGCATGTCGCTGAGAATGACTAAATTAAGTCTTTGAATTGTGTTGGTCTTGTCGCTGAATTTGCATAGGTCATGTCGCTGAAATGTGTATGCAAAGTCACTGAGATGCGTTCAAATTCATAGAACTATGTCGCTGAAATGTATAAAATTGTGTCGTTGTAATGAATACAATAATGTCGCTGAATTGCATATCCCATGTCGCTGAATTGGTATTGGTCGTGTCGCTGAATTATGAAAGGCTCCGTCACTGAGATGCGTTTAAAATCGCAATGAACTTCAAATTGCTCTAACTTCAAACGTCGCTGAGATGAACACAATAATGTCGCTGATTTGCATTGGCCTCGTCGCTGAGTTGGATTGGCTCCGTCGCTGAGACGTGTATGTCATGTCGCTGAATTGTATATCCTTTGTAAAATTACGAAACTAACCCTACAGATGATCTCAACCGTTGGATAATGAAAATGATCGACGGTTGCGGATAAAATCCGCACGTCCGCACCATTAAAAATCCGCACCATAACCTTGCCCTTTTTATATATTGCTATTTGTCATATTGGAAACTGCTAGTTAAATTAACATATCTTGCAAATAGTGATATTACAATCATTCGAGACATATTTTATTATTGGCTAAATGTATAAAGTGTATTTTTTTTTGTTGGATAGTCTAAACATATTATGAAAAAGATGAACCATGCCTGTCTCTTGGAGCGAATTTCTGGTGGGAATCCATGATACACAAATTAAAAGTGATGATAGCCAAATATATAAAAGGACTTGTTCTACACGTAGTTTTGTGAGCTTATGGGAACTTTGATAGCTTTTAATTTTATATTAAAATTGTGTTCCCGTTCTGTACACTAGCTTTTGAGAGCTGTAGCTACAATTTGAAGCTCTACAAATAGAAGCTACCTAAGATAGCGTTCAAAAAAAGCTAGCAAGTTTATTTATGCCAATCACAATTTTAACCCAATAATCAACCCACTATCCAATAGTCTACAAAAATATTTGTCATTTTATGTCATTTTATAAATTTTATAACAGCTATAGCTAGTTGTATCAAATACTTAAATAAAACTAACCGTTACATCTCCCACAGCTCCAACTTTTTACAGCTCCATCCCGCAGCTCCAGCTCCGTGTGCAGGGCTGACATGAAGTATTGATTATTGAAGTGTAAATGTGTAATTCCATCAACAAAGGACTCAACTGAAAAAAGAGTCAAAGATAATGAAAATGCAAATACTAGAAATAGAAATGGACCAAATGGGCCTTTGGTGAACCTAAAAAATTATCCCAAAACCCAATCATGAAATTGCCACAAAGACAAGAAAAGAAAAGACAACCCATTTCATATTTGTCTGCAATTATCCGCCGTAGAGGGTGTTTGGATAAGTTGTAGGAAAATGGATTATCTGCTTATTGCGTTTTCAAAACGCAAATAATCAGTTTAACCGCTAAAAAACGGTGCTGCAAACCTGATTATTTGCGTTTTGATAACGCAATAAGCAGATAATCTATTTTATATCGCCAGTCCAAACACGCTCGTAGTTGTAAACTCCTTCCCTCACACCCTCGTCGCACTCGCACCTCTCCTCCTCCCTTATCCTATTCCAGTTTCCACCCAGACTTCTCCACTCTTCCTTTCTCGTCTCCACTGAAAATACCTTTAAAAATCATGTCTTTTGCTACCCAATCGATGCTGAAGCCCCCTTCAATGGCGACAAATGCCTGCATAATTTCACCGCCATCACTGTGCGCCGTTTCAAAAGCTTCGTATCCCAATTCCGTACCGCGTCTATCCATCCCCTTGAAGCCCGTTAAATTCCATCTCTGCTGCACCGGCTCCAAGTCCGTTTTCTTGCCGAGTTTGTTCGCGGGAAAGACGAAAGAGCCCTTTTTGAGAGTCTCCGTTATCGCTGCCCAAGAAGAGGACAACACGGTTCTGGTCGAGGAGGAGCAACTTGGGGGGGAATTCAATTGGGGAAATGAGGGACAGGATAGCGATGGAAAAAATGATAAATAGGTCCTTTTTCTTTTCAAAAAATTCAAATCAGTCATTTTTCTATTTTATTATCAAAACAGTCCTCTACAAATGCTAATTATGTCCAAATCAGTCTTTTTTTCATTAATTATATTCTAATTGCTGACGTGGCAAGGGTTTTAATTTAAACCTGACATGTGTGCATAATATTAGTCCTTTTTCTTTTATCTTTTGCCAATTCAGTCCTAGACTTTTATTTTGTTCTATTTAGTCCTCTACCCCAATCACTCATTTTTATATTAATTGGCCTCAAACCTTTCAAATTATTTCATTTTAGGCCCAGAACCTTAAATTTTTTATTATTACTAATCCATTTATCAAATAAATGCACAACATACTTCCATAAATAAAATTAAACACCAAACCTCATATATTGGGTTTGACTGCTTTGTTATCGGGTCTTTCAAGTACCGGAATTTTACGGACTCTCTCTAATAACCACTCGACCGCAACCGATTGTTCATTGATTTTGGTTTCCTTCAGTAACAATCAACAGAATCTTACTTTGCGTCCTACCTTAGGATGTAGCAATATTTGAGTAAATGATTTAACTTGAATTTTTGGAAGGTTATGGATACAGGAAGCCTTGGTTTTATTGAAAAATATTAATATTATTAAAAATATTAAAAAAATAGCCTGAATTTTATTGTCCACAAAGTATGATTGTGCTGATTGTTGCTGAAGGAAACCAGAACCAATGAACCATCGTTACGGTCGGGTGGTTAGAGAGAGTCTGTAAAATTCGGAACTTCGAAGACCCGGTAACAAGGCAGTCAAACCCAATGTATGAGGTTTGGTATTTAATTTTATTTACCGAAGTATGTTGGGCATTTATTTGATAAATGTATTAGTAATAATAAAAAATTTAAGGTTCTGGCCTAAAATGAAATAATTTGAAAGGTTTGAGGCCAATTAATATAAAAATGAGTGATTGGGGTAGAGGACTAAATAGAACAAAATAAAAGTTTAGGACTGAATTGGCAAAAGATAAAAGAAAAAGGACTAATATTATGCACACGTGTTAGGTTTAAATTAAAACGCTTGCCACGTCAGCAATTAGAATATAATTAGTGAAAAAAGGACTGATTTGGACATAATTAGCATTTGTAGAGGACTGTTTTGGTAATAAAATAGAAAAAGGACTGATTTAAATTTTTTGAAAAGAAAAAGGACCTATTTATCCTTTTTTCCGGATAGCGATGGAGGCGTGGAGGCCGTGGGCGACGCGGGAGAGAGTGATGGAGCGTACGAGGAGCCCTCGGAGGAAGCCAAGGTTTATGTGGGCAATTTGCCCTATGATGTCGATAGCGAGAATTTGGCAAAGCTTTTTGAGGAAGCTGGGACTGTGGAACCCAAGTTTTTTCAAAATATTTCAATTTTAGCTCCTTACACGATTTAATTTGTGTTAAAATGTTAGTTGGAGTTTTAGGTTTAAAAATGGCTAATTAATTTCAATTAAATAGTCCTTTGGAAAAATATTATTTTAAATTATTCAATGATCAACAACTAGAATTTAGAAGACATTTCATTATAGAAAATTTAAATGTCACTATTTGAAATTTAGATTTTATGCAAAATTTTATGGGGTGTTATAATCTACCCTCCTTAAAATTGAGTTTATGAGTTACCGCCAGAAATTTCAATAATGGGCCGATGCTACCGCTAGAAATTTTGAAAAGTCTCAGCATCTGCCTGGAGCACCCTCTCCGGCGCACTGCCCACATAAGACCGGTGGGATCCGCTCAAATTGAAGAGGATTCCCACTGGAGCGGGGAGGGAGCTTTAGGCAATGTGGTTTGGATATTTGTTCACTCCAACGGTCCTACGCTGGGTGGCACCCGCCTTAACCAGTAAGCTGATAGCTGGGGCTTCTTCAAGTCTGGCAGAAGGCGTTAGGATGCAGTCGGTGAGCTTGACCATACCTTAAATAGAGAAAAATCAAAAAAAAAAACTTACTTATAAATTTCCATTTTTACCCTCCAACTAAACCATTTCGTAATAAATGTCAAGATTAGGGGTGTAAATGAGACTGATAGGTTCGTGAATTGTTCGAGCTCGGCTCGGTCAAAATTCGGTTCAAGCTCGACTCGAAATGGCTCGGCTCGTAACACACATGATCTCAAGCCGAGTCAACCACTATTCGGCTCGAAAGCTCGATAATAGGATCGATTTATATATACATATTTATTTATTATTAAATATAGAAATTATATAAAATATTAAAAGTATAGTATTGTTATTGTTTATATCTTTTAACTTTTAAATTAAAAATATATTATTAATTAAATATATATTTTTAAAATTATTTAAATATGTAGATTAAATTAATATAATTAAAAATATACAATATATTAAATATAATTTCTTTTATAAATTATGTGAGAATGAAAATGATACTAGTTCGAGCTCGGCTCGACTCGGTCAACACGACTCGAAGTAGCTCGGTCAACGCTCGGCTCGAATTCTTATAAGCTCAAGCCGAGCTTACAACTATTCGGGCTCGACTCGGCTCGTTTACACCCCTAGTCAAGATATAGCATTTATGTAAAGTAATAGGCAATATAGTAAAAACATAACATAACTACCTAAAACTACCTAAAAATAATAATTATTGTGGAACACTTTTTCATCTCTAAAAATACTACTATTTTGGAAGGGAGGGAGTAAGAGATAACAAACTCCAAGTCTGATAGTAGATCCATATATACACCTCATAAGGTCACATTCAAATCTTATTTATTTCATTTCATTTCATTTCGATCGTCCACTATTAACTTACCACATGGAGCTAAGCATATTAAATCTGACACATATATGCATTGTTATACCGACAGCTTCAATTAATTGGCTTTGCGACAAGGACAAGAGGAGTATTCCTATGCATTGTTATACCGACAGCTTCCTCCGTATCGATATCCGTCGCAGAAATCCCTTCTGGAAGTTCCCAATCGAAGTGAAGCAAAAGATTTGCAAGCGCCAAATACACCAATGGCATAGCAAAATTGATTCCAGGACACTTCCTTCTGCCAGAACCAAATGGTAATAACTCATAGTGTTGCCCTTTATAATCCACCTCACTATTTGCAAACCTCTCCGGCAAGAATTCCTCAGGGTTTTCCCAATATTTTGGGTCTCTTGATATTGCGGATGCATTGAAGATAACCCTAGTTTTTGCAGGGATTTCATACTTGTTCTCGATGATGCATTTCTTTATGGTGTCCCTAGGGACAAGCAATGGAGCTGGTGGATGGAGACGAAACGACTCTTTTACCACTTGCTTTAGGTATCTGAGTTTTGGTAGGTCGTCTTCTTCTATTCCCCCCTTTCCTTCACTTATTTCTCTGACTTCTTGTTGAGCTTTCTTTCTCGCTCTTGGATTTCTCATCAGCTCTGTCATTGTCCATTCGATTGTTGTTGCAGAAGTATCTGTTCCGGCTATGAAAACATCCTACAACCAAGTTCAAAAGTATCAGTCATTGTGCATGTTTGAATGCAAGCATATATCAGATTTCACTAGTAGAATTGAGCGGAAAAAAAAAACCAATATGATCCCACAACTTTAGTGTGTTTCTCAAATGGTCTCATAATTATGCATTTCACTTAATCCATCCAATATGTTTGTTAATCCTCACCCAAATGATCCCATCGGAGGTTGATTCGCATGATTAACGGGTAAATCATCCCACAACTTTCGTCCGTTTCTCAAATGGTCCCATAATTAACACCTTAATCCTTGCGATACGTCAGCCTGGGAGAACATTAACCTCGGATGGGATCATTTGGGCGAGGATTAGCAAACATATTGGATGGATTAAGTGAAGTGCACAATTATGGGACCATTTGAGAAATACACGAAAGTTGTGGGATCGTATTGGCCTTTTTCCCCAGAATTGAGCATCAGATAGACATTTGACCAGTATATAATAATATAAAATCAAATTTAATAAAAAGATGCTGGTTAGATAGCATATACTAACAAGTAAAATTTTGCCATCTACTATTTGTTCCTCAAGATGCTTCAAAATCTAGCATATTAACCCAAATATGATCCCAATATGTTACTTAAAATAGAAGTATATAGGTTGGTCACACATGCTATATACTATATGCTCCGGAATATGTTTGCAACCAAACAAACCCAGTACTGAATAACATAGTAGGAAACCAATAGAAGGAAATCTGGAGAAGCCTTTTGTTTGCATTGGAGGCTTTATTTTCTACTTACCCATGTTTTTTAAATAATTACATCATTTCTATATTTCACACAATCCAATAAATATTTTTAACCAATAATAGCTCATATTGTATGTAAATAAAAATTATAAAAAAAAATTGATATTCTAAAACTATGTGATTAGACGAATTTAACAAGATCTCACTTAATTATATTTTTCTTATATAACTATACTAAAAAAATTAATCTATGAATCAATTAAAAAATAACGGATCAAGTGTTTCTTTTCCATTCCTAATGTAGAAATTATTAAGAAAAATAAAAATGGAATTAAAGTTGCACAAAAATTATTGCAACATCAAAAATAAATGAGGCAACCAAATGCTATGAAGTCCCTTTTATTATAGTACAAGCGTGTCCCCTATATATATGAGCCAATAATAATGCTATATGGTCCCTTTCATCATCTTAAGGTCCCCACCAAATTAAAGACTTTGTAAGCCATTAAATTTTGTCCCCAACTTGGATTAGATTGCAACAAAAAAGCTTGCCGTCGTCCATTCAAAACTCACCACAAAAACTAAATAAAATCTAAGGATAGAAATAAGTTCCTATAAATGTATAGGTTGTAGCTATTATGTAGTGAAAGACTTTTCTTCACGGATGCAGATAGTAATTTCAACGTTTAATTTGGTACTATATATATATAATTCTCTCATTATATGGAGAATAATTTCACTCGTGTATATAAAAGATTGGGGTGTTATCTTATAACGATAAAGTTTTTAATTGTCGATATATTTTTAGCGACGTGTCAATGTTTATAAAAAAAAAAATGGGAGGGAGGAGACTAATAGTTTCGTACCATAAGAACACCCTTGATTTGTCGATCAGTTAGGGCAACTGTCTGTTCCGGATTCTTCTGAATCCGAAGCAAGACGTCGACGATATCTTTGGGATCCTGCTCGGCCCTCCTCGGATCTCCGTGCTGTTCAATTACCCAGTTGAAAAACCTGTCTATATCCTGACATTGCTCGCGCAGCCGCCTGTCGGTGCCATTGAACTTGTTAATCCATCCCAGCCGTGGGAAATAATCAGAAATGTTGAACTCGGCAGCCAGGTGCTGTATCTCGTTCAAATTGTGCTTGAATCCACGCCGGTCGTCATTGTCTCTATCAACAGGGCCGAAGGCCACTCGCGACACGACTTTGTTGGACATGGAAAAGGTCATCGCACTTAAATCAATGGGGCCTGAAATACTTTTGGCTATTCGATCAATCATTGCTGCCACCTCTTCAGCTCGTACGTGTTCGAAAGATTGGACCTGTTGTTCGAATATGATATCTTTAAATAGTAATTAAAGGAAGATAAGAACGATGCTTCGACACATGGCTCGTTTCTTAGGATGTAAAGTCAAATGTGGATAGAAAACAGGAAAAGGGTTCTTTGGAAAAATGAAATAAAAGGCAATAATTAAGTCTGATTTGCTGGATTTGCATTTCTATTTGAATACGACAAGAAAGTGCAATAATGCGGGGTGGAACCGGCAAATCTTTGTCCCATCCAGAAAAATAGATGCACTTCAATGGTTGCCTCAAAAGAGCACGCAATTGAATTGCAATTTTGTGGTTTTCCTGATATACTCCCTCCCTTTTCCAATAATTGAAACATTTTAATATTTCACGCAATCCAATACATATTTTTAACGTTTAATACCTTTAATTATATAAAAGTAAAAATTATAAAATTTAGATAATATAAATCTACGTGATTAGACGAATCTAACAAGATCTCACTTGACTATGTTTTATCTAATATAACTGTATTAAAAAGTCGAATCAAAGTTACTCAATGAATAGTAGTTACTATGCCAATGTTTCATTTATTTGAGGACGGAGGGAGTATATTATATACTCCCTCCGTCCCACTAATTCTGTCTCACTTTCTTTTTTGGTACGTCCCATTACAATTGTCACATTTCCTTTTTAGGAAATAATTAAATACTCAATTACCAAACTTACCCCATCACATCACATCAATAAATAAATATATTAAAATTTCAATCCATTATCATTAATAAATTCAACTCACAACCATCACATCACACATAAATAAATCAATAAAAAAATCAAATTTATTACAATCACATCATATAAATTACTAATTTACACTTACTTTAAACATTAATATACCCTTACATTAAATTTAACCATCTTCACATAAAAAACCGTGTCCAAAAGAAATGAGACGTTATAAACGGGACGGAGGGAGTATTTCTTAGTATTTTAAAACATATATATGTAGACGTCTCAAATTTAAAAATAGATAAATAAATGAAGTATAAATTAGGATAAAAGTAACCTCCCATCAATCCCCTATTCACCATATAAATTTAAAATTTTTGATGCTGAACAGCCTATACATGATGGAAATCCATATCACCCTGTTCAAAATATATATATATATATATATATATATATATATATATATATATTTCTAATCCAAACGCCAGAGAAGGTCTATTCTCACTTATAAAATCAGCTTTTGTTTTATATAGTATATGTTGTCTAATTAATACCTTGAAGTTAACTTTTCAATATACCCTAATTAAGCACAACATATGCATGGTGGAACTTAGACATCAAGAGACATGATGACTTGTTACATAATAATAAGACAGCCGTCATAAAAGGTTTAATTTAGAACTATCTTTATGATAAGTAGTATCCTTACATTACAAAATTTACACTCCATTTTTGCACGTAATCCAATATTAATTATTAATCTTTTAAAATACGTATAAATACAAATTACATGGAGTATGTATTTTAAAACTATATAATTATATGAATTCAACAAGATCCACTTACCTATGTTTTTTATTATATAAAATGTGATAAAATGAAGTCAAAGTTAATAAATAAATTAAAGAATTGAACAGCAACAAAAGTTCTAGGGGCCAATAATTATGGGACAGAGGGATTAATATATGTAAACTACTTTAACTTGAAACATGGACCTCTAATTTAAAAGAAAATTAAAATCCATTTTTTTCTTGAACTATGTTCAAAACTAAACGCTCCTAGTCGTGAACACAAACGAGAATAAATTTTTTAAGAATACTAATTAAATTTTAATTCCATAGAAGAAACTTATGAACATATTATATTGCCACGGTTGAAATTGAAAATTCATATAAATGATTAATAGGAGTATGAACTATATACTCCCATAACAATAACCTTTCGAAATGTGAACCAAATCACCTGTTTGCTTGTCATCAATTCCAAAGTCATGATTTTGCGAAGCTCTCTCCAGGTCTCTCCATAGGGTGCTGAGGACACATTGGAGTACCCATAACTGATTGTGTCGAGAGCGTAGAGACGGGTCCTTCCAGAAAAGGCAACATCGTGGTTTTTGAAGATGTCCCGAGCCCTGTCGGGTGAAGACACAACTATTGCAGGCACGGATCCCAGCTGCAAGTACATGAGATCGCCGAATTTCTCGGACAGGCTTCGAAGGGACCGATGAGGCAGCTTTCCTATCTGATGGAGGTTGCCTATGATGGGGAGCTTTGGGGGCCCTGGAGGAAGCCTGTTGGTATGGGTTTTGGTTTTGGTTTTCACTAAGGAGAAGGAAATTGAAATGACAATGATGAACAACATGAAGGGAATTTCAAAACCCATTTTTGGTAGAGTTTTGAGAAAGATTGTGCTTGCAAAATTATTGCTCATGATTTATTTCATTTTGTTATAGGCGCACAAATTCAATTGATTGTGCCACCCTCTATGTGAATAGGACCTACAGGGAATGATTCTAATTTGGAAAAATGCAAATATGTTCTTGTCCGGAATATGACACAAGTCCCACATCGGTTGTATAATAAAAAAATTACTTGAAAGTGATCTTCATTAGTATTATGAGGCTTCTAAGAAGGGATTGGTTGCGGTGCAATCAACAAGATCCGCAGCACATCAAGGCACCAATCTCAACCGTTCATTTAAAATCCAACGGTTCAAAATGTAAAATGGTAAAATTGTCCAAAAAATATATAACGGTCAAGTCGCTGAAATATACGTAGGTTATCGCTGAAAATATTGTTGCATGTCGCTGAAATACACATAGTCCGTCGCTGAAATACATACAGCTCATTGCTGAAAAATGTTAAACCAAAGAATTGAAGTTTCAACGTTATGAAGTCGCTGAAATGAACATTATCAAGACGCTGAAAAATAATATAGCATGTCGCTGAAATATACTATATTGTGTCGCTGAAATATATTATACTTCGTAACATACAGAAGCCGCGCTAACAACATTATGCCCGTCGCTGAAATATTAACAAATCGCTGAAATGTCTACAAATTGTCGCTGAAAAGTACTACGTGTATTTTGAAGTAATATGACAAAATTACATTTTTACCTTTTAAGTTAATCTTAACCGTCGATTTACAAAGTGAATCAACGGCTATGGGAGGCCGCAGTACATCAAGACAAATGTTTTAATTGCACCCTAACTTCTCCCTTTTTAGAAACCCGAAATTAAAACTGTGCGAGCTCAACTCAAAACTGGGCCATAGGCGCTGTTTGGGAATTAGCTGTTAGTTGTTAACTGATTCTGTGAGTAATAATTAATTAAAATTAACTGTTTCACAATTTCGAGACTAACCTTTTGCCTAGAATAAGCTAAAATCCAAAATGCCCCGAAAAGGAGAAAATTTGAAATTTAAGATAAGACGAGAAATGAATCTATATCGCAGCTCGCACTAGAGAATACTGGGTCTTATTCCCGGTAGTCTTTCAAAAAGTATTTTGCTATTTACAGCGATTTTAAAAAGAGCTGATTGAACACTATTTTAAGTTATTTTGTCTTTTCAAATAAGCTCATATTGTGAAACAAATTAGCTGATTGGATTTAGTTGTTTTGCCAAATAGGCCTATATCATTTGATAAATGATGGAATTCAATTCTTGAGAGAGCAAGCTGTTCATCTTTTCGAGCAGTTTTTGGTAGTGGTGGACAATTCAATGATAGGGAGCTTTGCGGACCCTGGAGGAAGTCTGTGTAATTAATTATATATTGAAGTGGTTTTTGATTTTGCTTTCTATTGCGACAAGAAAATTCAGAGGAAAAATGATAGATGACTAACATATTTATGAAGTGTTTCAATTTGAATCAATGCTGAGAAAGTGAAATATTTTGTGGTTGCAAGCTTTCTAAGATAGTTTTATAAGCGCAACAAAAGCGAAGTTGCATCTCGACAATAAATGATAATTTAGAGAAAATACAGATATAGTTTGATGATGTTGGTAGAGAATAGATTTTTAGTATAATTGTTGTAGTCCAACATCACCCAATTGTAGAAAAAATACAGATATCTTTGAAATACTGCCAACAAGATATTTTTTATTCTTTTTTGGTAATCATGGAAACTTCAATGTCAATGGTTCCCGCGTTGGATAAATTATAGGAGGTGTGATCTTAGGGCCCGTTTGGATTGACTTTTGAAAAAAGCAGAAGCCAAAAGTAGAAGCAGAAGCAGAAGTCAAAAGCAAAAGCGTGTAACTTTTGTGTTTGGATGGAATGTTTGAAAAGCGGCTTTTTCTAAAAAATATGTTTGGATGAATAAAAATGAAAAGTACTTTTAGAGTGTGGTAATTACCAAAAAGGACATGGTATTTAATATGATAATAAGATATATTTATAGTGTAATTTATATTAAGTAGTGGGGGTATTTAAGTCCTTGCACATTTTACGAGGTGCTTTTGGCTTCTGCTTTTGGAAGAAGCACCACCTGGGCTGCTTCTCCCAGAAGCACTTTTTTCGCTTTTCGAGGTGCTTTTGCTTTTTCTTAAAAGCCAAAACAAACACCTAATTTCTACTAGAAATGCTTTTGACATAAGCAAAAGCTAAAAGCACCTCCCTAGAAGTCAATCCAAACGGGCTCAGTGGAAGTCTCCTAGGATGTATAGTGCGTGAATGAAATCAAAAGGCGTTGAAAAGTGTTCATTTTGGCTTATGGGATCAATTTTCACTTACGAATCAGCAGCATCCGTATTTCCTACTCCCACGGTTTTTTTTAACCTTACCCTTTGCGTAGTTGATACTATTCATCCAGTAGTTTTGATTTAACTTTTTAACACAATTATATAAGATAAAATATAGTCATGTAAGATATTGTTGGATTCGTCTAATTGCGTTGTTTTAGAATATATTTTTTTTTATCATTTTTACTTATATATAATTTGAGTTATTAATGATTAAAAATGTATATTGGATAACGTGCAGAATAGGAATGGAGAAGTTATAGAAAAACGGAGGGAGTATCTGTCACAGTCTCACAGACGAATTAGTGAAATTAGGCCAAAAGCCTCAAACAAAAGAAGATATCCAACTAGAGCAGAATGATATTGGAAGCCATCACACTCACAGTCGACCCAACCACGACTTCTATTGCCAAATCTAAATTCTCCACAGAACAGATGATTGTCAGATCAGATGGAACCAAGTGAAAAAGTGTATTAACCATAACTTATTTTCTTTAATTTATTACTTATACTATTAATTAAATTGCATACCATAATAGAACTAACAAACCAGACCTAATTACATTAAACCAAAATTAATTAGACTAGACCAGAACAAAATTATTTCTTTAATTTTTAATATTTTAATTAATAATAACTAAAATTATGAAATCCAAATAATAATAATAAAATTAATTTCAAACATGAGTTGATTTTAATGTGCATGATTTATTTTTAAGTAGTTGAAAATTATGATTTCTACTCAATTTCGTTTAATTTGCCCTTGGATTCCACATTTCTTGTTCATAAAGATGATGAAGAAGAATATGAGAAAAAATCAATGAAATTTTTTTGGGGAAGATGATTTATTTTTATGTCGGAGATGGTGTGGTGCGGATTTTTAATGGTGCAGACGTGCGGAATTTATCCGCAACAATTAATCATTTTCATCATCCAATGATTGAGATCATTTGTAGGGTTAGTTTCGTAATTTTACTTAATATGTATTTTATATAGCATGTCGCTGAGAATGACTAAATTAAGTCTTTGAATTGTGTTGGTCTTGTCGCTGAATTTGCATAGGTCATGTCGCTGAAATGTGTATGCAAAGTCACTGAGATGCGTTCAAATTCATAGAACTATGTCGCTGAAATGTATAAAATTGTGTCGTTGTAATGAATACAATAATGTCGCTGAATTGCATATCCCATGTCGCTGAATTGGTATTGGTCGTGTCGCTGAATTATGAAAGGCTCCGTCACTGAGATGCGTTTAAAATCGCAATGAACTTCAAATTGCTCTAACTTCAAACGTCGCTGAGATGAACACAATAATGTCGCTGATTTGCATTGGCCTCGTCGCTGAGTTGGATTGGCTCCGTCGCTGAGACGTGTATGTCATGTCGCTGAATTGTATATCCTTTGTAAAATTACGAAACTAACCCTACAGATGATCTCAACCGTTGGATAATGAAAATGATCGACGGTTGCGGATAAAATCCGCACGTCCGCACCATTAAAAATCCGCACCATAACCTTGCCCTTTTTATATATTGCTATTTGTCATATTGGAAACTGCTAGTTAAATTAACATATCTTGCAAATAGTGATATTACAATCATTCGAGACATATTTTATTATTGGCTAAATGTATAAAGTGTATTTTTTTTGTTGGATAGTCTAAACATATTATGAAAAAGATGAACCATGCCTGTCTCTTGGAGCGAATTTCTGGTGGGAATCCATGATACACAAATTAAAAGTGATGATAGCCAAATATATAAAAGGACTTGTTCTACACGTAGTTTTGTGAGCTTATGGGAACTTTGATAGCTTTTAATTTTATATTAAAATTGTGTTCCCGTTCTGTACACTAGCTTTTGAGAGCTGTAGCTACAATTTGAAGCTCTACAAATAGAAGCTACCTAAGATAGCGTTCAAAAAAAGCTAGCAAGTTTATTTATGCCAATCACAATTTTAACCCAATAATCAACCCACTATCCAATAGTCTACAAAAATATTTGTCATTTTATGTCATTTTATAAATTTTATAACAGCTATAGCTAGTTGTATCAAATACTTAAATAAAACTAACCGTTACATCTCCCACAGCTCCAACTTTTTACAGCTCCATCCCGCAGCTCCAGCTCCGTGTGCAGGGCTGACATGAAGTATTGATTATTGAAGTGTAAATGTGTAATTCCATCAACAAAGGACTCAACTGAAAAAAGAGTCAAAGATAATGAAAATGCAAATACTAGAAATAGAAATGGACCAAATGGGCCTTTGGTGAACCTAAAAAATTATCCCAAAACCCAATCATGAAATTGCCACAAAGACAAGAAAAGAAAAGACAACCCATTTCATATTTGTCTGCAATTATCCGCCGCATTGTAGAGGGTGTTTGGATAAGTTGTAGGAAAATGGATTATCTGCTTATTGCGTTTTCAAAACGCAAATAATCAGTTTAACCGCTGCAAACCTGATTATTTGCGTTTTGATAACGCAATAAGCAGATAATCTATTTTATATCGCCAGTCCAAACACGCTCGTAGTTGTAAACTCCTTCCCTCACACCCTCGTCGCACTCGCACCTCTCCTCCTCCCTTATCCTATTCCAGTTTCCACCCAGACTTCTCCACTCTTCCTTTCTCGTCTCCACTGAAAATACCTTTAAAAATCATGTCTTTTGCTACCCAATCGATGCTGAAGCCCCCTTCAATGGCGACAAATGCCTGCATAATTTCACCGCCATCACTGTGCGCCGTTTCAAAAGCTTCGTATCCCAATTCCGTACCGCGTCTATCCATCCCCTTGAAGCCCGTTAAATTCCATCTCTGCTGCACCGGCTCCAAGTCCGTTTTCTTGCCGAGTTTGTTCGCGGGAAAGACGAAAGAGCCCTTTTTGAGAGTCTCCGTTATCGCTGCCCAAGAAGAGGACAACACGGTTCTGGTCGAGGAGGAGCAACTTGGGGGGGAATTCAATTGGGGAAATGAGGGACAGGATAGCGATGGAAAAAATGATAAATAGGTCCTTTTTCTTTTCAAAAAATTCAAATCAGTCATTTTTCTATTTTATTACCAAAACAGTCCTCTACAAATGCTAATTATGTCCAAATCAGTCTTTTTTTCATTAATTATATTCTAATTGCTGACGTGGCAAGGGTTTTAATTTAAACCTGACATGTGTGCATAATATTAGTCCTTTTTCTTTTATCTTTTGTCAATTCAGTCCTAGACTTTTATTTTGTTCTATTTAGTCCTCTACCCCAATCACTCATTTTTATATTAATTGGCCTCAAACCTTTCAAATTATTTCATTTTAGGCCCAGAACCTTAAATTTTTTATTATTACTAATCCATTTATCAAATAAATGCACAACATACTTCCATAAATAAAATTAAACACCAAACCTCATATATTGGGTTTGACTGCTTTGTTATCGGGTCTTTCAAGTACCGGAATTTTACGGACTCTCTCTAATAACCACTCGACCGCAACCGATTGTTCATTGATTTTGGTTTCCTTCAGTAACAATCAACAGAATCTTACTTTGCGTCCTACCTTAGGATGTAGCAATATTTGAGTAAATGATTTAACTTGAATTTTTGGAAGGTTATGGATACAGGAAGCCTTGGTTTTATTGAAAAATATTAATATTATTAAAAATATTAAAAAAATAGCCTGAATTTTATTGTCCACAAAGTATGATTGTGCTGATTGTTGCTGAAGGAAACCAGAACCAATGAACCATCGTTACGGTCGGGTGGTTAGAGAGAGTCTGTAAAATTCGGAACTTCGAAGACCCGGTAACAAGGCAGTCAAACCCAATGTATGAGGTTTGGTATTTAATTTTATTTACCGAAGTATGTTGGGCATTTATTTGATAAATGTATTAGTAATAATAAAAAATTTAAGGTTCTGGCCTAAAATGAAATAATTTGAAAGGTTTGAGGCCAATTAATATAAAAATGAGTGATTGGGGTAGAGGACTAAATAGAACAAAATAAAAGTTTAGGACTGAATTGGCAAAAGATAAAAGAAAAAGGACTAATATTATGCACACGTGTTAGGTTTAAATTAAAACGCTTGCCACGTCAGCAATTAGAATATAATTAGTGAAAAAAGGACTGATTTGGACATAATTAGCATTTGTAGAGGACTGTTTTGGTAATAAAATAGAAAAAGGACTGATTTGAATTTTTTGAAAAGAAAAAGGACCTATTTATCCTTTTTTCCGGATAGCGATGGAGGCGTGGAGGCCGTGGGCGACGCGGGAGAGAGTGATGGAGCGTACGAGGAGCCCTCGGAGGAAGCCAAGGTTTATGTGGGCAATTTGCCCTATGATGTCGATAGCGAGAATTTGGCAAAGCTTTTTGAGGAAGCTGGGACTGTGGAACCCAAGTTTTTTCAAAATATTTCAATTTTAGCTCCTTACACGATTTAATTTGTGTTAAAATGTTAGTTGGAGTTTTAGGTTTAAAAATGGCTAATTAATTTCAATTAAATAGTCCTTTGGAAAAATATTATTTTAAATTATTCAATGATCAACAACTAGAATTTAGAAGACATTTCATTATAGAAAATTTAAATGTCACTATTTGAAATTTAGATTTTATGCAAAATTTTATGGGGTGTTATAATCTACCCTCCTTAAAATTGAGTTTATGAGTTACCGCCAGAAATTTCAATAATGGGCCGATGCTACCGCTAGAAATTTTGAAAAGTCTCAGCATCTGCCTGGAGCACCCTCTCCGGCGCACTGCCCACATAAGACCGGTGGGATCCGCTCAAATTGAAGAGGATTCCCACTGGAGCGGGGAGGGAGCTTTAGGCAATGTGGTTTGGATATTTGTTCACTCCAACGGTCCTACGCTGGGTGGCACCCGCCTTAACCAGTAAGCTGATAGCTGGGGCTTCTTCAAGTCTGGCAGAAGGCGTTAGGATGCAGTCGGTGAGCTTGACCATACCTTAAATAGAGAAAAATCAAAAAAAAAAAACTTACTTATAAATTTCCATTTTTACCCTCCAACTAAACCATTTCGTAATAAATGTCAAGATTAGGGGTGTAAATGAGACTGATAGGTTCGTGAATTGTTCGAGCTCGGCTCGGTCAAAATTCGGTTCAAGCTCGACTCGAAATGGCTCGGCTCGTAACACACATGATCTCAAGCCGAGTCAACCACTATTCGGCTCGAAAGCTCGATAATAGGATCGATTTATATATACATATTTATTTATTATTAAATATAGAAATTATATAAAATATTAAAAGTATAGTATTGTTATTGTTTATATCTTTTAACTTTTAAATTAAAAATATATTATTAATTAAATATATATTTTTAAAATTATTTAAATATGTAGATTAAATTAATATAATTAAAAATATACAATATATTAAATATAATTTCTTTTATAAATTATGTGAGAATGAAAATGATACTAGTTCGAGCTCGGCTCGACTCGGTCAACACGACTCGAAGTAGCTCGGTCAACGCTCGGCTCGAATTCTTATAAGCTCAAGCCGAGCTTACAACTATTCGGGCTCGACTCGGCTCGTTTACACCCCTAGTCAAGATATAGCATTTATGTAAAGTAATAGGCAATATAGTAAAAACATAACATAACTACCTAAAACTACCTAAAAATAATAATTATTGTGGAACACTTTTTCATCTCTAAAAATACTACTATTTTGGAAGGGAGGGAGTAAGAGATAACAAACTCCAAGTCTGATAGTAGATCCATATATACACCTCATAAGGTCACATTCAAATCTTATTTATTTCATTTCATTTCATTTCGATCGTCCACTATTAACTTACCACATGGAGCTAAGCATATTAAATCTGACACATATATGCATTGTTATACCGACAGCTTCAATTAATTGGCTTTGCGACAAGGACAAGAGGAGTATTCCTATGCATTGTTATACCGACAGCTTCCTCCGTATCGATATCCGTCGCAGAAATCCCTTCTGGAAGTTCCCAATCGAAGTGAAGCAAAAGATTTGCAAGCGCCAAATACACCAATGGCATAGCAAAATTGATTCCAGGACACTTCCTCCTGCCAGAACCAAATGGTAATAACTCATAGTGTTGCCCTTTATAATCCACCTCACTATTTGCAAACCTCTCCGGCAAGAATTCCTCAGGGTTTTCCCAATATTTCGGGTCTCTTGATATTGCGGATGCATTGAAGATAACCCTAGTTTTTGCAGGGATTTCATACTTGTTCTCAATGATGCATTTCTTTATGGTGTCCCTAGGGACAAGCAATGGAGCTGGTGGATGGAGACGAAACGACTCTTTTACCACTTGCTTTAGGTATGTGAGTTTTGGTAGGTCGTCTTCTTCTATTCTCCCCTTTCCTTCACTTATTTCTCTCACTTCTTGTTGTGCTTTCTTTCTCGATGTTGGATTTCTCATCAGCTCTGTCATTGTCCATTCGATTGTTGTTGCAGAAGTATCTGTTCCGGCTATGAAAACATCCTACAACCAAGTTCAAAAGTATCAGTCATTGTGCATGTTTGAATGCAAGCATATATCAGATTTCACTAGTAGAATTGAGCATCAGATAGACATTTGACCAGTATATAATAATATCAAATCAAATTTAATAAAAAAGATGCTGCTTAGATAGCATATACTAACAAGGAAAATTTTGCGATCTACTATTTGTTCCTCAATATGCTTCAAAATCTAGCATATTAACCCAAATATGATCCCAATGTGTTACTTAGAAGTATATAGGTTGGTCACACATGCTATATACTCTATATGCTCCGGAATATGTTTGCAACCAAAACAAACCCAGTACTGAATAACATAGTAGGAAACCAATAGAAGGAAATCTGGAGAAGCCTTTTGTTTGCATTGGAGGCTTTATTTTCTACTTACCCATGTTTTTTAAATAATTGCATCATTTCTATATTTCACACAATCCAATAAATATTTTTAACCAATAATAGCTCATATTGTATGTAAATAAAAATTATAAAAAAAAAATTGATATTCTAAAACTATGTGATTAGACGAATTTAACAAGATCTCACTTGATTATATTTTTCTTATATAACTATACTAAAAAAATTTAATCTATGAATCAATTAAAAAATAACGGACCAAGTGTTTCTTTTCCATTCCTAATGTAGAAATTATTAAGAAAAATAAAAATGGAATTAAAGTTGCACAAAAATTATTGCAACATCAAAAATAAATG
Organism: Hygrophila difformis; assembly: GCA_030278955.1. NCBI lineage: Eukaryota > Viridiplantae > Streptophyta > Magnoliopsida > Lamiales > Acanthaceae > Hygrophila > Hygrophila difformis. The sequence continues at coordinate 82,550,511 of JAOANR010000001.1, forward strand.
AGGCAACCAAATGCTATGAAGTCCCTTTTATTATACAAGCGTGTCCCCTATATATATGAGCCAATAATAATGCTATATGGTCCCTTTCATCATCTTAAGGTCCCCACCAAATTAAAGACTTTGTAAGCCATTAAATTTTGTCCCCAACTTGGATTAGATTGCAACAAAAAAGCTTGCCGTCGTCCATTCAAAACTCACCACAAAAATTAAATAAAATCTAAGGATAGAAATAAGTTCCTATAAATGTATAGGTTGTAGCTATTATGTAGTGAAAGACTTTTCTTCACGGATGCAGATAGTAATTTCAACGTTTAATTTGGTACTATATATATATATATATATATATAATTCTCTCATTATATGGAGAATAATTTCACTCGTGTATATAAAAGATTGGGGTGTTATCTTATAACGATAAAGTTTTTAGTTGTCGATATATCTTTAGCGACACATAAGTGTCAATGTTTATTAAAAAAAAAAAAAAAAGGAGGGAGGAGGGTAATAGTTTCGTACCATAAGAACACCCTTGATTTGTCGATCAGTTAGGGCAACTGTCTGTTCCGGATTCTTCTGAATCCGAAGCAAGACGTCGACGATATCTTTGGGATCCTGTTCGGCCCTCCTCGGATCTCCATGCTGTTCAATTACCCAGTTGAAAAACCTGTCTATATCCTGACATTGCTCGCGCAGCCGCCTGTCGGTGCCATTGAACTTGTTAATCCATCCCAGCCACGGGAAATAATCAGCAATGTTGAACTCGGCAGCCAGGTGCTGTATCTCGTTCAAATTGTGCTTGAATCCACGCCGGTCGTCATTGTCTCTATCAACAGGGCCGAAGGCCACTCGCGACACGACTTTGTTGGACATGGAAAAGGCCATCGCACTTAAATCAATTGGGCCTGAAATAGTTTTGGCTATTCGATCAATCATTGCTGCCACCTCTTCAGCTCGTACGTGTTCGAAAGATTGGACCTGTTGTTCGAATATGATATCTTTAAATAGTAATTAAAGGAAGATAAGAACGATGCTTCGACACATGGCTCGTTTCTTAGGATGTAAAGTCAAATGTGGATAGAAAATAGGAAAGGGGTTCTTTGGAAAAATGAAATAAAAGGCAATAATTAAGTCTGATTTGCTGGATTTGCATTTCTATTTGAATACGACAAGAAAGTTCAATAATGCGGGGTGGAACCGGCAAATCTTTGTCCCATCCAGAAAAATAGATGCACTTCAATGATTGCCTCAAAAGAGCACGCAATTGAATTGCAATTTTGTGGTTTTCCTGATATACTCCCTACCTTTTCCAAAAATTGAAACATTCTAATATTTCACGCAATCCAATACATATTTTTAACCTTTAATACCTTTAATTGTATAAAAGTAAAAATTATAAAATTTAGATAATATAAATCTACGTGATTAGACGAATCTAACAAGATCTCACTTGACTATGTTTTATCTAATATAACTGTATTAAAAAGTCGAATCAAAGTTACTCAATATGAATAGTAGTTACTATGCCAATATTTCATTTATTTGAGGACGGAGGGAGTATATTATATATTTCTTAGTATTTTAAAACATATATATGTAGACGTCTCAAATTTAAAAATAGATAAATAAATGAAGTACTATAAATTAGGATAAAAGTAACCTCCCATCAATCCCCTATTCACCATATAAATTTTAAATTTTTGTTGCTGAACAACCTATACATGATGGAAATTCATATCACCCTGTTATATATATATATATATATTTCTAACCCAAACGCCAGAGAAGGTCTATTCTCACTTATAAAATCAGCTTTTGTTTTATATAGTATATGTTGTCTAATTAATACCTTGAAGTTAACTTTTCAATATATACCCTAATTAAGCACAACATATGCATGGTGGAACTTAGACATCAAGAGACATGATGACATGTTACATAATAATAAGACAGCCGTCATAAAAGGTTTAATTTAGAACTATCTTTATGATAAGTAGTATCCTTACATTACAAAATTTACACTCCATTTTTGCACGTAATCCAATATATATATTAATTATTAATCTTTTAAAATACGTATAAATACAAATTACATGGAGTATGTATTATAAAACTATATAATTATAAGAATTCAACAAGATCCACTTACCTATGTTTTTTATTATATAAATTGTGATAAAATGAAGTCAAAGTTAATAAATAAATTAAAGAATTGAACAGCAACAAAAGTTCTAGGGGCCAATAATTTTGGGACAGAGGGATTAATATATGTAAACTACTTTAACTTGAAACATGGACCTCTAATTTAAAAGAAAATTAAAATCCATTTTTTTCTTGAACTATGTTCAAAACTAAACGCTCCTAGTCGTGAACACAAACGAGAATAAATTTTTTAAGAATACTAATTAAATTTTAATTCCATAGAAGAAACTTATGAACATATTATATTGCCACGGTTGAAATTGAAAATTCATATAAATGATTAATAGGAGTATGAACTATATACTCCCATAACAATAATCTTTCGACATGTGAACCAAATCACCTGTTTGCTTGTCATCAATTCCAAAGTCATGATTTTGCGAAGCTCTCTCCAGGTCTCTCCATAGGGTGCTGAGGACACATTGGAGTACCCATAACTGATTGTGTCGAGAGCGTAGAGACGGGTCCTTCCAGAAAAGGCAACATCGTGGTTTTTGAAGATGTCCCGAGCCCTGTCGGGTGAAGACACAACTATTGCAGGCACGGATCCCAGCTGCAAGTACATGAGATCGCCGAATTTCTCGGACAGGCTTCGAAGGGACCGATGAGGCAGCTTTCCTATCTGATGGAGGTTGCCTATGATGGGGAGCTTTGGGGGCCCTGGAGGAAGCCTGTTGGTGTGGGTTTTGGTTTTGGTTTTCACTAAGGAGAAGGAAATTGAAATGACAATGATGAACAACATGAAGGGAATTTCAAAACCCATTTTTGGGAGAGTTTTGAGAAAGATTGTGCTTGCAAAATTATTGCTCATGATTTATTTCATTTTGTTATAGGCGCACAAATTCAATTGATTGTGCCACCTCTATGTGAATGGGACCTACAGGGAATGATTCTAATTTGGAAAAATGCAAATATGTTCTTGTCCGGAATATGACACAAGTCCCACATCGGTTGTGTAATAAAAAAATTACTTGAAAGTGATCTTCATTAGTATTATGAGGCTTTTAAGAAGGGGTTGGTTGCGGTGCAATCAACAAGATCCGCAGCACATCAAGGCACCAATCTCAACCGTTCATTTAAAATCCAACGGTTCAAATGTAAAAGGGTAAAATTGTCCAAAAAATATATAACGGTCAAGTCGCTGAAATATACGTAGGTTATCGCTGAAAATATTGTCGCATGTCGCTGAAATACACATAGTTCGTCGCTGAAATACAAACAGCTCATCGCTGAAAAATGTTAAACCAAAGAATTGAAGTTTCAACGTTATGAAGTCGCTGAAATGAACATTATCAAGACGTTGAAAAATAATATAGCATGTCGCTGAAATATACTATATTGCGTCGCTGAAATATATTATACTTCGTAACATACAGAAGCCGCGCTAACAACATTATGCCCTTCGCTGAAATATTAACAAATCGCTGAAATGTCTACAAATTGTCGCTGAAAAGTACTACGTGTATTTTGAAGTAATATGACAAAATTACATTTTTACCTTTTAAGTTAATCTTAACCGTCGATTTACAAAGTGAATCAACGGCTATGGGAGGCCGCAGTACATCAAGACAAATGTTTTAATTGCACCCTAACTTCTCCCTTTTTAGAAACCCGAAATTAAAACTGTGCGAGCTCAACTCAAAACTGGGCCATAGGCGCTGTTTGGGAATTAGCTGTTAGTTGTTAACTGATTCTGTGAGTAATAATTAATTAAAATTAACTGTTTGACAATTTCGAGACTAACCTTTTGCCTAGAATAAGCTAAAATCCAAAATGCCCCGAAAAGGAGAAAATTTGAAATTTAAGATAAGACGAGAAATGAATCTATATCGCAGCTCGCACTAGAGAATACTGGGTCTTATTCCCGGTAGTCTTTCAAAAAGTATTTTGCTATTTACAGCGATTTTAAAAAGAGCTGATTGAACACTATTTTAAGTTATTTTGTCTTTTCAAATAAGCTATTTTATCTCATATTGTGAAACAAATTAGCTGATTGGATTTAGTTGTTTTGCCAAATAGGCTATATCATTTGATAAATGATGGAATTCAATTCTTGAGAGAGCAAGCTGTTCATCTTTTCGAGCAGTTTTTGGTAGTGGTGGACAATTCAATGATAGGGAGCTTTGCGGACCCTGGAGGAAGTCTGTGTAATTAATTATATATTGAAGTGGTTTTTGATTTTGCTTTCTATTGCGACAAGAAAATTCAGAGGAAAAATGATAGATGACTAATATATTTATGAAGTGTTTCAATTTGAATCAATGCTGAGAAAGTGAAATATTTTGTGGTTGCAAGCTTTCTAAGATAGTTTTATAAGCGCAACAAAAGCGAAGTTGCATCTCGACAATAAATGATAATTTAGAGAAAATACAGATATAGTTTGATGATGTTGGTAGAGAATAGATTTTTAGTATAATTGTTGTAGTCCAACATCACCCAATTGTTCTTCAATTGTAGAAAAAATATGTAAAGATTAGATCCACCGAATTGTTGTTCAATAACTCCGAATCACCCAACCATGAAAAACGGAATGTAATACATCAACAAAGGACTCAACTAGGGGTGTTAATGAGCCAGGGTAGTTCGCGAACAGTTCGAGCTCGGTTCGGTCAAAATTCGACTTGAATAGGCTCGACTCGAGTTCGAGTTCGACTCGAGTAATTTACAAACCAAGCCGAACACCTTTAAGTTCGGCTCGAAAAGCTCGCGAACAGGCTCGTATTCTATTAACTTATAATACAAGTCTCATATAATACATATCATTTGAAATGTCATACATTATGCAATTAATGCATCTCCTATTAAAGGGGTATGGAATGAAGAAGTATTTATTTATTAGTAAATATATCTATTTTTATACATATATTTATATATTAGTAAATATAGAAGTTATATAAAATATTAAAAGTTAAAGTGTGCCTGGATCAAACATGACATATTTATTGGGACAAATTGAATAATTTTTAAATTATAAATATATTCTTAAAATTATTTAAATATATAGATTAAATAAAGTATACATAGTTAAATATATGCAATATATTAAATATAATTTCTTTTATAAATTATGTGAAAATGGAAATGAGACTGTTCGAGCTCGGCTCGATTTCGTCAAAGCTCGGTCAACGCTCTGCTCGAAGTAGCTCGGTCAACGTTCGGCTCGGGCAAAGCTCGGCTCGAATTCTTACGAGCTCAAACCGAGCTTACCAGTGTTCGGTCTCAGTTCGGCTCGTTAACACCCCTAGACTCAACTGAAAAAAGAGTCAAAGATAATGAAAATGCAAATACTAGAAATAGAAATGGACCAAATGGGCCTTTGGTGAACCCAAAAAATTATCCCAAAACCCAATCATGAAATTGCCACAAAGACAAGAAAAGAAAAGACAACCCATTTCATATTTGTCTGCAAATATCCGCCGCATTGTAGTTGTCTACTCCTCCCTTCACACCCTCGTCGCACTCGCACCTCTCCTCCTCCCTTATCCTATTCCAATTTCCACCCACATACTTCTCCACTCTTCCTCTCTCGTCTCCGCTGAAAATACCTTTAAAAATCATGTCTTTTGCTACCCAATCGATGCTGAAGCCCCCTTCAATGGCGACGAATGCCTGCATAATTTCACCGCCATCACTGTGCGCCGTTTCAAAAGCTTCTTATCCCAATTCCGTACCGCGTCTATCCATCCCTTTGAAGCCCGTTAAATTCCATCTTTGTTGCACGAGCTCCAAGTCCGTTTTCTTGCCGAGTTTGTTCACGGGAAAGACGAAAGAGCCCTTTTTGAGAGTCTCCGTTATCGCGGCCCAAGAAGAGGACAACACGGTTCTGGTCGAGGAGGAGCAACTTGAGGGGGAATTCAATTGGGGAAATGAGGGGCAGGATAGCGATGGAGGCGTGGAGGCCGTGGGTGACGCGGGTGAGAGTGATGGAGCGTACGAGGAGCCCTCGGAGGAAGCCAAGGTTTATGTGGGCAATTTGCCCTATGATGTCGATAGCGAGAATTTGGCAAAGCTTTTTGAGGAAGCTGGGACTGTGGAAATTGCTGAGGTATGGGAATTTTTTGGATTAGGTGTTTTGGAATTTAGGGGTTTTCGATTAATGGTGTGTGGATTGTGCTTTTTTCAGGTTATTTACAACAGGGAGACTGACCAAAGTCGGGGCTTTGGATTTGTGACAATGAGCACTGAGGAGGAAGCGGAGAAGGCTGTCGAAATGTTCTATCGTTATGTGAGTGTCATTCCTTTTGGACGTTATTAGATTTTGCAAAAATGTACCTTGCTCTTTATGTATGTGTATGCTGTCCGAATCATGGGAGTTTTAGCAATTCGGTTACTGTGTTGAAGATAAGAGATTCAGTATATGCAGTAATAGAAAAGATTGGTCCCTGAAACCCCATTGAGTAATAAGGAGAAAGAAAGGTAACTAATTAAGAAATGCGTAGCTTAAAATATTTCTTGGAATGTACTCAATTAACACTCAAAATTCAAAAGTGCTGAATCGCTAGTATACACAAAAGTAATATTTATATTTCCTATATGAGTTAGTTACTTAGTTGGAAATATTTATTCAATGCTTTTGAGGGTCAATTCAACTCTTACGATGGTTAATTCAGCATGTCTGTCGCTTCCGAGTTTTAGGAGCTTCTGTTATATATGGAATGTAGTCATATGGGTGGGGTTTTTTTTTTTTTTTTTTTTTTTGGGGGGGGGGGGGGGGGGGGGGGGGGACGTTGGTTGAAGGTTAACTTTGATTAATGTCGGCAAGATATTTATTGTGGTGTTTTTATGCCTTTGTTCTGATGGAATAGTGCTTGTGTGTGTATATAGATTTGGGGGAGTGGCAGGGTGACCCATACACTAATACACACATACTTCGGTTAATGTTTTTACCATTTATGACGTCGTCTTAATGAATCAAGTATTTGTTTAATTATTTAGTTTCACTATAACTGCAATTAAAGTGACTTAATCGATTGAATGGGTTTGAATGTCATAATAAACTAAAGTCCGGTCTTAATAGTTCAAACTCCATACTTGAAATTCAAATCTCACTTACTTTTATCAAACAGGCAATTAGTGTAAACTTTTATTGTTGCAATTTTGTGTTGACTGTAGATTCGATAGATGTCGTTGGCTATTGAGTTTGGTTTTCTTGGTAAGATATTGGAATTCAAATCACCTGTCAATTTTTTATTACCTTAAGTGATGGAGTTCACCCTTGGGATAGCATTCTATTTTTAGGACAATCGTAACTTGGTTTCTCAAGATTATAATTCCTCTCAATGCAACTGAGATTAATATTTCATCTTCAAGTATTGTCAATTGTGGGCTGTTATTGTGGTAACATGTATAACAAGTCATTTCTTAGTTTCGTATTTATGCTGGTTTCGTATGTTGATTCATTTACTTGCAAAAGCTCCTTCAATTCAGTTATTTTATGTGCACAATATCATTGATAACAAATCTTGGAGTACACATGCATTCTTTTACGAGTTGGTTAACTGATCAACCTTATTACCAAGGGTCTAGGTTACCGTTCACTAACTGAAATTCAAAACTAGTTGGTTTCTTTAACGCCTTCAAATTCAAATTGGAAATCTTTAACCTGCAATGCATTGTGGAGCATCCCTGCCACATGTAAAAACTATTCAATTATTTAAATTTATTGCTTCCATGTAAGAAGAGTTAAATTTAATATATTTACTGTGTTTTATAGGGAAGTACTGTTTGCTTTTGAGTGTTTGATTTTCTTAATCTCTGTGACTTTTATCCTTCATGTAAGATGCACAAAAATTTTCATACATCATTCCACCTTTTGAACAGGATTACAATGGCAGAATCTTGACGGTTAATAAAGCTGCTCCTAGAGGATCAAAGCCTGACCGCCCACCTAGGGTGTTTGAAACTAGTTACAGAATATATGTTGGAAACCTCCCATGGAATATCGATGATGGTCGTCTTGAGCAGGTCTTCAGCGAACATGGCAAAGTTGTGAGTGCTCGGGTAGTCTCTGATAGGGAGACTGGAAGGTCACGTGGTTTTGGTTTTGTAGTGATGTCGAGTGAGGCAGAAATGAATGATGCTATTGCCAACCTTGATGGGCAGGTAACCTTCCACGTTTCTTATTATAATTGTTGTTGTTATTATTATATCCCATTAGATGTGTTGCTCCAAAACAAACCGAACACAATGATACCAACAATATGAATTTCTTTACCTTTTTTTCCTTTCCTCTGGTTTGTTGGGTGTTTAAATTTCACACTGTGATTTTGTTGTTTATGGTTCTACTGTAGAGTTTGGATGGGAGAGCAATAAGAGTAAACATTGCCGAAGAGAGGCCAAGGCGCAGATTTTGATTGGATTTCCACCGAAATGTGGACTTTCATCATAATGCTTATCTATGGAGACGTTTCAACAAGTTTTGGCTTAGTAGTTTTCTCTTTCTGTCACCAAGAGGATGGTTTTCTGTATTTTTCTTGCTTTTAACATGTTGATACGTTTGAAGACACGAGTCTTGCTGGAGATGGTAATGCGTTTGGAAGTCATTATTTTTGCTAGAAATCGTGATACATTTGAAATTATGATTGATTCTTAATTCACTTGAGGCTTGTTTGATTTGAGATTCATACTGCATTAGCAATTCACTTGAGGCGTATTTGATTTGCAAAAGTTCGATTTGATCTTTGAAGCATGAGGCGTTGGACAGAATTGATGTTCATTAAGGGACATTTTGAGGGCCTGCAAGTTTATTCAATGTGTTCGTTTGATTTTCCTTCTATATATTAAAATTCTGACTTGCTTTTATATCACTTTGGAGTTGTGTGTTTCACTTCAAATCAGATAATGAAAATAGACTAACCATAATAGAGAAGATAAATTCCATTTAACACATGAGGGGAGGGCGGCAGGCAACCTTTAGAAGGAGTCTAGCATTTTAATCCACACTTTGGCTCTAAACGTCTGCTTTATTTGTACATATTAGACACAACAGTGCAGATAGGGATGATGAGTATCTGTCATTAGGCATTAGTTTCCCCGCAGCTGAGCTTCTCGGCTTGTCAGTGGAACGTAGCGAACAGAAGTCTCACTTCGCACGGATAATGTGCCATCCATTGCCTTGTCGATAACTTTGAGGTCTTGGAAGACATTTCCCACAGGAATCACTAATCTGCCACCGGGTTTCAATTGTTCAGTAAGTGCTGGAGGAATTGATGGTGCAGCAGCTCCAACATGTATGGCGTCGTACGGTGCAAACTCGGGCCATCCTTGCCTCCCATCTGTTACATTTTAAAAAATCACAAAAGGCAGGCAAATCCAGTTCTCATAAATATTCTATCTAAAATCTGAACCAAATGATATCATACTGATACAGGTAGATATGGAAATTTTAGATAGACAGGAAATATGTTTATGCAAAATTCAAAATCTCAATAGAATATCAAATTCTCTAACACCACAAATCTATAATGGTGAGATGCAATCATATAGTGTGGGATAAAGGCTTAGATAACGTTGATGACAACACTGACAGATGCAACATCTTCTAAGGAAACAAAGCAGGGGCCATTTTGTAGTCATTATCAATGAGGAAGCATGTAAATGTTGAAGACAAATTAACAAGGTAAAAATTCATGACATACCACCAACATGGATTGCAAGGGATCCATCCTTCATTAGTGGGGCTGCAGCGCTCTTTTCAATATTTTTAATAGAAAATTCGGCTAACTCGGGAATATGTTCAATTCCCACAACACAACCCTCTGGCCCAACCATAACAGCAAAGCAAGCAGTTAAGTATCCTGTCCCTGCAAGCAGCATTTAAAAATCTGAAAACTAAGGAAACTTCAATCATCTTTAAGTGCAAACATGTAAACCATATGCTACATAATGTTATACATGTTTTTAACAGTATGATCAGAGACATTTTTGCTTAGCATATTATAAAAAATGTAATCACACAAATTCCAAATGAGCAAGTCAGAGGAGCTTGTGCACTATAGCATGACATTTGACTAGATTAAATTTCTACACACATGACATACAAAAACATACACCACCAAAACTACTCAATATTTTTCAGCCAATCATAATATTTCTAATACAGAAGAAACATTAATATTATTATCTTTGAAAATAACATTAATATATTACCAGAACCGACATCCAAAGCGTGCATGCCAGGCTTCAGATGGTCCTCCAACAATTCAAGGCACATAGCATGCATATGAGGTGCAGAAATAGTAGCATTATAGCCAATCTGCATGGGACTATCGATATATGGTGGTGTCCCCTCAGGCACAAATAAAGCTCTGTCGATTGTTTCCATTACTTCAACAACTTTCTCTGATTTGATCACTCCATAGCTCTTCAAGTGCTCCACCATTTGTTTGTTCTTATTGATATTGCTTCCACCCCAAAAACGCTGTTTGGAGAAATACACAAAATTGAGATAAAGTGGAATACTCATACCGACAATAAATCCACTATATAGAATTGGAAATGTATGTAGAACTTAGAAGTCAATCCACAAGTGAGTATTAGCATATTTATCCAGGAAAATCCATAACTCAAGCGCCCGAAAAACTAGACTAAAATCTCAAATGATGGTCTTTTTCAGGCGAGTAATTAAGCAGGAACTCTATCAAAGTTCTAACTCACCAAAACACTCTCAATCCCATTAAAATCCAAATTAAGAATCTTCTTTAATAGCAACAACTAAAGAAAGTTACAGAATAATTTTTTCCTAAACAAAAAAATCCCAAATGGAGCTGCAGTTAAAACTCAACACTACTCCTCTCTAGTTCTAGCACCATCCAATTTCCATCAATTGAAACTAAAAAAAATAAAACTGCAAAACTCAATACTTAAGAAGCAAGCAACTCTAGATTAATCTAATTCAATAGCAGGCTTATACCGCACACTAACCCCAATTCCAGATTGCATAATTTAACATCTATTTATTTTTTATTTTTTTTTAAAAAAAGAATTATAATAATCAAATCCACACACATTATTGACTCCCATTTCTTCCCAATTTCATATCTTTTCCGCAACAAGACCACGTAATAACTGCTTATGCACAAGAGAGTAAGGTACCTCCATGCGATTACACACGCAGTTCCCCGTGGGAACGATATAGCTTTTGAGTGCAAACAGGCGGGCAACGGAGATATCAAAGAGAGGAACGAATGGCGACAGCAAGCAACGACGAGTAAAGAAGCCGACGGTTAACCTGGGAGTCGCAAGATAGCTTTGACGCCACGCTATAGCATTCGGTAGAAATGATCGCAACTGGCTGGGACGGGGAAGAGGAAATGAGAATCTTTTGTCTGCACTGCACATGCGCCGCACGTGATGAAGACACAAACTTGGGCTTTCTGTCTCTACTCTAGTCTCTGGATCAGGCCCAACTTAAGCATCTTATGTTTTCCTTTCTGGCCCAATTTAAATATCTAGTGTAAGTAATTTTTTCTTTTTTAGTAAAAATTTATACTCATGTGTCGGCAAAGATGTGTGGACCCCAAAACTATACAAATTACAACTCCCAACCTAAATTTTAACAAAACGCAAAACTGACTTGGATTCGATTTGGTTGCGGGTATCATCCGAACCTATATTAATTCTTTGGAAGAACAATAAATCAGTTCCTACAAAAATCAAGATCCAATCCAAACCCGAAAAAAAAAAAAAAAAAAAAAAAACTCCTATTATGTTTTTCTTCGGACAATTTTCTATTGAACTAAACTTAGCCATTTGAATCATGCATGTTGCTTCGAGTTGATCTTCATGTTAATATATAATAACTGTAGATGTGAATGATCTTATCATTAGCAATTATAATGATTCAACTAAAACAATTTTTCTAGTCTATCACTATATATGGAAAGTACTAGTAATATTTATGAGCTATTCAAATATATCGTCTGTAAGTGGGGATATTTAATAAATTTTACCTTCTTTCTCTTTTTCGTAGTCACTCTTCAACGATCGATCGCATCACAATTAATCAACTCTAATAATATACGAAGTATATTTTCTCCCAAATTTATTTATTTATTAAAATTTCTTTAAAAAGAATTGCTACAACCCTATAATTATTGAAGAGAAACAAAATACTAGCTAGCAAATCAAACCGTTAAATCAACTCAGGAAATTAAAAATTATTGAAGCACATAAATTGGGCGAGTGTTAATTCCGTCCATTTGGCGGGTAATACAAGTAGTGAAGTTGCCCTTTTGAATACGGAAGAAAACTGGACGGAAAAAGAAATATCAATAAATAAATAAAAATATATACTACTATTGGGGGGAAGACTTGACCTATATTGTGATTGGGCACCATGAAATAAATAAAGGGACACGCACATTGATGATAGAATGTGACATTTGTGGAGTGCGAAACAATGTAAGAATATTTAGGTGATCCTTGTCGCTATTGTCAATAATCTTGTATACAGGCCGTAAATTTCAGATTACGGGTCGCATTCGTATCGGGTTGATCGGGTTGTATAATATTTCTAGTCGGGTTTCGGGTCGACCTGAATTCGAAAAAAACCTAAATTCACTAAACCCAAACCTGAAATTTTTCGTGTCATTCGAGTTCATTTTTTCGGGTTGTAGCCAAAAATTGACATAATTTAAGGTTTCGGACCGTGTTCGTATCAGGTTGAACAGGTGGTGTAATATTTCAGGTCGGGTTCGGGTCGACCTGATTTCGGAGAAAACCCAAAATGACTAAACCCAAACCTGAAACTTCTCGTCTCGGTCGGGTTCGTGTCTAAATTGACACCCCTAGTCATAAATATAGACACATAAATTTATACTCTACTAATATACTAACATTTTAACATTTGTAGGAAAAATAATTGAACATAATAAATTTTTATCCACAGTGAAATAATGTTAAAATACTACATGTATTATGAGAAGGATGGAAACTTAAAAGTAAGTAAGTCATCACTTCTTTCAAGCCTTCGGTATAATAATGTACACATACTCCCTCCATTCCTTTTTACATGTGGTTTTAGGCAAATTCACACAAACATTTATTATTAAGCTTTATTGTCTATACGATAAGAAAATTCTTCTAAAGACATCAAAATGATTGACCCCGTTGACCTAGACTTCAAAATTCCACAAACATTTATTATTATTATTATTAAGCTGTATTTATTGTCTTCATTTTCAGACAGGACACCATGTGTGAGTGTGATTGATCAACAAGTTACAAGTGGGTTTGGATTCATTCAACCAAAATTATTAGTCTCTTCTCCTCTTGTAACTTTGGTAGTTGGAAATTCTAAATGGACATTTATCAGGTGGCCATTCCACTTGAAATTTTTTTAGCTGAACATTCCACTTGAAATTTGAGCTACTTTATTGTAAAATTCAGTGCATATACTACCAACTAGGGTGCTCCATCCGCTAATAAATAGTTGGTAAAAAGGATAAATAGGTCCTTTTTCTTTTCAAAAAATTCAAATCAATCCTTTTTCTATTTTATTACCAAAACAGTCCTCTACAAATGCTAATTATGTTCAAATCAGTCCTTTTTTCACTAATTATATTCTAATTGCTGACGTGGCAAGGGTTTTAATTTAAACCTGGCACGTGTGCATAATATTAGTCATTTTTCTTTTATCTTTTGCCAATTCAGTCCTAAACTTTTATTTTGTTCTATTTAGTCCTCTACCATAATCACTCATTTTTATATTAATTGGCCTCAAACCTTTCAAATTATTTCATTTTAGGCCCAGAACCTTAAATTTTTTATTATTACTAATCCATTTATCAAATAAATGCACAACATACTTCCATAAATAAAATTAAACACCAAACCTCATATATTGGGTTCGACTGCTTTGTTATCGGGTCTTTCAAGTACCGGAATTTTACGGACTCTCTCTAATAACCACTCGACCGCAACCGATTGTTCATTGGTTTTGGTTTCCTTCAGTAACAATCAACAGAATCTTACTTTGCGTCCTACCTTAGGATGTAGCAATATTTGAGTAAATGATTTAACTTGAATTTTTGGAAGGTTATGGATACAGGAAGTCTTGGTTTTATTGAAAAATATTAATATTATTAAAAATATTAAAAAAATAGCCTGAATTTTATTGTCCACAAAGTATGATTGTACTGATTGTTGCTGAAGGAAACCAGAACCAATGAACCATCGTTACGGTCGGGTGGTTAGAGAGAGTCCGTAAAATTCGGAACTTCGAAGACCCGGTAACAAGGCGGTCAAACCCAATGTATGAGGTTTGGTATCTAATTTTATTTACGGAAGTATGTTGGGCATTTATTTGATAAATGTATTAGTAATAATAAAAAAATTAAGGTTCTGGGCCTAAAATGAAATAATTTGAAAGGTTTGAGGCCAATTAATATAAAAATGAGTGATTGGGGTAGAGGACTAAATAGAACAAAATAAAAATTTATGACTGAATTGGCAAAAGATAAAAGAAAAAGGACTAATATTATGCACACGTGTCAGGTTTAAATTAAAACCCTTGCCACGTCAGCAATTAGAATATAATTAGTGAAAAAAGGACTGATTTGAACATAATTAGCATTTGTAGAGGACTGTTTTGGTAATAAAATAGAAAAATGACTGATTTGAATTTTTTGAAAAGAAAAAGGACATATTTATCCTTTTTTCCATAAATAGTTTCCTCTTTCAACTCAATTTCAAAAACCAAAATTTATATTAATAATATTAATTCATAAATTTTTATTTTTACCCTTCAACTAAACTATTTCTTAATAAATGTCAAGAAATAGTATTTATATAAAGTAAATAGTAATATAGTAAAAACATAATAACTACATATGCCTATATAGAAATAACAACTGCTGTAGAAACATTTTTTCATCTGTAATAAAAGGAATCGAGGGAGTATTATTTATAATCACTCCATTCCTTTATACACATCTCTTTACACTTAATTTTAATAATTAAGAATTACTCTAATTAACTCATAAATTCTCACTTTTTGTCCTTAATTGTTTGATAATAAAGGTTCAAATAACATTTATGTAAAACAATGACAATATTGTTGTAAAATTAGGAATGTTGTAAAACTAGTACTTGCTATGGTAATAAAAAGGAGCAATTTATTGATGGAGATGTAGTGAAAAATAAGAATGATGGGATGGTGGTCAATGGAGTAAGAGTGATGGGATGGATGGATAAAGGGAATAGACTAATAAAACTTGATTTGAGATGTTGGAAACTTTCATCTCTTTATTCATAACTCAAGCCATATTTATAAGCATGTTTACAAGTGCTTAGTCACTCATGAATTGCTAATACAAAGACAAGTGTATAACACTTGTAATTCATTTACTTAATTATGGACATGCACTAATTATTATATTGCCACATAACACTCCCCCTTGCATGTCCATTACACGAAGAATATGCCTCGTTAAAACCTTACTAGGAAAAAACCCAGTGGGAAAAAATCCTAGTGAAGGAAAAAGAGTACAATATTCTTGTATTTCTCGCTCCCCCTGTTTTGAACATCACTTTAAATCTTGAAGCCGCCGCATTCCAATTTTCTTCACGAGCTTCTCGAATGTTGCAGTCGGCAATGCCTTGGTCAATAGATCCGCTAAGTTCTCATCTGATCGAATTTGTTGCACATCGATTTCACCATTCTTTTGAAGATCATGGGTATAGAAAAATTTTGGTGAAATGTGTTTAGTCCTATCTCCTTTTATATAACCCCCTTTCAATTGGGCTATACAAGCTGAATTATCTTCAAATAAAATTGTTGGGGGAACTTTTGGTTCAATGACCAAACCACAATTTTTTAATATATGATGAGTCATTGACCTCAACCAAATACATTCTCGACTAGCCTCATGGATTGCTAATATTTCGGCATGATTTGATGAAGTAGCCGTTAATGTTTGTTTCATGGATCTCCATGAGATAGCAGTTCCACCACACATAAAAATATAGCCTGTCTGAGATTTGGCTTTGTGTGGATCTGATAAATATCCTGCATCGGCATATCCGATCAACTCATGTCGAGAATCCTTTGGGTAAAATAACCCAAGGTCAACTGTTCCCTGGAGATAGCGAAAGATGTGCTTTATGCCTTTCCAATGTCGTTGAGTAGGGCAAGAACTAAATCTTGCGAGTAAATTAACAGCAAACGCGATATCAGGTCGCGTGCTATTTGCTAGATACATTAACGCGCCAATTGCGCTTAAATATGGCACTTCTGGGCCAAGTTGTTCTTCATCATCTCCCTTTGGCCTAAATGGATCCTTTGCAGGATCAAGTGTCCGAACGACCATTGGACTACTTAACGGATGAGCATAATCCATTCGAAATTGCTTCAATACCTTTTGGGTATAAGCTGATTGATGAACAAAAATACCCTTATTCAAATGCTCAATTTGCAAACCAAGGCAGAATTTTGTTTTTCCAAAATCCTTTATTTCGAACTCCCTTTTCAAATATTCAATTGCCTTTTCTAGCTCTTCAGGAGTTCCAATTAAATTTAAATCATCAACATAGACTGCGATGATTACATATTCTGACCCATTTTTCTTTATAAAAACACATGGGCATATAGGGTCATTTATATAACCTTCATTAATTAAACTTTCGCTGAGGCGATTGTACCACATTCGGCCCGATTGCTTAAGCCCATAAAGTGATTTTTGTAATTTGATGGAATAAACTTCTCTGGGCTTTGAGTTATAAGATTCAGGCAATTTAAATCCTTCAGGTATTTTCATATAAATATCATTCTCCAATGAGCCATATAAGTAAGCAGTAACAACATCCATCAGCCTCATTTCGAGCTTTTCTCGTACTGCTAGGCTCATGAGATACCTGAAAGTTATCCCATCCATAACCGGGGAATATGTTTCCTCAAAATCAATTCCCGGTCTTTGGGAAAATCCTTGGGCTACAAGCCTTGCTTTGTATCTTGCAATTTCATTATTTTCATTTCTCTTTCTAACAAACACCCATCTGTAGCCAACTGGTTTTACATTTTCAGGTGTTTGGACTATGGGGCCGAATACTTTTCTTTTGTTAAGTGAATCCAATTCTGATTTAATTGCATCTTTCCATTTTGGCCAATCATCCCTTTGCCGACATTCATCAACTGATTTTGGTTCAGGATCCTCGTCATCTTTCATCATTTCAAGTGCTACATTATATGCAAATGCTTGATCAACTTTGATTTCTTTCCGGTTCCAATACTTTCCAGAAGTGATATAATTGAAAGCAGTTTCAATAGTTTCACTTTCTTCTGGATTAGTATTTTCAGCATCAACTTCTTCAAAAGTTGAATTTATTACCTCTTCGGGTTTTTCATTATCCACGTGTATAATTCTTTTCTTTCGTGGATTTTTATCTTTGGAACCCATTGGTCTACCACGCTTTTGCCGTGGATTAGATTCATTAGCACTTGGGATTTGCCCTTCAGGTATATTTATTTTGGCCGGTGCATTTGCTGCTTCAATGTAAGATTTTGTCACTCTTGCAGCATCATTGAAGGCATCAGGCAATTGATTTGCAATCCTTTGCAAATGCACAATTCTTTGGACTTCTAATTCACATTGTTTAGTACGAGGATCACTGATATCAAGTGGGAGTTTCCACGAAATTTCTTTTTTCAGTTGATTACTTCCTCCCCCTAATGTCGGGAAATGTGATTCGTCAAAATGACAATCTGCAAATCTTGCAGTAAATAAATCACCCGTTGTTGGTTCAAGATATTTAATAATTGAAGGGGATTCATACCCGACATAGATGCCCATCCTTCTTTGAGGTCCCATTTTTGTCCTTTGAGGTGGTGCTATTGGTACATATACCGCACACCCAAAAATTCTTAAATGGGAAATATCGGGTTCTTTTCCCGTTATAATTTGAGTAGGGGAGTAGCTATGATAGCTTGTCGGTCTAATTTTTACTAATGCTGCTGCATGCAATATAGCATGTCCCCAAGCAGAAACGGGGAGTTTTGATTTCATCAATAAAGGTCGTGCAATTAATTGCAACCTTTTGATTAATGATTCAGCCAGACCATTTTGGGTATGCACATACGGAACTGGATGTTCTACTGTGATACCAACAGATGTGCAAAAATCATCAAAAGCATTTGATGTGTATTCTCCAGCATTATCAAGGCGTATTTTCTTTATTGGATAGTCAGGAAATTGTGCTCGCAGTTTAATAATTTGTGCGAGTAGCCTAGCAAAGGCCAGGTTGCGAGTTGACAATAAACAGACATGGGACCATCTTGTTGATGCATCAATTAGTACCATAAAGTACTTGAATGGTCCACAAGGTGGATCTATTGGTCCACATATATCACCTTGAATTCTTTCCAAAAATGCAAGGGATTCAATTCCCACTTTTGCTGGAGATGGCTTGGTAATTAATTTTCCTTGATAGCAAGCAGCACATGTAAACTCATTTGGATTCAAAACCATTTTATGGTTTAATTTATGGCCACTGGAATTTTCAATAATTCGCCTCAACATCACGCTGCCCGGATGTCCAAGCCTTTCATGCCAGGTTATAAATTCACTAGTAGCCTTTAGGCCTACTAGGTTATGTACTTCTCCGGCATAAATTTTTGTATAATATAATCCGGATGTCAAACATGGCAGCTTTTCATGAACAAACTTTTCACCATTGATGGTTTGAGTAATTAAAACATACTCATTTCCTGCCTCATTTAAAGTTTCAATGTGATAGCCATTTTTTCGAATATCACCAAAACTTAACAAGTTTCTCCGAGCCTTGCTTGAATATAGGGCATTTTCAAATGCCAATTTTGTCCCTTTAGGGAGAAATATAACGGCTCTTCCAGATCCTTCAATACAATTTTCATTACCGCTTATAGTTTTCACTGCGGTCTTTCCCAATTTTAATTGGGAGAAAAAGCTTTTGCTTTTTAAGATACTGTGCGTTGTAGCACTGTCAATGAGGCAGATTTCATTTTTAGCTTGGCCATCCATTTCTTTAACATTTCACAAGATAATAAAAACATCAGTCATATTATATAAACATAACCATTGCAAAATACATTATAAAACGGGGGATACAAAAAGAGAGCAAAATACCAAAATACATCATAAGGCAAAATACAAAATGTGCAACCATTCTTTTCATTTTTTCAGTTTGTGCCACCAATAAAGTCATCAGTCTCCAAGTGGGTAATATCATCATTCAGAACATCATCAAAGGTATCATCGTGGGTGGCATGATGTGTCTCGGGATCAGATCTTTCTTGCCTTTTCGAGGCCTGGTACAGCTCAGCTAAATGACTAGCTGTTCGACAAACTCGGGCCCAGTGACCCGTGATTCCGCAGCGATCACATGGTTGATCATTATTTCTATCTCTTTTAGGCTTTGGCTGCGATTTATAGGGCCTCCTGTTGTCACTTCTACGGTTGAATTCATATCGAGGTTTATTTCGATATTTGTTTCTCGCAGATGATTCAGGCCTACCACGACCACGATCCCGATTTCTGTCACGATTAAAATTTTGATTTCTTTGATTCCCACGATCCCGCACTTGGTTTTCTGCTTCTGTGGCATTTGCTTCTGGAAATGGGGCAGCACCTGTTGGCCTGGATTCATGATTTTTCAGCAATAGTTCTTTATTCTGCTCGGCCAGAAGTAGACAGGTGATAAGCTCAGAGTATTTTTGAAAACCCCGCTCACGGTACTGCTGCTGTAAAACCAGATTTGTGGCATGGAATGTGGAGAATGTTTTTTCCAGCATATCAGATTCAGTTATTTTTTCTCCACAAAGTGTCAGTTGCGATGTAATACGAAACATCGCTGAATTATATTCACGGACTGATTTGAAGTCCTGGAGCCTCAGATTATGCCATTCGCTTCGAGCCTTTGGCAGCACCGTCATTTTGAGATGATCATATCTTTCTTTTAATTTCAGCCACAATTCAAGTGGGGATTCCAACGTCACATATTGAAGTTTCAACGATTCATCAATATGGTGGCACAAAAAGATCATGGCTTTTGCCTTATCCTGGCTTGATGGTTTTTTATCGGGGGCAATAGTATCTTCCAGCCCCATAGATGCCAGGTGCATTTTTACATCCCGTGCCCAGGACATATAGTTGTCCCCAGAGACCAATAACGGAATAAATTCCTGTTTTGCAAGATTAGTCATAATATATATTATTGAAAAGTAGGGATAAAAGTTATACCTAAATTTTGGCAGAACTCCAGCAGAGTCTCCTCGTGCTGATAACGTGTTGTAAAATTAGGAATGTTGTAAAACTAGTACTTGCTATGGTAATAAAAAGGAGCAATTTATTGATGGAGATGTAGTGAAAAATAAGAATGATGGGATGGTGGTCAATGGAGTAAGAGTGATGGGATGGATGGATAAAGGGAATAGACTAATAAAACTTGATTTGAGATGTTGGAAACTTTCATCTCTTTATTCATAACTCAAGCCATATTTATAAGCATGTTTACAAGTGCTTAGTCACTCATGAATTGCTAATACAAAGACAAGTGTATAACACTTGTAATTCATTTACTTAATTATGGACATGCACTAATTATTATATTGCCACATAACAAATATTGAAAATATATAAATATATACATATAAAATTCTAAAACGACAACTACTGTGGAAGGATTTTTTCTTTCTTTTTATAATGGCAAATACTCCCTCTCTCTCATTATTTAACTTGTCATGTTTCATTCTGCATACAATCCAATGCATTTTTCTACCGTTAATACTCAAAATATGTACAATAAAAAATTATATAAAATATATATTATAAAACTACACGATTATACAATTCTAATATAACCCAAATCGACTATTTTTTTCAAATATATAGTTGCAATAAAATAGAGTCAAAATTAAACAATAAACAGTACCAAAAAGTCAAACATGACAAGTAACATGGGACGAATGGAGTAGTAAGGAATGGAAGGAGATAAAAAAAAATAAAAGAAAAATCATGGGAATATTATTTATAGTATATTGTGATTTCATTCTGCCATGTTTCACAACGAGATTTGATTTAAATTGCGGTTTTTACTTAAAAAAAAAAAAAAAAAAAACCCATGCCTACCTCATCACTGTATATGATACTCCATCCGTTTCTTTTTAGTTGTCTTTTTAGAGAGTAAAAAATGTTCCAAAATAGTTGTCATTTTTAGGTAGTTATAGGTAGTTATGCTATGTTTTTACTATATTGCCCTTCACTTTACATAAATGCTGTTTGTTGATATTTATTAAGAATGAGTTTAGGTGAAGGGTAGAAATGTAAATTTATGAGTTAATTAATGCGAATCTTAACTAGAAAGGAACG
Organism: Hygrophila difformis; assembly: GCA_030278955.1. Lineage (NCBI taxonomy): Eukaryota > Viridiplantae > Streptophyta > Magnoliopsida > Lamiales > Acanthaceae > Hygrophila > Hygrophila difformis. The sequence goes on from JAOANR010000001.1 coordinate 82,572,047, forward strand.
GATGGAGTATACTCCCTCCGTTCCTTTTTAGTTGTCTTTTTAGAGAGTAAAAAGTGTTCCAAAATAGTTGTCATTTTTAGGTAGTTATAGGTAGTTAGAGTATGTTTTTACTATATTGCCCTTCACTTTACATAAATGCTATTTGTTGACATTTATTAAGAATGAGTTTTGTTGAGGGGTAAAATTATAAATCTATGAGTTCATTAATGCAAACATTGGTTATTGAAATTGAGTTGAAAGAGACAACTATTAAGGAACAGAGAGAGTATTATTAAGCATGGTGATGAAAGTGAAGACGCAAAAGTGAAAAAATTCTTCATTTGCTCATCATTGGGCAATTGGATAAGAGAATGATGATCTGAATAAATGCATGAAACCAATAAATGAAGCAAAAGTTCCAATCTATTTATTGTTTTTCTATTTTTCTATTTTTATTTTTATACACTTGAGCACTGGCAATAAGAAGCCTAAAAAATGATCTAGAGAAGGAGAGACGAAATGAAAATAAAACAAGACAAACTCTAGGATAGAAAGAAGATGATCTGATGACATCATCAGATGGATAGATCCATGTAGTATACATACACAGTACAAGAATTTTATGTTTTAGCAACCGAAAAATATTGGTGAAATTCGGTTGCTAAAGAGGTTGGCGACCGAATTTACCACCAAAATTCGTAAGCGACCACCCTTTTAGCGACTAAAATCTATTAGCTACCATAATTTTAGCTACCAAATTCAGATTTTTCTTATAGTGATTTCCCGTTTGTAAATAATAGCCCCATATGGATTTTTGACACTATTCACACACACTTCGATTTAAAGTCTTATCATAATTATGCAAGTTAAGATATAGCCAAGTGAGATCTTGTTAGATTTGTCTCGTCGTGTCGTTTTTAAATATCAAACTTTTAGAATTTTTACTTGTACTAAACTTGAGTTATTAATGATTTAATATGTGCATTGAACTGCGTGTACAGTGGGTGCATAGAAAATAAAAAAAAACGGATGAAGTATATATATATATATATGTATAGATAAAGAGTTATTCTTTGGTTGCAAGTATATCGAGAGCATATAATATATTGTTTACTTTAGTATATTTGACCATCTTAATGCCTATATATACTCGTTTTGTAAATAATATATTGGGAGCATGTTTGGATCAATATACTAATTTTTAATATGCTAAGTTTGAAGCATATTAGGAAACAAATAGTAACATATTAGAAAAATTTTAGCATATTGGAAGTATCTACTTATTAAATGTTATTATTACTACTATTTACAGGTGAAATTTACTATTAATACTAGTTGAATATACTTAATCAGGTAATTTGCTTACATCTAAAAAAGTCATATACTTCCTCGGTTTTTTTAAGTGTGGCGTTTCTCATTTGCATGTTTGCCAACACACATCTTAAACTAGTATTAACTCAAATTCAGTACAAGAAAAAATTCTAAAAATTTGATATTTAAAAACTAGAAGATGAGACGAATCCAACAAGATTTTCACTTGTCTATATTTTTTCTTATATAAATATAACAAAAATAGAAATCTAAATACTGCAATAAACAGTAGAAAAAAATCAAACTGTTACACTTAAAAAAACGGAAGGAATATGAAGTATTCCGTATCAATTAACTGGCAATGCAGTATCACTTGGGGAAGTCTTGGGGAATAGGGTCAATATTCAAAATTGATTATAGGTGTTTTGTAATTAATTAATTAATTTAATTATTATCTAATTATTTAGTCAAGAACGAGACTTCAGACTTCTGACGCGTAAACAAAAAGTCCGAGATCAAAATAATTAACCAAAATTATTTACATATTTTTTTTAAAATTATTTTACAGTGGATTATTACATAACTTCGGTCTAAAATAATACTCTAATGGGTCACTTGTCTTATTTAACTGATATTCACTTTATAATGTTTCTTTTTTTTTTTATAAAATTTATGAATATGCCCAGACCTCATACTTAATTAATATTCTCTGTTTTTTTTATTTCATCTGTGCACATAATTCAATATATATTGAAATTATTAATAATTCAAATTATACTTACTCTGTTTTTTTAAATGCTATGGACTTACCCAGTACACAGTCCAATGCGTATTTTAAACCATTAATAACTCAAGTTCGGTATAAGTAAAAAATCTAAAAATTTGATATTAAAAAACTATAAAACGAGACGAATCTAACAAGATTCACTTAGCTATATTTTAACTTGTAATATAACCATAATAAAACTTTAAGTCAAATTGTTTGTGTGAAAGTGCCACATTTCTACATGTAGCATTTATAAGAAAATGGATGAAGTATTTAATAAAAAATTTTAAAAGTTCAATTCTTAAGCTAAATAATTAGATTAATCAAATAGCACACCACAAGACTATATATATAGGAGTATTTTTTTAAAAAATAAAATTGCGATAGAATGTTTAGTAAAAATTGAATAATAAACAATTTTTTCAATATATATAAAAACTTATACTTAGGTACATAGTCCATTGATCGTCTTATTATGCAACTAGTGATCTGCTATCCTCAATTATCATTCATTTCCCTCATTAAATACACATCTTTATAATAATATAATTAATTTATTAAATCCACTATCTAGATTCCTCAACCTTAAATACATAACTCGCTCTGGAAGGTGTTAGTTTTCCTCAATTATGCATGCATGGATAATTTTGCATTAACTACTGATCTGCTATCCTCAATAATATGCATGTATAAAAAAAATTAATTAATTATATGCGGGTTCATTCACATATTTTGTGTATTGTTTTTTCCCCAACATATATTATGATACAATATCTCTATTTGCATTGCATGTATTTACAACATCAAAAAAAAATATATTTTACATCACACAAAGACATCTCTCTCATTCCATATTTTTTTCATGATACAAAACACACAATTCATACTCCCTCCATTTTTAATAACTTATTTATTTCTGTGCTACACACATTTCAATACACATTTTCCATCATTAATATTACTAGTATATATAAGTAAACACTATATAAATTTAATATTTTAAAACTACATAATAATTATACGATGTATCTCACTAGATTATTTTCTCTTTTATATAACTATGTAAAAATTAAATTAAAGTTAGTTAATTTAATATTATGGTGATGGAAAAAAACAAAAAAACCGGAGGGATATATCATACTCCAATCTCCTCCCAATATGCTCCTACAGGGCTAAAATGGACATTTCCCAAGTCAACGGTGGCAAGCGAACCCTGTCCAAATCCACATTTCATCTTTTTCCACACGTTCCTTCATTTTCCACACTCCAGAAAAAAGAAAAATAAAAAAGTTAAAATCAAAATTGTCCATCTTCAATTCTTCATTGGTCAACATCAAATTTCCATAAGTTATATAGCACATTAGCACTAGCAGCCTCCACCATTCCCTAATCATTCCTCCACCTTCCGTTACACAGGCGGCCGCCGCACCGGAAAATGGCTCCGTCCCCGTGCGATTCCCGGCTCTCCCTCCTCACCTTCCTCTCGCTCTTCTTCCTCGTCCAATCACGCCCCAATATCCTCCCTTCCGATTTCAACGCCCTGATGCTCATCCAGAAGGAATTAGGGCTCCGCCGCTTGCCGGAGAGGAATCCGTGCAATTCCCCTGGAATTTTCTGCGAGCCGAGAGCTGTGAACAATACAAATTACCTGAGAGTCACCCGCATCGTGCTCGAATCCCAACAGCTCAATGGCAGACTCTCTCCGGCCATTGCTAAGCTTTCAGAGCTGAAGGAGCTTTCTTTACCCAACAACAAACTGTTCGACGAAATTCCCCTTCGACTCAACGATTGCCAGAAGCTCGAAATCCTGAACCTGGGGAACAATCGGTTTTCCGGCGAGGTCCCGCCAGGGCTGTCGTCGTTGATCCGCCTCAGGACTCTGGATTTATCCGGCAACAGATTCGTCGGAAACCTGAAGTTTCTGAAGTACTTTCCTAACCTAGAGAAACTGAATCTTGCAGACAATCTCTTCGCCGGGAAAGTGCCTGCTTCTGTTAGATCTTTCCGGAATCTCAGATCCATCAACATATCTGGAAATTCCCTGCTGGAAGGCCCAATTCCCTGGATGAACAATCATCACCTGGATCAGTTCCTGTCCCCGGAATTAACCGATCAGGACAGCAATCCAAAACGGTACATCTTTGCTGAAACTTCCCAAAATCAGACCCTGGCCAGCGGCCCTGCCGGGGCGCCAAGTTCCAGTCAGGTCCCAAATGGAGCGGAAGCCCCAACAGCAGGAACGCCCCAAAGGCACAGGAACAAGAAGAGGAAAATCGTGACATGGGTTCTAGGGTTCATAGCAGGGTCCATTGCAGGCATTGTTTCTGGAATCATCTTCTCCATGATGTTCAAATTAATGATGTTACTGATCCGGGGCCGTAGCAAGGACACGAGTTTGAAAATATTCAGCCCGATGATTAAGAAGCCGGAGGATTTGGCATTCCTGGAAAAAGAGGACGGATTAGCTTCCCTTGAAGTAATTGGAAAGGGAGGGTGTGGGGAAGTTTTCAAGGCCGTTTTACCGGGAAGCAACGGTAAAGAAATCGCGATAAAGAAGATCGTCCAGCCTCAGGGCGACGCAGAAGAGCTCAACGAAGAAGACAGCAAGCTTCTAACCAAGAAAATGAGACAAATCCAGTCCGAAATCAAGACGGTTGGCCAAATTAGGCACCGGAATTTGCTTGCTCTGTTAGCCCATTTGCCCCGGCCTGATTGCCATTACTTGGTTTACGAGTACATGAAGAATGGAAGCTTGCAAGATTGCTTGCAAAAAGTGTCCCAAGGAGAGATGGAATTGGACTGGCCAGCACGGTACAAGATCGCAATGGGAGTGGCTGCAGGGCTGGAGTATCTCCACATCAACCACTCCCCGAAGATCATCCACAGAGACTTGAAGCCTGGGAACATCTTGCTCGACGACGAGATGGAAGCTAGGATTGCAGATTTCGGGCTTGCAAAAGCTGTCCCGGGTGCTGACACGCACGTTACGACATCCAACATTGCAGGGACAGTTGGTTACATTGCGCCCGAGTATTACCAGACGTTTAAGTTCACAGAAAAATGTGATATCTACAGCTTCGGCGTGGTGCTGGGAGTTCTCATGATGGGGAAGCTTCCATCGGACGATTTCTTCCAGCACACCGATGAGATGAGCCTGGTGAAATGGATGAGGAATGTGATGACTTCTGATGACCCGAAACGGGCCATTGATCCGAAGCTGTTGGGGAACGGAGATGAGGATCAGATGCTGCTGGTTCTTAAGGTTGCCTGCTTTTGCTCCATGGAAGAACCCAAGGAGAGGCCTAACAGCAAGGATGCTAGGTGTATGTTGGCTCAAATTAAGATCTAGTTAATTGGGACAAGCCAAGAAACTTGGGGCTACTCTTCTCTTCTGGTTATTTTACTATCATGTTAATTTGTGTGTGTGTGTGCTTCTGTAAGATATATGCACACAATGTTGTTTGTATCAATGTGTATGTAGTCTGATCCTTCAATGAAAGCTGTTCGGATGTTTTGTTAATCAAAGTTGTTCCTTTTTGTTTTCCCTCTTTGTTGGAAATCACCTCAAATCAAGAACTAGTTTGCAGTTTGCACTACTGTACATGTGTTCTTTAGGTAAGCTATGTGCACATTATTGGGATTTATTTGGAACTCTTAGCTAGGCTCTTACTGTGATAAACGAACGAACTAATTAAAGTGGTTACGGTTTTCTAAATGGAATCAAAATGTCTTCAAGTTGCAGCATCAATGCTGTCTCTGCAGAAAATGGCAAAATTAATTTGGTGCACATTTCTACAATAAAAATATACATATATAAAATTAGTTATATATTGACTTATAATAATTGCTATCAGTTGAGCCCCTATAGCTCAGTGGTAGAGCGTCAGTCTTGTAAACTGAAGGTCTGTAGTTCGATCCTGCATGGGGGCATTTTTAATTCTATCAATTTTTTGTTATTTCTTAAAAAAAGTCCCTTTGTAACGAAAGATTTGCCTATGAATATTTTTGCCCCAATAAAAATAAGCAAGCGGAATGTATGAATAAAATGCCCCTTGGTCAGTTGGCCCTTCTTTTTAGACCGCAAAATAAGCAAGTGGAAATTTGGAGAATTCCCGGGACAACAAATCGTGCCAAAATCTAATAACGACATCATGTTAATCAATTGATTAGTTGTAGGAATTTGTGAGTTAGATTCATGACAAAATTGTTAATTGCAAATAGGCAGACATATCAAAGTTGCCAAGTGTACATATCTTATCATCAACGTTGCATGTTAAACGTCTGCAGAGCATATATGTAGATGGAATGAATCAATAAAAATATTTCATCATATCATAATACAATATATGTACTCTCTCTCTCTCTCTCTCTCTCTAGAGGGGGAACTGTATGATGTGTATTATGCAGGAAGGAAGGAAGCAGGTGTCGTGAGCAGGGTGTGTCTAATTGTTCAATTTAATTGAATGGTTTGGACTTTGGAATGGGAAGGTGTTCTTGCATTGCATGACTAATGGGATTTGTGCAGAGTTGATCGATTATTAGACTGTATGTAGTTTGTTGTTAATGCATAAAATGCAAAATATTTTGGGCAGAAATGTAGTAACAGGGAACATTAATATCCTGGAATTATATATAGGTACAAACATTGAAGACATAGTTGAAGTGTTGGACTACAATGCATTCAAGTAGCGATGACGACTATGCAAGCAATCGATCCAGTTCTAACTAGGTTTGGATAGGGTTTTGAATATGTGACTTTCAGTAAGTGTTGGCGTACTGACCCGATAATGTATGTGTATCGACTATCGAATGTTAATGAGTTGTGTATTTAATGGTGCTTGGGCTGATTCAGATTCCAAATCAAAATTAACAAAGATTAATTAAATTGAAAGACCCCCAGTCTAAGACTTTATAAGTGTAGTATTAAATAATTATTTCTACCTTTCAACTGACCTTCAAATAGAGTTAACTACAGTTTTAGCTAGACTGTTAACTAGACAGTTAACTACAGTTGAGACATCAGACATGTCTTTAAATTAAATTCTTAGTTCACGTGTTAGAGTTGCCATAGGAGAGTCTTTGTTTGTTTGTTTTGTTTTGTTTTTTTTTTTCCCCTGGGGAATAGCATAAGAGAGTCTTTGTTGATTAGTAAGCATGGATAAGATAATGAATTTGTTTAACAATACTTTCCAGTGCCACAAATATCTTTATTCTATTACATCACAAATGTATATTGAGATAAATGCAAATCCATCACATGTGATCCTGGAATATAATTAAACGAATCCTCCATCAGATCTAACTACAACTTTCCAGGCCCTGATTTCTCCATCCAGGCTTCCACACACCACTGTCACCAAATCCCTACCCTCAAATTCCCCTCCTGGATTATCAGCCCCCACGAGGGACTTCACAGGCCTGGAATGCCCTTCCAGGACACTTCCAAACACTCCCCAAAACCCTCTCCACATTTCCAAACCCTAATAACACTTCCATGCATCTGCTGAACCAACCGCTTACCAACAATTTCCCAACATTCACCAAAACACAGAACTGACCCTGTGTGCCCTTCCAATGCACAATCCAAAACCATACGGTTCTGACATTCTCCCCATCGCCAGACGAGAATAACGCTATTCCCTCCTCCAGAACAAACCCTAATCTCGCCTCCAGATAATGTCGCCAGGACATTCACGCTGGATTCATGCTTCTCCATGGATGTCAGAAAATGATGCCTTTTCCCATCCTCAGATGGTTTCCAGGCTTTCACCTCATGTCCATCAGCTGACCCCGTGTAGACTATCCTATTGCTGACAATGATGGCATTTAATTTATGGCGTCTGTATGCCCCCTGATGGACTCCAAACAATGCCTATTTGACATTTTCCATACTTTGAAGCTCATCTCCCACAAAGCTTAATATAACAACTGTGTGGACCATCATATACTCACAAATCAATTCTACTTTAATTTTCGTGTGGCCAACAGTAACAAGACATACTCAATGGAAAAAAAAATGTTAATACAAAATAATTACCTCGAATCGGGGTAGTAGCTAGTCTAATTGATTAATTTAGTCGTGTTTATAGTATATATTGAGGTATATATGCAAACATATTTTTTATGATATACTTCCTCCGTTCTCAAATGTTTATTACATTTGGTTTTAGGGCACTATTCACACATGCACTTTGATTTAAAGTTTTGTCATAGTTATACAAGTTAAAATATAGTCAAGAGAGATCTTGTTAGATTCGTCTCGTCGTGTAGTTTTTAAATATCGAACTTTTAGAATTTTTATATATACTGAACTTGAGTTATTATTGATTCAAAATGTGCATTGGCCTGCGTGCACAGTGGGTCCGTAAGAAATATTTGAGAATGGAGGAAGTATGAAAGATCGATCCCAAATTATTATTACTACATATTCTTTTCTTTTCTTGCGATGTTCCACCTTAGGTAAATATAATACCGTTATCATGCAACCCTCATATGAAAAAGAATTATTTGCTTCATATTTTTACTTTAAAATGCACCAGCCTTTATCCCTCATATAATCATATTTTTTATTTCTCTTTTGTGGTTAATTTGAGTTACATAAAACATTACCATTTCTTTAGTAAAATGTTTTGCTTATAAATTACTCTTAAAAAATCAAATTATAAATCCACATGTATGTTTATACTTTATATACTGCATGTGCATCGAGTGTATGTCCATTAATTCTTAGCGTGTGGATGTATGGAATGTCAAAATGACACAGATTTTTAAGTTAAAGCTCGTGGCAAAAATCCTGCAATATCTGTGTCATTTTGACATTCCATACATCCACATTAGTGAGAAATAAACAAGTGAGAAAAGCATGAAGCAGACATTATAGGAGCATGTATGTGGTTTTGAGCAACATTAGTGGGAAGAAATCCACCAATGATGTGGTGTTTTGGTGACCTAAAAAGTAATTTGCTGTTTATGCTTTAAATTTAATTACTCATTAGGGAGGTTCGATATGATTTGCCATGGTCGGTTCAATTTTATAATGCCAATCATGCATCACATGGAAGAGGAAAACAGCCCAGCACAAATTAAACCACTTTAAAGATTCTAGAATGGATTTTTTTTTTTTTTTTTTTTTTTTCCTGATGGTTAGCAGGCTGAATAAACTAAACCACTTCAACAACAATCGAACATGTAATGAGTAACAACATTCATAAATCTCCCTTTGACAGAAATACTGTCATTTTCGATTAGCACCATAATAATCAAGATTGGTACTTTTGGAGTGATAAGCAACTAACTTCTTCTGATTTAATACAATCCCACACTAATTTTGAGGTGACACTAATTTTGAGGTGACGATGATGAGGCAGCATCCAAAAGAGGCTGGAGAGCTCTTACTACGGTGCTCATATTAGGCCGCGAATCCACAGAAGATTGCATACATAAGAATGCCACTCGAACCATCTGATTTAGGCATTAATTGCAGTTGCAGATGCTCATCATTCATTCCAAACATTATGCATATTCTTGTATGTAATTGAATGGAATAAAATCTAGTCGTCTAGATTCATGGAGCAGACTTACCTTGGCAACTGCACTCGGAGGATACTTTCCGTTCAGCCGGGCATCAGCACGACATATTACCTCGGCTTCACTAAGATCTGCAATAGCCTGACAGTAAGTGTCCGATAAAGCTAACTGGATTCATGTAATAATCACTAATTGGGAAGCTTGTTTACCCCAAGCAACAGTCTTCAGTTGGGCAACCGACATTTTTCTGGTATCCCTAGGTTTGCTGCCTGTCAATAGCTCCAGTAGTACCACGCCAAAGTTGTACACATCTGTCTTGGATGTTGGCTCCCCATTAATGTATCTAATACAGTAGGAGATTAAGACAATTTTAATTAGAGGCAACATCAAGGAATGTAAATATGTAATAGAAAACTAGGAAAATGTAGTGCAATGAAAAATACTCGGGAGCACGATAGCCAAGTTGTTCTTTCGTCCGGTCTTCATGTTTTGGATTCTCCAGGCCAATATTAGTGATTTTAGCAACTTCAACACCACCAAAAAGCAAAATATTGCTTGATCTGATGTTGAAATGAATATGTCCCTTTTCATGTAAGTATTCTAATCCTTTTGCAGCCCCCACCGCAATTTTAACTTTTTGGGTCCATGTTAAAGTAGGGCCATGAACATGTTCGAATACTGCAGTAGAATTACAGAGGATACAGACATATTCAGACCACAAAAAACACCGAATAAGGAGTATATAAACTCAAAATGAACATTCTCTAGTCTTACAAGAAAACATAATATAAAGATAGGGAGAAAAAACAGTGAATACTTTTTTACGGTATGCACTTACCATGAAAGTCATGTAATGAACCATCTGAAGCATGTTCATAAGCCAAGATTTGTAGACCTCCATGCGTATAATAGCCGAGAAGTTCAGCCACATTTTCATGTTTGAGATTCAATATCACTGAAACCTAAAGAACAAACAGACAAAAGAAGAGTGTATCTGAAGAATTGTAATTGATGCAGCATTCCCAACAGAGAAATTTTATTCCAAACCTGTGCTAGAAATTCTCTGTCTAACCATCCACGGCGTTTTACTTTTTTAAATGCTGCAGCCTGACCACTTCTTAGTTCTGCATAGCATATACCCTCATTATTGAAATGCTTTTTGCCAAAACGATCAACGACAACCTTCAAATCAGTGGATGGAATGGCAGGGGCAGCAATAAACTTCAATTCAGGACTCTGGCCATTTTCATTTGATCCTTCGACTGAAAGAACTGAAAATGATGTAGTGAACTGTTTTCCCTTTTGCACAATTTCTTTGAAGCGAAGACCTGAAGATTGTTAAATGAAAGGAACATGCAAACATAGTTTTTTGGTTAATAAGAAACCACAAACTTAATGAACAAGTACAACCAAAGAAGGATCATACAAAAAAATCATGCCAAAATTATCATCAAGGGTGTTGTTAAATTCATCCTTACCATACTTGGTTCGAATTCTAACATGGCAGTTATTCAAACTTGAGCTGGATAGTAATGTATTTAGCTTCAGATTCTGATATAGATCTTTATACTAACTAAAAAAATTACTGCAGTCTGCAGTTATATTCACATCGAAAAAAAAAAAAAAAAAACATAATTTCCAAGATAAAATTCATATATATGTAAAAGAAGGAAAATACTCCTATAAGTTTTGGCAGCTTGTTCACCTTTCTTCCCAAGCGCACCCCATGGCCATAGATATGGTGGTATGTGTACTCCCTTATTTCTTGGATGTTTTCGAACAGAGAGTCCAAGACTTTGCACATCCTCAGAGGCTTCTGTGTCTTCACTAATTGATGGTTGCGAATCATCCAAATTATGATGCTCATTTGATATGCTAGACTCAAAGCTTTCCTGCTGTCTGAGTGCAAACACAAGTTGGAGCACAACTTCTGCCATTGTCGGCCGTTTCTTTGATTCATTATGTAAGCATTTTGCAGCAACATCCACAAATGCCATCAAGCTATCATGTGAGATTTCATCCCTCAGACTTGAAGCTACAATCTGTTCAGCTGTTCCCATGTTGATGTGTTCTATAGCCCACATGGTCAAATTCATTTCCTCTTCTGAAAAACATGGATCCAGTGCTTGTTTACCACTCAGTACTTCTAACAACACAACTCCGAAGGCATATATGTCGCTTTCCCTAGATAGTTTACCAGTAGAAAAATATTCAGGGTCGAAGTATCCAAAAGTACCCTTGACTTTTGTGCTAACATGAGTCTCCTGTAGCCTCATGTTCCTTAAAGGTTTTGCTAACCCAAAATCTGAAACCTTAGCTGTGAAATATTCATCTAACAGGATATTTGAAGTTTTTATATCGCGATGTATGATTGGATGACCCGTATGGAGATAATCCAACCCTCTACCAGCACCAATGCAAACATTAAGGCGCTGCTTCCAGGTTAGAGGCGAGAGGTTACGCTTCCTTTCACGCTTGAAAAGATGGTCAAATAGTGATCCAGATGACATATACTCATAAACAAGAATCATTTCTGCAGAATCATTACAGTAGCCAATCAAGGATACTAGATTAACATGTCGGAGTTGAGTTAGTGTCTCAATCTCTGTCAAAAACTCGTTTGGCCCTTGATTGGAATTCGATTTTAGCCTCTTGATGGCCACTGTTTGTTTCCCATTATCAATACGGCCTTTGTAAACTTCCCCAAATCCACCTCTTCCAATGAGATGCACACTGCTGAAATGACTAGTGGCTAAGTGGATCTCATCTAGTGAAAACTGGCGACAAAGTTGTGCAGCCTTGGTTGAGGGTATATGTGCTTCCACTGTGTGGCTGAAATCACGAACTTTTCGCAACGTATATACAATCACATCCACCAGAATGAGCAGTACTATCACAACATTTGCAACCATATTTCGTTCACCAACTTTAAGCAAAGTTTGAAGAGTTTGATAAGATGAATCATTCAGAGAAGGCAGGGGATTTGGGCTGGCAAGACTATTGTCAGGATTGCTCATTTTCAGTATTTCAAAACCTTTAAGCAGTCCTCGTCCATCCACAATCTCATCGTCCGATTCTTGGCAAATCGAAAGATAGCGTTTTCCCTCATGTTTGTTCCCTTTAACCACCACCAAATAGTCTCTGTACAGAGGTAAGCTGTGGGCATCTCTTGCTGTGTCCATAGTATCTCTGATATCAGCAACCATTTCATTAATCAAGACTTTAGAAATAACTCCCCCGGATTTTGCCTTATTAAATCCTGCAGAAGAGAAATGAAGCCTGACCAAGTACCTGAATCCAACATCCACCAAAATTTTCCATGTAGCAACATGAACCTTGTATTCCTTTTCACTAGGAGTTTCCCACAACCCGAACCCATCGCCACTATTGTCAGATGATGAAGAAAAAGAATCCCGTTCAACATTCAAGCGGTGGACTATTTCAAATGCAGTACTGTTATCAATATAGAACAGAGACCTCCCAACTAATTGAAGACCAAAATCCCTCATATGCAGGTAAGAATGACTAGTTGGCACTGATATGAGCTCAATTCCATTTATGAAAGCATATGTATCCTGTAATGAACTACTACTATTTGAAGAAGAGAAAATGATATCCAACAGCTGATTATCTTGTATATTTACACAGAACTCCTTCACTAAAGTATCTACACCAAGAGCATCAGCAGTAAGGGAAGCACTAAAGTTGCTAAGCAAAGTGAAAACACCGGCTTGAACACTGAATAAGTCCTTGTACCTTTTGAAGCCTCTGTATGGATACGAATTGAAGTGGAGCAGGAGAATTTTCTGCCCCGGATTCACATGGAATGTATATGAAAACCAGGAAAGTGAGAGCCGCGCTGTTTTGTAGGGAAAAGGCTTTCCATGGATGACTCTGGACGTCCAAGATGAGCCCTTTATTTCTACCCCAGTAACCTTTTCCTGCACGTCTCCAAGCCATTCCCTGGCAGCGCCTCCAGTGTAAGTGCCGTTGGATCCACAGTCAATCAAAACATCAGCAGCAGAGTGAGTTGGAACAATGGTAGCAGCTGTAAAGGTGGTGTATAAGTAGAGAAACTTCACAGCAATTGAAACTGGGTATAAATTCATGGTTTAAGATGGGTGATCATTTGTAATTCACATTCTGGAGAACGATTACCGTTGGCTTTCATACACAAAGTCTCTGTATATTATTCAGTCATGGAATTAGGTATTTACGAAGTGATTTAAAATTATATCCCGTTTTACTCTTGGTACATTTCTGACTCCTTCAAAGTTTTGATTGAATCAACAACGGTTTTAAGTCTAGTGAGAAAGGTTCAATTGAATAGACAGGCAGAAAAAAAATAATCATTCAAGAAAAGTAAGACCAAGCAATTTACCATAGAAATCTCAAACGAAGAGACATGCAGAAAAAAGGAATTACGAAATCCGGACTGCAAAATGTTAATTTCTACACCAAACCATAGGCAAAATAGAATATTGAGGAATATGGACTGCTAAAATTGGTCAATCCACCGAACATAAAATATTAAACCTAGTTGATAAAATCTATACCTTATTCAATTTAAGTAAACCCAAAATCCAGAGCATAAATAAGTGTGTAGATTTTGGGTTAACTATGGATGGATTAGTACTGAAGACCAGAGGCCTCTGAGGATGTGCGAAATCTTGGAATCTCTGTTTGAATCAAAGATACAGTCTCCTGCCAGAGACCAATTTGCGTTTGGTTTAATTGAGAAGTTGATCAGCAAATACTCATAGTTGGACTTCTAATTTAAAACTATACGACAGACCTAGTAGTATTTCTAAATTCTAATCTAGGAAACAAATTTCATCATCATAAACAATTTACAGTAATTGATTTAAATCCAATCCAATACTCTTGAACCAAACAAATTCTGATGAGGTTGAGAGGTGGGTACTTGGGACTTGGGAGTGACGCCTTCCCCACTTTAATCTTCAATAGAGGCTAACGCCTAACTATCCACAGTATTCAACAGAGGCTTGAGATCATTTACAATGATGTTCATCGGTGGTCGGTCCGTAGCATTATATTGCAGACAAGAGGTGGCCACAACAGCCATCTGTTTTGGGAAAAATAATCACGATAATCATGAAGCAAATATCACTGCCCACATCTATTTGTTATAATGAACTCAAAAGCACCCGATTTGAATCTGAAAAAAAGTCATGATATGATATGTGCAGTGGCGTGCATTTACATTTACCTTTGCAGCATCCTTCAGAGGGTACCATTCTTTCAGACTACCATCAACACACTCCTTTAACTTGCCTTCACTGAGATATCTTAGTGCCTGGCAATACAAAAGAAGTTTGCCATCAGATCTCAGAGTAGATTCAAGAAACAAGCACTAGGAACTAGGAAGCTCACAGATATATATATACCCATGGAACAAGATATTGTTGACCCTTTGGTGCTTTATTATTGAATGCTTTACGACCAGTCAAGAGTTCCAGGAGGACAACACCGAAGCTGTACACATCTGATGCCTTTGCTCTTGGTTCGTCACGTGAGAGTAAATATCTACAACCCAGAAGATAACAATGCAAATCCATCAAGAAAAATGAAATATCTGTTGGTGTGTAGGAAAACAGGAGACGAAAGACCCCAGCAACGACTAGCAAAGACCATATACCCTGGGCGCCGCGTGTGGAAACCAAGGGTGAATGTGCGTGTCTCAGTGTTGTCTAACTCCCATGTACTTTTATGGAAATCAGTGATTTTAGCCGCTTTGGCATCATTGAAAATCAAAATATTGCTGGATTTGAAGTGTCCGTGATAATGGTACATCTCATGCAAGTGCTGTAATCCTTTTGCAGCATCAACAGCAATTTTGACTCTCTGGCTCCAAGACAGAACCGTACCTGAATCTGTGCCAATGAAACCTTCACATTATTCATTAACATTTCAATTGATCAGTCACTCGTACAAGATCTATTAAGTTTATTTGGTGAAGGACTTGTGAAGTTTACAATTCAAGGCATCCCCATATACAAACCAAGTAGCAGGATTATGAATGATTCATTTATAGATAATCCATGTTACCATGTTTAGTTCAACAAAAATAAATATACTATATCATTCAAGTTCAATAAGGCAAAAATGGAACCAATGCATCCAGAAACTAATGAATCCAATAAGAGTTAGTATGTCAAAAGAGCAGCAGGATGGACGTACCATGAAGAATATCATACAATGAACCATCAGAAGCATACTCATAAGCCAAAATCTTTAGAGGACCTTCATAACTCGAACCAAATAATTCACTCAAATTCCCATGCTCATCATCCATCCTATAACCAAATAACTCAGCCAAATTCTCATGCTTTAAGCTGGACATCAATGAAACCTGGAAACACATCAAATAAGCTACCATGTTTCAGGGAAAGTCAACCTAATTAATTAAATGGTTAAAATGTTATGGGCAAACCTGTTCTAGAAATTTCTCTTTTGAGTCGCTGTCGTACCTTAGCACCTTAATTGCTGCAGCCTGACCACTTTTTAGGACCCCATGGTAAAAGTCCTCACTTCTTGTAGAATTTTGACTGAAATTATGAAGCACGTCCTTTAGCTCAATGAATAGAATTGCATGGACACCAACAAACTTCTTATCTACAGTCTTGTTAAAAGACGTCGAATTGCTATAGCACACACTTTCGCCTTTTTTGCGAAATGCACCCCATGGCCAAAGTTTTGATATTTTAGTCATTCTGGTCTTACTCTGATAGTTCATAGCAGGTATAGACTTGACATGCACCACATTGTTATCAACTTGATCAGACGAAAGCTGCTTTGGTGTATTTTCATTTTCAGAGACAAGCACTTGGTCATCGCAGTGTTCCTTCACAGGGGCCGGTAGCAGATTTTCACCTTCAGAGGCTTCTCCAAGTTTCACAGAGCTAGAGGAGGAGGGAGTTTCATCATCTAATGGATGGATATCATTGAAAAGACTCATATAATCTGACAAAGTATATGTTGAAGTTGAACCCTCTTGCAGATTAAGCACAAACTGAAGCAGTAGCACAACTTGAGCCATTGTTGGACGTTTCTTTGGTTCAGTATGCAAGCACCTTTCAGCAACACCCACAAAAGCCTTCAAGCTTTTATCTGATATTTCATCCTTTAGATTTGTAGCGACAATCTGCTCAGTTTCTCCCTTACTAATTTTTTCTAGAGCCCACTTGGTCAGTATTCGCTCTTCTTCTAGATACCCTCCATCAATTGCTTGTCTCCCACACAATATTTCCAGTAACACTACTCCAAAGGCATATGTGTCACTTTTCATGGTCAGCTTACCAGTAACAAGATATTCTGGGTCCAAATATCCAAATGTGCCCTTGACTTTTGTGCTAACGTGACTTTTTTGTAGTTCGCCCGGGTTTAATGGTTTGGCCAGGCCAAAATCAGCAATTTTTGCAGTGAAATCTTCTCCTAGCAATATGTTTGAAGCCTTTACATCTCTGTGTATGATTGAAAGACCAGTGTGAAGATAATCCAGCCCTCTAGCAGCTCCAATGCATATTTTAAGGCATTGCTTCCAGGTAAGATATTGGGTGTTATCATCATCCCACACAATTTTGAAAAGGCAATCCGCCAGCGACCCAGATGCCATATACTCGTAAACTAGAATCATTTCCTTACCCTCACTGCAATAGCCAATAAGTGACACCAAATTAATATGTCGAAGTTCTGTTAGTGTTTCAATCTCCGTCAAAAACTCTCGTGCCCCTTGACTGGAAGTTGATTTTAACCTCTTTATAGCCACAGTTTCTTGCCCATTATCAATAGTCCCTTTGTAAACATTACCGAATCCACCTCTTCCAATGAGATGCCCACGACTGAAATTCTGGGTTGCCAATTGAATCTCCGCTAGCGAAAACCGGCGACAAAGTCTTCCCACCTTAACTGAGGCCATGCTTTCTTCCTCTGCGCACGGCATGTTTTCTTTCTCTATGCGACTGGCTTCCTGAATCATCCACAACATATATAGAATAACATTCAGAAGTACAAGTACCAGAATTGCACAATTCACAATTGCATTCTTGTGGCCAAGAATTTTGTGTATAATGTGCTTAGTCTGGTAGAATGGAGGATTCACAAAACGCAAGGGATTTGGAGTGGCAAGGCTATTGTCTGGATTGCTTAGTTTCAGAATTTCAAATCCTTTTAGTGGCCCTTGTCCATCAAGAAATTCATCATTTGAGAGCATGCTAATAAGAAGATCGCGTTTGCCCACTAGTTTGCTCCCTGTCATCAACACTGAATAGTCCCTATACCAGTCGCTCCCATCTTCTTCCCGTTCTTGAAATGTGTCAGAACTTGTGGTGGCAACCCGTCCATTAATCAGAACTTCAAACATAAACCCACCAATGTCCGCAATCTTAAATCCCAACCTGGAGAAATGAAGCCTGACCACATACCTGAATCCAACATCCACAGGTATCTTCCAGCTGGTAATATTGTTCGCCTCTTTCCCTCCCTCCTCTGCAACATTTCCTCTACTCTGGAACCTTTCACTATCAGTTGACAACGAAACCAATTCCTGTTTAGAACTCAATCTTTGTATGATTTCAATGACCCTGCTACTATCAATAGTGACAAGAGATTTCCCAATCAATTGAACTCCAACATCTTCCATGTGGAAGTATGACCGGCTGGCCGGCACAGATAATATCTCAATTCCATTAATGAAGGCGTATGTATCTCTGATTTGATTAAAAGTAGGAGTGAAAGTTACATCGAACATTTGATTAGTTTCTTTAATGTCCATGCAGAACTCTTTTACGATAGAACTGACACCAAGGGCTTCAGCAGCAAGGGTAGCACTGAAGTTGCTGAGCAAAGTGAAAGGGCCGGCTTCAACATCAAACAAGTCTCTGTACTGTTTGAAGCCTTTGTAGGGAGCTGCGTTAAAGTGAAATCGAAGAATCTTCTGACCTGGATTGATTTGAATCTGATACGTAAATTGGGAACGTGATATCCGCGCTGTTTGATAGGGAACTTGATCGGACACCAATTTCTGATGCAAGACATAGGATGTAGTAGATGAGCCCTTTAGCTTTACCAAGGAAACTGATTTCTGTCCATCTCCTTGCCATTCTCTGCCACTTCGAGCTGCACAAGTGAGAATAGACCCACAGTTTATTGATACTTCACCAGTAGGATGAATTGGATTTTCAGTAGATGTTGTGATTGTGCTGAAGAAGCCTAGTAGCAGCAACACCACTGAAACGGTATTGAAATTCATGATTCGATGTATCTGCCTTTGGGCTTTGGCAGTTGGCTGCAACGAAAAGAGATGTAATTTACGGTCGACAAATGCGGTAGTGTCGTTGACTTGAACTCTCCGGAATTTCGATTTGAGTCAATTATGTGATAATGACTTTCGGTGACTTGAGAATTTTATAATTAATTTACCTTAAATAGTTGTGTATTTGAATTTAATTTAAATTTGATAAAAATAATAACGAGTTTAAAATTTATAACAACTATCCTATTTGAAAATTCACAATTGTAATATACTGAGATAATCCAAATGGATGAGTGGATTATCAATGGGCGCGGCGCACTGTTTCAATTGATTAGTCGTACGTACAATAGCTATTAATAAATTTATTGAGAGCAGCACTTGTGAAGTTTGCAATTCATCAAGGCATTCCCATATACAAATCAAGTAGTAAAATTATGAATGATTCATTGACAGATATCTCGACGTTACCAAGTTTAGTTCTACAGTTAAATATACTGTATCCTTTAAGTTCAATACTGCAAAAAATGGAACCAAATGCAGTTGGCCTGAGTGGTATGGGGTTCTGGCAGCTTAAGCAAAGGTCTCGGGTTTGAGCTTTGTGTATGAAAAATTCTGCTTTGGGAGAGGCAACCCTTAAATGCTCACCCGATCCTCGATGGATTAGTCTTGGGTCCAATATCGAGGGATTCAAGTTCATTTGGTTGCTTTTCTCTTTACAAAAAGGTTGTTGGTCTTGGGCTAGCGTATACCGTAGGCTACGTTTTACATGGTATCAGAGCTGTACCAGGGGTTGTTTTGATTATTATTCTAGACCCTTGTGAAGAGAAATCAACTAGGCTTTAGGAATAGGTTCGAACAGTCGAGTTGCTGGACTTGGAATGGAGGTTTTAAACTAGACAATTACAAGGTATGTAAGACGTGTATTGAGTCATACCTTGTTGAAGACTTGTGGGAAGTCGTTTATGGAGTGGAGACTGCGTTGCCAGAAGCTAATGAAGTCGCCCAAAAACAGTGGAAGCAGCGCAATGCCAAGGCAAGGTTTATTTTGAAGAGATCCATCTCACATGGTTTATTTGAGCATATTTTAAAGTGCAAGCCGGCAAGTGAGATTTGGGGATGTAATACCCCTGTTTCTCCAACACATGAGTGTTACCGCCACACCTCCTAAATAAGACTCAATTTGACATATCGACTTATTAAAGAGATACTAAGGCTAAAATGAATATATCAATTATCATTTAAAACAATTTTACTTAAAGATAATATATATAATACTCCCTCCGTCCCATTCCAAATGTCCTACTTACTATTTTTGGATGTCCCATTACAAATGTCTTCTTTCTATAAATAGAAATAATTTTCCCTCCAACAACTATGTGGACCCCACCATATACTCACAAACCAACTCTACCTTAATTCACGTGCCCAACAGTAACCAGACACTTGGAGTGGGACGGAGGGAGTATTTCGCAAAATTGAAGATCGTCTCTCAAAACAACATATGGGGAGGATAATAACTATTTTTTAAGATTACACATAAGATAGCAAAATCGCAACACAACGTTATCAAAAGTCCGACATCTTAAAAAACTATTGAAAACTTTTATGCAGAAAACATGTAGATGCAGTAGTGTTCCGTTCCCCCTGCCAAAGCTTTAACCTTAGAAGGAAAAGTTGAAGAAGGAAGGATTATAGACACAATAAGGGTACTCTAAAATCAATAATCAAAAACTCAACAAATATAAACATAGTTTAATAATACTTTCGGAAGCAACCCGCAATGCTCAACAATGACAAAGGCCAAGTTATGATTAACAATCTCAATATCAGTAGCATGTACGCATGTATGCATGTTGGAAAGATTCAGAATGAACCTCAAAATACCGGTATCATGTACTAAATTCCGGATTTTACCCAATTTTATTTAGTTTAGAGGTCACTCTTTATGACATTTTCCGGCGCCTATTAAACAGTCGTTACGCGGCAAGTCACATCAATCATGTTTTTTATCTAATGATCAATAGATAAATACTCTTTAAGGGTGCCTGCACCGCTAAATATTCAATAACAAGATGGAATACCTCACCAGGTTTAACAAGGATCATCACTAAATCGATCTCACTCATATTATGCCATGAACCCCCTCGACGAGATGGCTATAACCAGTGTAACATAATTCGCTCAACTCCCTAGCGAATTGCGATTCCATTCGCTCGAACCCAATCGGGGTTCGGCAGCGATCTAAATCGCTTGGATTCGCGATTCAAATCGCTGAAATGAGCGAATTGAAAAAACCAAAGAATTGAAAGAAACAAAGACAACAGTGGGGGAGTAGGGAGCGGCGGACCAGCGGCACCGTGGCTCGCGACTTGTGAAATCAGATGGAGCCGCGGGGAGAGGCGCGGTGGGGATGAGATGGATTGAGGGAGAGGAGGGAGGAAGAGGCGCAAACAGCAAAATATAAAGAAAAAATTAGGGCACACAGCGGCGGGAGGGAGGAGATGAGGGAAGAAGATAAACAGTACTTTATTTATTACATTTACTTTAGTCAAATAACTTTTTAGTCTCCCTACATTCTATATTCAAGTTTTTGTCCTATTAAGTCTTTCTCTGTTTTCAAGTACTGTAATCAATTGTGTGGAAGAAAAAATAAATAAGTCTTTCTCTGTTTCCAAGTACTGTAATCAATTGAGTGGAAGAAAAAATAAAGAAGTAATAGTGTCTGTCGCCCTGTCAGACATAATAAAAAAGTCTTTTACACCCACCGCTTAAAAGATAACTTTTCTACCCGAAATGACAAAAAACCCTTCGGTCGGGTACTTCGATCGGACCGATCGAAGTGAAAATAGCCGACCGAAGTGCCTATTAATTAAGCATGCTTAGTTGAGCTTGGGTCGCGAGAAAAGCTTCGGTCGGCCAATGTGATGGTTTCGATCAAAATACAAATAGCCGACCGAAGTGCCAATTACTCTAATAATTGCTATTTTTATTGAAAATTTATTTTGATTTTGTTTTCATTACTAAGGAGTATTATATTATTTGAAATTGTATATATTTATTTTGTTTTAGTATTATGGAAATCATTATTATTATTTTTGATGTATTTACTATATAATTATTATTATAATAATTATATATTATATTTATTATATTTTTGGTGTATTTGGATATTTTAATGTATTAATTATATTTATGATACCAATAATGATATTATTGTTATTATTATGATTATTATTTAAATAATTATTATTTAATTATTATATTTACTATATAATATTGTATTTTAAATTGTATATATTATTATTTCTAATATTAATTAGTATTATGGAAATCATTATTATTATTTTTGATGTATTTATTATATAATTATTATTAATTAAATTATATATTATATTTATTATATTTTTGGTGTATTTGGACATTTTAATGTATTAATTATATTTATGATAGCAATAATGATATTATTGTTATTATTATGATTATTAATTAAATTATTATTATATTATTATTATATTTAAGCGGTGGGTGTGTAAAACTTATTTACAATCCCTGACAGGGTACTGCGGTTTGCATCCCAAAAATAAATTATTAAATATGAGTGATGTAGTTGGGAGTTGGGACCCATGTTATTTTAACATTTGCAGATTAATTATTAAATATTAATAAAAAATCAATAAAACAGTAGTAATATTCTAACAAAATTTTAGGAAAAAACAAATCAAATATGAATCGAATTAAAGCATCGAATTATGAATCGAAAAAGCGAATTAAAGCAGTATACCCCTAGCGAATCAAAAATTTCTTAACTAGCGAATTGCGAATCGAATTTCGTTCCCCGTACCGAAACGAATTCCGAATCATGTGACACTGGCTATAACCTATGTTGCCTTACTCAGGGCATATAAGCAAAAGGCTTATTAACGAGCATCTACCTAAGACTAGGGACATTTGAACGAATTTAAAAAAAAAAAAATGCGACAGAAAGCAAATGGAACAAGAACAAAAGAGCTAACAAACAAAACTATGATCGATGAACGAACAAATGATAACACATACCGTGGGCCAAGAAGAAACAATAAAAGCCTAGTACTAGTAGGCAAGAATGAAAAATAAATATCTACTACTAAAGCATAAACAAAAATAAGACCTACGACTAATACAAGGACAAAGTAATAAACAAATAAAGGAATGCGAATAAAGGAAAACGAACAAAAATGATAAGGACATAATAATATAGAAAACTTACTCTACCGTAAAATATTAAACTAGCATTGACTCGCCTAACATATCTTTAGCATCTTTCACGGCTACCGGGCGACACAACAACTGGAATAGCCTGGGCATTAACATTAATAATAATAATAATAATAATAATAATAATAATAATAATAATAATAATAATAATAATAATAAATTAAGAATAATATTTAACTAAAAGATGGAACTATGTTCGACAATGATTATCAATGAATCAATCTTATTCATATTATGCCACGAAACCCCTCAACGGGATGGCTCGAGCATTATGTGTACAAAACGTTAGCCTAGAGCATTATGTGTACAACAAATGATGTATCATTCCAACTCTCCAACAAATGTACTTCAAATAGTCTGCTCTTCACTACAATCCAACGGACTTGCACAGGTGCAAAATACACATGATGGCTGGCATGAAAACAAAGTCAGCCTCGTTCTGAGCAACAAAACATTAGAAAACTGGAAAAGAAAATAATAAATAAAAAATAAAAAATTGCCCTATTTCAAGCTAATTAATGTTAACATGTGATGCAAGGTTAAACTTTCTTCATAAACTGTCAGGCCTATAGAAAAATCACAAAGGAAATTTAAGATTTAGCTCATTCCTTTTACGAAAGCAGATTCTGCCGCCTCACTATTAATTTACTATAGATATTGGATATTCAAATAAAACCTTTTGAATCAAAGGATGTATTGCCTCAATTACATCTCTGGATCTTTGATAATCACGGATCGAGAAAGTTCAATTTCCACTTCACAACACAAACTAAAACAATAGAGCTAAATCAGTCATCCCAAAAATTAAAAAACAGAAGTTACTAAAAATCCCTTTCATTACCTCTGTCAAAGTTGAGGAAAGAAAACAAACCAATTTCAAAATGAATTTAACTTAAAGGAACATAGCAGCAGCGAGCAGGGCAACGGAATGAATAGCACTACCTCTCAAGGCGACAGCAGCAGAAATGAAGGAAGATTGGCCAGCAGTGAGCAGGGCAGTGGCGACGACTCCGGCGGTTGGTCGTGGTGGTCAGAGTTCTATGGCCTCTCACCTTTTGCTCTCCCTTTTCCCGATTTAGTGGTGGCTGGAGAGGTCATGGATTTACTATCTTCTGTTCTCGCTATTGCTCTCCCCAGATTTTGGAGATTGGTTAGTCGTGATTTGTGGAGATTTAAATAGATTTGGTGACTGGAGATTTTATAGATGGTAGGGTTTGAAATTTACGGGACTAGCTTTTAATTTAAAATTAAAGTCATTGGGCTTCGTTTTTCACTGGGATTTGTGCAATTTACTGGGCACTATTCTTAAGCCTTTTATAAGCCCTTTTATGTGAAAGGAGTACTACTTTTGTTAAGGGATAATAATACTTCATAGATAGTTTGATTCCTTCAATATTTCCGGCGAGTTCAAGTCAACGACGGTACTGCATTTGTCAATCTCTATCGATGGGCAGCTAAAGATCGGACAAGGAATTCGCACATACGTACATTCATACATAACTTCTCTTTTCGTTGTAGCCAATTGCCGAAGTCAGCTACATCCAACCATGAATCTCTATTCAGTTTCACTTGTGTTGCTGTTACTACGGTTTTTCAGCACAATCACATCATCCACCGAGAAGCAATTTCACCCTACCGGTGAAGTTTCAATCAACTGTGGCTCTATTCGCACTTTTGCAGCACGAAATGGCAGGGAATGGCTAGGAGATGGACATAAATCGTTGGTGAAGCTAATGGGCTCATCGACCACATCCTATGCCATCCATCAGAAATCTGTCAACGATGCAGCAGTTCCTTACCAAACAGCGCGGATATCACGTTCCCAATTTTCATACCAGATTCAAATCAATCCAGCAGGTCAGAAGATTCTTCGCTTTCATTTTAACGCAGCTCCATACAATGGCTTCAAACAGTACAGAGACTTGTTTGATGTTGAAGCCGGCCCTTTCACTTTGCTCAGTAACTTCAGTGCTACACTTACTGCTGAATCTCTCGGTGTCAATTCTTTCATAAAGGAGTTCTGCATAGATATAAAAGAAAATAATCAAATGTTAAATATAAATTTCTCTCCTACTGCCAGTCAATCTAGAGATACATACGCTTTCATTAATGGAATTGAGATAGTATCTGTGCCGGCCAGCCGGTCATACTTCCACATGGAAGACGTTGGAGTTCAATTGATTGGGAAATCTCCTGTCAATATTGATAGTAGCAGGGTCTTTGAAATCGTCCGGAGGTTGAATTCTAAACAGGAATTGGTTTCGTTGTCAAGTGATAGCATTGGTGAAAGGTTCCAGAGTAGAGGAAATTTTGCAGAGGATGGAGGGAAAGAGGCCAACAATATTACCAGCTGGAAGATACCTGTGGATGTTGGATTCAGGTATGTGGTCAGGCTTCATTTCTCCAGGCTGGGATTTAAGATTGCTGAGATTGGTGGGTTTATGTTTCAAGTTCTGATTAATGGACGGGTTGCCACAACTAATTCTGACACATTTAAAGAACGGGAAGAAGATGGGGGCGACTGGTATAGGGATTATTCAGTGGTGATGACAGGGAGCAAACTAGTGGGTAAACGTGATCTTCTTATTAGTATGCTCTCAAATGATGAATTTCTGGAGGGACATGGGCCACTGAAAGGATTCGAAATTCTGAAATTGAGCAATCCTGACAATAGCCTCGCCAGTCCTAATCCCTCGAGTATTCTGAATCCTCCCACTTTCCAAATTTTACCCGAAGTTCTTGGTCACCAGAATGCAATTGTGAGTCGTGCAATTCTGGTACTTGTTCTTCTGAATATAACTCTATATATGCTGTGCATGATCCAGGAAGCTGGTCGCATAGAGGAAGAAAACATGCCCTCGGTTAAGCCTGTTAAGGTAGGAAGACTTTGTCGCCGGTTTTCTCTAGCAGAGATTCAATTGGCAACCAAAAAATTCAGTCGTGGGCATCTCCTTGGAAGAGGTGGGTTCGGTAAAGTTTACAAAGGCACTATTGATAATGGGAAAGAAACTGTGGCCATCAAGAGGTTAAAATCAAATTCCGGTCAAGGGGAACGCGAGTTTATGACAGAGATTGAAACACTGACAGAAGTTCGACATGTTAATCTAGTGTCACTTATTGGCTATTGCAATGATGGTGAGGAAATGATTTTAGTTTATGAGTATATGACATATGGGTCGCTGGCTGACCGCCTTTTCAAAATTGTATGCGATGACAATAGCATCCCATCTCTTACCTGGACGCAACGCCTTAATATATGCATCGGAGCTGCTAGAGGGCTGGATTATCTGCACACTGGTATTTCAATCATACATAGAGATGTAAAGGCTTCAAACATCTTGCTAGATGAAGATTTCACTGCTAAAGTTGCTGATTTTGGCCTGGCCAAACCTTTAGTCCCAAGCAAGCCACAACAAAGTCACGTCAGCACAAAAGTCAAGGGCACAGTTGGATATTGGGACCCAGAATATCTTGCTACTGGTAAGCTGACCATGAAAAGTGACACGTATGCCTTTGGAGTTGTTTTGTTTGAAGTCTTGAGTGGGAGACGAGTATTGGATAGTCAAGTGTTACCAGGCGAGCAAAATTTGGTCAAGTGGGCTAAAGAAAACATTTGCAGGGGTACAATTGATCGTGTTGTGGATTTAAGTCTGAGAGGTGAAATTTCAGATGATAGCCTGAAGGCATACGTGGATGTTTCTGAAAGATGCTTGCAGCATGAACCAAAGAATCGACCAACAATGGCTGCGGTTGTACTACAGCTTCAGTCAGCACTTGAACTACAGGAGAGCTCAAAACCCGCATCCAATGGGAGGAGCGATGATGATAAAGGTAATCAACTTTTTTCTTTTCATTTCTTTTTTAATACAAGAAAAGGTTGTATATTTATGTTACTATGTCGTTTATTGCTTCCCAGGTGTGAGTACAAGCCCTAGCCAGGTGGATGCAGACTCGGCATCTATTTCTCAAACTGAAAATACATCGGAGAACACAAATAAGACAGTTCCAGAGGAGCCACTGGAAAGTTCAACGAATGAAAATAAGACAGTCCCAAAGCCACCACTGAAGGAAGAATTCGATAACAATGCAGGTAATGTCAAATCTGCATCCGATAGGACAGAGCAGAGTAAAGGCAAAGGATTTTGTTGTACAAAAGTGCTAATACAAGTATTCTAGTGCGGAATATATAAATCAATTTGTAACTGACTAGTAGACCAGATTTAGCAGAATAATTCTTTGCCGTTTAATTTCCTTGGTTTTCCAGAATAGAGACCTGAAGATTTCTTCAATCTGGGCTTGCAAACACAACAGAGAATACCAGACATACATACGGAATAAAATCAAGAGGCAAGATTTACGTGGTTCGGGATAAATCCCTACATCCATGGGAGGAGGCAACAAGCTTTTCACTATCAACCGGGAGATACAAATACAATGTTATTGTGAATCAATAGACACTGCTATTTCCACATTCAATTACCCAAACATCAAACCCAAATCTAAAACAAATGTATTGCAACAACTTACTTGATAATTGAAGCAATACTCACAAATGATTTGGGAACTAAAATGGCTATCTTCACTCTGCTCTCTGTATTATCAAGACTTGTCTGAAAAAACCAAGAAGCAAAGAACTGAGGAAGTCCCTGGCCAAAACTACACCGATCAAATATTGACTTGTTAGGCAAGCCTAGGAAGAAGTTATCCCATGTGGTTGAGAGCACCAAATATAATGAGGAAATAATCTCATGTCGACAAGTGTACGGTTGAGATTAATTCTAGCCATATTTAACAAATCTCCACCTTGGCTTGAATTAATCAAACTTCGAAAGCTATCAAATTGCTGCCTCCTCCAATGCCCCTTTGGGCATTCACAAACTGCATATGCTGATCAAGTCTAGGCAATGCCTAAACTTGGAGACTACCAATGGCTTAGTTAGCATATCCGCTGGATTATCTGCACTAGGAATCTTTTCAACAACAATATCACCAGTAGACATGACATCCCGGATGAAGTGAAATTTGACATCAATGTGTTTGGTTCTTTCATGAAACATTTGATTTTTAGTCAAATGAATCGTACTTTGATTGTCGCAAAAAACAGTATATATATCTTGTTTTAAGCCCAGCTCAGTAACCAAACCTTTTAACCAGATAGCTTCCTTCACTGCTTCTGTTGCTGCCATATATTCTGCCTCAGTGGTAGACAAAGCAACAACTGGTTGTAAAGTTGCTTTCCAACTGATGGCACAACCTGACACGGTGAAGACATAACCTGTCAGAGATCGCCTCTTATCCAAATCACCAGCATAATCTGAATCCACATAGCCAACCACACTTTTGCAAGTGTTAGATTCCTTATGAAATACCAAGCCAAGATCTGTAGTCCCTCTCAAATATCGGAGTATCCATTTCACTGCCTGCCAATGCAACTTTCCAGGATGTCCCATGTATCTACTAACAACACTAACAGCATGTGAAATATCTGGACGAGTGCAAACCATAGCATACATGATGCTACCAACAGCACTAGCATATGGAACACGTGACATGTGCTCCACCTCATCTTTTGATTTTGGTGATGAAGCAGCAGAAAGTTTAAAATGGGATGCCAAGGGAGTACTCACCGGTTTTGCATTTTTCATACCAAAACGCTCAAGCACTTTCTCAATATATTTCTTTTGTGAAAGAAATAACTTGCCTGCTTGCCGATCCCTGCGAATTTCCATACCCAATATCTTCTTTGCTGCCCCTAGATCTTTCATCTCAAATTCACCATTAAGACAGGCTTTTAACTTATTGATCTCTGCCATGCTCTTAGAGGCAATGAGCATGTCATCAACATAGAGCAATAAATATACAAATGAACCACATGAGAGTCTTTTATGATATACACAACAATCGTAATTACTTCTATTGTAACCACGATCAATCATAAAAGCATCAAACCGCTTGTACCATTGTCGAGGAGATTGTTTCAAACCATAAAGAGATTTCTTCAAACGACAAACATGATCTTCTTTTCCCTGGACAATGAACCCCTCTGGTTGATGCATGTAGATTTCTTCCTCAAGCTCACCATGTAGAAAAGCTGTCTTGACATCAAGCTGTTCAAGCTCCATATCAAACAAAGCAACCATAGCAAGTAACACACGAATTGAGCTATGCTTTACAACTGGAGAAAATACTTCATTAAAGTCAATTCCCTCTCTCTGACTGTAGCCTTTGGCAACCAACCGTGCCTTGAATCTAGTTTCTTCAACCCCTGGGATTCCTTCCTTTTTCTTGAAGATCCATTTACAACCAACAACCTTATGGCCTTTAGGCGGTTTCACCAACTCCCAAGTTTGGTTCTTGTGAAGTGATTCAATCTCTTCACTCATAGCGATACTCCACTGTGAAGAATCATGACATGTAACAGCTTGAGTGAAACTGGAAGGTTCATGAACCTCCTCAATACCTTCAGCTACAGATAATGCAAATGAAACATAATCTGCATGAGCATATCTTTGAGGTGGCTTAACCTGCCTTCTCTCTCTTCCAGTGGCACTATATTGCTCTTGCTCTTGTGGGACATTAGAAATATCAACAAGTTCTGGTTCATCTTCAACAACAGGCTGAATTGAAGTACTGTCTTGTACTTATGAAATCGGAACCTCTAACTCCACCTGCTCACGGACACCTTGATCTCCATCTGTATCATTTCCTCCAACTGGCCCTTTCTTCAAAAGAAGCATGGATTTTTCATCAAACTTGACATCTCTGCTGATAATAAATTTTGGTGAACCAGGCTCAGTACACCACAATCTGTAGCCTTTAACACCAGTAGCATAACCTAGGAATATGCATTTTTTGTGACCGACGCTCGAGCTTCCCATTATTAACATGAGCATACGCAGGACAACCAAATACTTTCAAATACGAATAATCAGCAGGAGTACCAGACCATACCTCAATAGGAGTCTTCAAACCAATAGGAACCGAGGGAGATCTATTCACCAAATAACATGCCAAATTAATAGCTTCAGCCCAAAATACCTTAGGTAAGCCAGCATTATCAAGCATACAACGAGCTCGCTCCAAAAGAGTCCTATTCATTCGTTCAGCGACTCCATTTTGTTGTGGTGTTTTTCTAACTGTGCGGTGTCTCACAATTCCTGCATTTTCACAAAACTCGTTGAACTGGCCATCACAATATTCCAACCCATTATCTGTTCTAAAGCGCTTGATTTTCTTGCCTGTCTGATTCTCAACAAGTGCTTTAAATTTCTTGAATGTTGGAAATGCTTCATTCTTGTGTTTTAGAAAATACACCCAGACATACCTCGAATAATCATCAATAAAGGTCATTAAATATTGGGAACCACCTTTAGATTGTGTACGTGAAGGGCCCCAAAGATCGGAATGAATATAATCTAATGTGCCCTTCGTTCTGTGAGTAGCTGCTGCAAACTTCACCCTGCACTGCTTGCCATACACACAATGTTCACAAAATTCAAGCTTCCCAATTTTATGATTTCCTAACAAACCTCGCTTGCTCAAAATAGACATGCCTGCCTCACTCATATGCCCAAGACGCATATGCCACAAACGAGTATTATCTGAATCAGAATTAGATGAAGAACCTGCAGAACTAGAAACTGATGCTGCACCAACAACAGTGCTACCTTGAAGCAGATATAGACCATTAACCAATTTTCCGCGGATCACAACAAGAGAACCACTGGAAACTTTGAAAACTGCACCTTGACCAGTGTACTTATAGCCAAGTGAATCAAGAGTACCCAAAGAAATAAGATTTTTCTTCAAATCAGGCACATGTCGAACATTCGTCAAAGTCCTCACAATACCATCATGCATCTTGATTCGAACTGTCCCTATACCAATAACCTTACAGGATACATCGTTTCCCATAAGGACAAGTCCACCATTAATTGATTGGTAAGAATAAAACCAATCTCTGTTAGGACACATATGATAGGAGCAACCCGAGTCAAGAACCCAACTGTCACCAGGTGACCCAACTGATATTGAAAGAACATCTGCACTTATTGAATTTTCCTCAGCAAAACTAGCAGATTCAGTAGCTGTTGACAAGTCCAAATTCTTTTTCTTTGCCTTGAGTTTTGGACATTGATTATTCCAGTGACCCTCTTCCTTACAGTAATGGCATTGATTTTTCTTGATCCTAGATTTGGATCTTGATTTGCCTCTGTCTTTCTTCATTCCTTTGTTAGTTGCTCTACCCCTCACAACCAAGCCATCAGCTTGCTCATCAACCAAATTTCCAGACACCTTTTTCTTCAATTCTTTAGAATTCAATGATGCTTTCACATCTTCCAAAGAAAGTGTGTCCCGGCCATATAGCATAGTATCAACAAAATGCTCAAAAGAATGGGGTAAAGAACATAACAAAATTAGAGCCTGATCCTCGTCATCCATTTTCACATCAATATTTTTCAAAGACATAATGATCTTGTCAAAATCATAGAGATGATCTTTGACTGGTGTACCTTCTCTCATACGAAGAGTGTAGAGCTGTTGCTTTAAGTAAAGTCGATTAGTCAACGACTTTGTCATATATAAAGCTTCCAATTTGAGCCACAAACCAGCAGGGGATGACTCATCTGCTACTCCCCTTAATACATCATCGCCAAGGGATAATTGAATGGCACTAAGTGCTTTCTCGAGAAAATCATCCTTTTCTTCATCGGACATAGTATCAGGAAGAGCATCTTTGCCCTTCAATGCCTTAAGTAACCCTTGTTGAATAAGTGAAGCCCGCATTTTAATCCACCAAAGTCCAAAATCATTCTTGCCATCAAACTTTTCAATCTCGTACTTTGCCGTGTTTACTTTTGCCATAATAGCCAGAAACAGAGCAATACAAATATTAGCACAACAGAGAATCCCAAGAGAAATCCAAAAGCTCTGATACCAGTTTGTTGTACAAAAGTGCTAATACAAGTATTCTAGTGCGGAATATATAAATCAATTTGTAACTGACTAGTAGACCAGATTTAGCAGAATAATTCTTTGCCGTTTAATTTCCTTGGTTTTCCAGAATAGAGACCTGAAGATTTCTTCAATCTGGGCTTGCAAACACAACAGAGAATACCAGACATACATACGGAATAAAATCAAGAGGCAAGATTTACGTGGTTCGGGATAAATCCCTACATCCACGGGAGGAGGCAACAAGCTTTTCACTATCAACCGGGAGATACAAATACAATGTTATTGTGAATCAATAGACACTGCTATTTCCACATTCAATTACCCAAACATCAAACCCAAATCTAAAACAAATGTATTGCAACAACTTACTTGACAATTGAAGCAATACTCACAAATGATTTGGGAACTAAAATGGCTATCTTCACTCTGCTCTCTGTATTATCAAGACTTGTCTGAAAAAACCAAGAAGCAAAGAACTGAGGAAGTCCCTGGCCAAAACTACACCAATCAAATATTGACTTGTTAGGCAAGCCTAGGAAGAAGTTATCCCATGTGGTTGAGAGCACCAAATATAATGAGGAAATAATCTCATGTCGACAAGTGTACGGTTGAGATTAATTCTAGCCATATTTAACAGATTTTGGACAGGGCTTGCATTTTGGAATAAACGTGATCCATTTTCCAATAATGAATTTGTTTTGAAAGGTACCAATTTACTTATCTGAATTCTATAACGAGAGTCTGACATTTTTATTTTGGTCACTGATATACTTAACTCACAGCTTTGAAAATAATAAAATACAACTTTCTTAAACTCCGTATCTACAGTGTCGAAGAAGATAAATATGGGACGGAGGGAGTATATGATATGAAACTTATTGCTGTCCCTGTCATTCCAGTTAATGATTTGAAGAATGTTCTTGCTTATTTTGCCAAAGCAAAATTCAACAAAGCTATATGCTATGGAGACCTAAAAAGTGGTCAGACTGCTGCATTTAGAAATCTAAAACACCTTGGACTATCAGATCAAAAATTTATAGAGCAGGTATGCAATAAAACTTTGTTTGTTAGCAGTTTCCTATATCTCACAATTCCTCTGTAAAGATTTGTGGTTCATATGTTTTTTTGCAGATTTCAAAGATATCCAGTCTCAAACATGAAAATGTGGCCAATGTACTTGGTTATTCTGTGCACGGAAAAATGCAAGTTCTCGCATATGAGCGTGCTTGTGATGGTTCATTACATGACATTCTTCATGGTGTGTTTTATAATGTTGATCCCTTCTGAATCGTGGTTTCTTTAATAATTTATGCTTCTAAATTTATCGGTTCTGAGTGCAACAAGATTGGCTTTTGTCTTGTTTTAGTCATTGGGGTGGTCCTGAATCCAAATACATTTAACTTTTGCTATACAACTAATTGATTGAAATGTTGATGAAGGATGGAGAGATAAGGGTAGTGCAGAGCCTGATGTGGTTCTGACATGGATGCAGCGGGTTAAAATTTCCGTAGGAGCTGCAAAGGGATTAGCATACTTACATGGGAAGGAGCATATTCACGGCCACCTCAAATCCAGTAACATTTTACTTTTCAATGCTGAATTGGCTAAGATCACCGATTTCCATATGCAAAGTCCAAAAAGTGAACTACTGCCAGAGGAAGATGGGTATGTATGCACTTTCTTTTGAGTGAGCTTTGGAACGTATGATCGAATTTTCATGTTTGATCGAATTGTCTTGTTTCGGATTGTACTTGTACTTGTAGCTATAGGGTTGATGAGCTGCCAACACAAAAGCGAGATGTGTATAAGTTTGGTATCGTACTCCTGGAACTCTTGACTGGTCGTAAACCATTTGATGATACGCTGCCATTGGAACAACAGCTTCTTGTCACATGGGTAAGTAAGTTTCCAAGTGATGATCATCTGAAATCTTTGTTTGATTTATTGAAAAACGATTATTATTGTCACCAGGCAAAGCTTTATCTTACTAAATTCGAGGTGCATCGGTGTATTGATGCTAGGCTGAACGGAAAGTATCCTGCAAAAGCTGTTGCAAAGGTAAATTGGAAAGAGTAGTTTTGTTACCAATTGGGTGGCATTGCGCGCTGAAATCTCCTTTCTAACATAAAAATGATGACTGACTGAAATTTCTCAAATTGATGAATGTATTGTAGATGGCGTATGTGGCAGAGGCATGTATCCAATCTGATGCTTATTCCCGTCCAAATATGAGCAGCGTCGTGAATGCTCTTCACCCTTTATTGAATGATACATTATTCAAGTAGCTTGTCTTTCTGTTATTGCACAATCAACCAAGAACACACAGAGAAGACCAGGAGTATTCAATAGAGATTACAATATATGCATTTGTTAAACGATGATCCAAACTTCTCTATTTGTAGAGTTCAAAATAGGTAACCAAATCATCTTATTTTACACATCCTCGGCTTGCCTCTAGGTCCTCTCCAAAACCCTGATTTTCATTACTGGAAGCTTAAATATTCATATTCAGGCATTACAGAGCTTCTGAAACCAAGGTATTGTTGATTTGTTGTACTTGAACTCTTGAATCAAAAGACATCAAGTGCATTTCCTACCATGTCTGCAGCACCTGAATTAAGAATAATCAAGTGTATTTCCTACTTTAAATATGCATGTATCAAAACCATTAGGGGCAAAGAAAATTGATCAAGATTAATAGTACATATTCTGTATCCATCAGGTATAAAAATTATTTATATACCAATATAAAATTATTTATGAAATGAACCAAAATTTTCATATATTAATGATTTTAAAAATGCAATAAAATAATTTTCAAAATAATGTAATTCACATCACAGAATATCAATGGAGTTTTAAATGAATTTTAGAGGTTATTCATAATGTCTTCTTGCAAAATGACATTCATTTATTTATATATGCTCATGATTAAAAATAATATCTTCTAAGTCACTCTAAAGTTGAAGATTAAAGATAGTGCTTAATTATGAGCTTGACCAAAATATGCAACTATTACATAAAAATGTATGTTAGATTAGGATAAATAAATACTTTAATTTTAAACTAAAATAAATAAATGTAATCATTTAGAATAGAATTGAAATTTAGAATTAGGTTTTGCTTTTTATCAAATAGAAACTTAATTTAGGTTAGAATTGGACTTGGGCCTTAACTAGAAAGTTTTTTTTGGATTTAGTAATAAATATGTAATATATTTTTTATTTTAAAAATGTAATTGTATATTTTATATATATTTCGATATTTCGGTATTTTCGTTATACCCAATATCTTATATTTTGATATCGATGCCATACCAAAAATATTCGGCACGACAATATGTTGTACCAAAAATTTCGGTATACCATAAATTTCGGTATTTTCAATATTTTTTGGTATGATACCAACGGTATATGAGTTTTCGGCGAATTTGTCCAACCCTAATTCAGTCACGTGTTTATACCAAGTGATTTAAAATTATATCATGTTTTACTCTTGGTACATTTCTGACTCTTTCAAAGTTTCGATTGAATCATCATGTGTTTCAAGTCTAATGAGAAAGGTTCAATTTAATAGACAGGCAGAGAAAAATAATCACTCAAGAAAAGTAAGGCCAAGAGTTACGAAATCTCAAACGAAAAAAATAATTACGAAATCCGGACTGCGAAATGTTAATTTCTACACCAAACCATTGGCAAAATAGAAGAAGTCTATGGACTGCTAAAATTGGTCAATCCAACGAACATAAAATATTAAACCTAGATGATAGAATCTTTACCTTATTGAATTTAAGTTAACCCAAAATTCATAGCGTAAAATAAAGTATAGATTTTGGGTTAACTATGGATTAGTGAAGACCCAGAGGCCTATGAGGATGTGCGAAATCTTGGAATCTCTGTTTGAAAAGATCGAGTCTCCTGATGAATCCAGTCATTCACTACAAAATATTCATGTATGAGATCGAATTTGGTCACTGAATCTATTTTTTTTTTATTTTGTTTTATTTATTTATTTTTAACTAACGAGCTTTTGGTTGTTAAATCTCTTTACTCGCGGAATTTGAAGAATGATTTGGATGGGATCCAACAAATACTCATATAACTGGACTTGTAATTTAATACTATAGTATACGACAAACCTATTATACGCCTCCGATCTAGGAAAGAAATTTCATCATCATAAACATATTACAGTAATTGATTTAAATCCAATTCAATACCCTTAAAGCTAACATATTCTGAGGAGTTTGGATAGAGTGCTAAATGGGTGACATATGCTGTCTCGACGAAGTGTATGTACTGGGTGTTAATGAGGTAAACACTCATTCAGTGCTTCAGCATATAACTCCCAAACCAAATCCTATTATGATGAGGTGGAGTGGTGGTACGTACTTGGGACTAGGGAGTGAGGCCTTCCCCACTTTAGTCTTCAATAGAGGCCAACTCCTAGCCAGCCATAGTATTCAACAGAGGCTTGAGAGCTTCTACAATGGTTTTCATCGATGGTCGGTCCCTAGCATTATCTTTCAGACATAATTTGGCCACAGCAGCCATCTGTTTTGGACAAAATAAATCATGAAGCAGCTATCACTGCCCGCATATTCCCGATTTGAATCTGATAACAAAGTCATGATATGAGATGTGGCGTGCATTTACCTTTGCAACATCCTTCAGAGGGTACTCTCCATTCATCCTACCATCAACACACTCCTTTACCTTGTCTTCACTCAGATATTCTCTTGCCTGACAACGCAAAAGAAGTTTGCCAACAGATCACAAAGTTGATTTATGTAACAAGCACTACTAGGAACTAGGAAGCTCACAGATATATATATACCCATATAACAACATCCTTTGGTGCTTTATCATCGAACGCTTTACGACCAGTCAAGAGTTCCAGAAGGACCATACCGAAGCTGTACACATCTGATGTCTTTGCTCTTGGCTCGTCATCATAGGGTAAATACCTAACAGAGGATATAAATATATATATATAAACCTTCACATATAGTATGTAGGAAGACCGAAGACAAAAATCGTACTCTGAGTGTTGTATATAACAGAGGATACTAGGGTGGTAGTAACCCAATTCAAAAAGCGTTTCGTTGATCTTTGGAACTGGTATATGGAAATCAGTGATTTTAGCCACTTGGGAATCATTGAAAACTAAAATATTGCTGGATTTGAAGTGTCCATGAGTATGGTTCTTCTCGTGCAAGTACTCTAATCCCTTCGCAGCATCAACAGCAATTTTAACTCTTTGGCTCCAACACAAAACCGGACCTGATCCTGTGCCAATGCCACCTTTACAAGACCTCCCCATATATAAATTTAGCTAAATAATGAAGGCTTCATTTACGCATCTCTCAAGTTTACCAAGTTTAGTTCAACAAAAATCTTTATACTGAAGAATATCTTTAAAACTCTAATACTGTACAAATTGAGCCTATGCATCTAGAAAACTATTGAATCCAATAAGAGTCAATATGTCAAAAGAGCAGCAGAATGGACGTACCATGAAGAATGTCATGTAATGAACCATTAGAAGCATACTCATAAGCCAAGATCCTTCCAGCACCATCCATCGAATAACCAAGTAACTCAGCCAAATTTTCATGCTTTAAGCTCGACATTTTTGAAACCTAGAAACACATATTATAAGGTACCAAGTTTCAGAGAAGGTCAATGTAATTTGTAAATGGGCAATATCTTATGGGCAAACCTGTTCTAGAAAGTCTTGGTTTGTTTGTCTGTCGTACTTTAGCACCTTAATTGCTGCAGCCTGCCCACTTTTTAGGACCCTATGGTGAAAGTCCACATCCCTTGTAGAACTTTGATCAAAATTACATAGCATGATATTTAGCTCATCGAATGGAATTACAGGGACATCAGCAAACTTTGTATCTACAGTCTGGTTGAAAGACGTAGAATTGCTATTCACACTTTCGCATTTCAATTCCTCAAGTGGCACGGTAGAGATACCAGTTGTGGCCATTGTTATTGTCGGTCGGTCGTTTGGCTCTACATGAGGAGCAAGAAGATGGTCTGTAGAAAATACAAGCGAAAAATAACTGTGGTGAAAAAGGGTCAACAAAAGCATGAAATATTGGAATTAAATAACTATGTCTCCCAAGGGTGCGCCTATGGGAGTAAACAAAACATATAAATAAAAAAACACGCACCAGAAATATTAACAGATACCTGATGACAAAAGTTCATCACTGGCAGATGGAACACCTTTTTTGCGAAATGCACCCCATGGCCAAAGTCGTGATATTTTAGACATTCTGGTCTTTCTCTGATTCTTCGTAGCAGCTAAAGACTTTGCATTCACCACATCGTTATCAAATTGATCAGCAGAAAGCTGCTTTGGTGTATTTTCATTTTCAGAGGCAAGCACTTGGTCATCGCATTGTTCCTTCACAGGGGGCGGTAGCAGATTTTCACCTTCAGAGGCTTCTGGTCCAAGTTTCACAGAGCTAGAAGAGGAGTGAGTTTCATCATCTAATGGATGGATATCATTGAAACGACTCATATAATCTGACACAGTATATGTTGAAGTTGAACCCTCTTGCAGATCAAGCACAAACTGAAGCAGTAGCACAACTTGAGCCATTGTTGGACGTTTCTTCGGTTCATTATGCAAGCACCTTTCAGCAACACCCACAAAAGCCTTCAAGCTTTTCTCTGACATTTCATCCTTCAGATTTGACGCCACAATCCGCTCAGGTTCTCCCTTACTAATTTTTTCCAGAGCCCATTTGGTCAGATTTCGCTCTTCTTCTAGATACCCTCTATCAATTGCTCGTCTCCCACACAATACTTCCAGTAACACTACTCCAAAGGCATACGTGTCACTTTTCATGGTCAGCTTACCAGTAGCAAGATATTCTGGGTCCCAATATCCAAATGTGCCCCTGACTTTTGTGCTCACATGACTTTGTTGTAGTTTGCCTGGATTTAAATGTTTGGCCAGGCCAAAATCAGTAATTTTTGCAGTGAAATCTTCTCCTAGCAATATGTTTGAAGCCTTTACATCTCTGTGAATGATTGAAAGTCCAGTGTGAAGATAATCCAGCCCTCTGGCAGCTCCAATGCATATATTCAGGCATTGTTTCCATGTAAGAGATGGGGTGTTATCATCATCCCACACAATTTTGAAAAGGCGATCATCCAGCGATCCAGATGCCATGTACTCGTAAACTAGAATCATTTCCACACCCTCATCGCAATAGCCAATAAGAGACACTAAATTAACATGTCGAAGTTCTGTTAGTGTTTCAATCTCTGTCCAAAACTCTCTTGCCCCTTGACCGGAATTTGATTTTAGCCTCTTTATAGCAACAGTTTCTTGCCCCTTACCGATAGTGCCTTTGTAAACATGACCGAATCCACCTCTTCCAATGAGATGCGCACGATTGAAATTTTGGGTTGCCAATTGAATCTCTGCTAGCGAAAACCGGCGACAAAGTCTTCCCACCTTAACTGAGGGCATGCCTTCTTCCTCTGCGCACGGCATGTTTTCTTCCTTTACGCGACTGGCTTCCTGAATCATCCACAGGATATATAGAGATATATTCAAAAGAACAAGTACCAGAATTGCAGAATTCACAATTGCATTCTTGCGGCCAAGAACTGTGTGTAAAATGTGCGGAGTCTGGTAGAATGGAGGATTCGAAAAATGCAAGGGATTTGGACTGGCAAGGCTATTGTCTGGATTGCTCAATTTCAGAATTTCAAATCCTTTTAATGGCCCATGTCCATCAAGAAATTCATCATTTGAGAGCATGTTAATAAGAAGATCGCATTTACCCACTAGTTTGCTCCCTGTCATCAACACTGAATAGTCCCTGTACCAGTCGCTCCCATCTTCTTCCCGTTCTTTAAATGTGTCAGAACTTGTGGTGGCAACCCGTCCATTAATCAGAACTTGGAACCGAAACCCACCAATGTCCGCAATCTTAAATCCCATCCTGGAGAAATGAAGCCTGACCACATACCCGAATCCAACATCCACAGGTATCTTCCAGGTAATATTGATGGCCTCTTTCCCTCCCTCCTCCGGAACATTTCCTCTACTCTGGAACCTTTCACCAATGCTATC
Source organism: Hygrophila difformis (assembly GCA_030278955.1). Taxonomy (NCBI): domain Eukaryota; kingdom Viridiplantae; phylum Streptophyta; class Magnoliopsida; order Lamiales; family Acanthaceae; genus Hygrophila; species Hygrophila difformis. The sequence goes on from JAOANR010000001.1 coordinate 82,612,219, forward strand.
ACTTGACAACGAAACCAATTCCTGTTTAGAATTTAACCTTCGGATGATTTCAAAGACCCTGCTACTATCAATATTGACAGGAGATTTCCCAATCAATTGAACTCCTACATCTTCCATGTGGAAGTATGACCGGCTGGCAGGTACAGATAATATCTCAATTCCATTAATGAAAGCGTATGTATCTCTAAATTGACTAGAAGTAGGAGTGAAAGTTACATTGAGCATTTGATTATTTTCTTTTATGTTGATGCAGAACTCCTTTACGATGGAACTGACACCGAGAGCATCAGCAGCAAGGGTAGCACTGAAGTTACCGAGCAAAGTGAAAGGGCCGGCTTCAACATCAAACAAGTCTCTGTACTGTTTGAAGCCGTTGTATGGAGCAGCTGCATTAAAGTGAAAGCGAAGAATCTTCTGACCTGGATTGATTTGAATATGGTATGAAAATTGGGAACGTGATATCCGCGCTGTTTGGTAGGGAACTGGATCCGACACCAATTTCTGATGGATGGCATAGGATGTTGTGGATGAGCCCTTTAGCACTACCGAGGAAAATGATTTGTGTCCATCTCCCAGCCATTCGCGGCCGTTTGGGGCTGCAGAAGTGCGAATAGAGCCACAGTTTATTGAAACTTCATCGGTAGGGTGAAATGGCTTATCATCAGTGGATGCCGTGATTGTGATGAAGAAGCGTAGTAACAGAAGCACAAGTGAAACTGTAAGGAGGAGATTCATGGTTGGATGAAGGTGCGTTTGGCGGCTGACTACAACGAAAATAGATGTAATGGAAGAGTATGATGTAAGTGTCGAATTCGTTGGCAGTTGGCAGTTGGCCTACAACGTAATGAGATATAATGTATGATCGACAAATGTGGTGGGGTCGTTGACTCGAACTCGCCGGAAGTATTGAATGAGTTAATTATTTTAAAATGACTTTCCACGAGTTGGGAATTTTGTTAGTCATTTAAATAGTTGTGAGAAAAGGACGTAATATGTGAATCGAACCCAATACTTATCGATTAAGAATGGGAGAATTTGACCAGGAGTCCTTATTCATTGTGAATTGGATTTTAATTTAAATTTAATTAATAATAAAAAGTTGTTTAAACTGTATAACGTAATAGTATACTGTATAACGAGACAATCCAAATGAATGAGTGGATTATTATCAATGGGGCGGAGGGATTATTTTTCCATCAAAGATACTTCTTCCTCCGTCCCATCTCAAACGTCTTGTAACGTCTTGTTACTGTTGGGCACAAAAAATTAATGTAGAATAGATTTATGAGTATATGATGGGGTCCACATAGTTGTTGGATGGGAAAATTATTTCTATTTATAAAAAAAGACATTTGTAATGGACATCGAAAAATAGTAAGTAGGACATTTGTAATGGAACGGAGGGAGTAAAATTTATAACTTTACAATATTATCTTGTTTAAAAATAAATTATTTAAAGAAAATTATTTTTGGAGTTGCAACCAATTCCTTATCCGAAGAGCCTATCGGAAAAAAATTCCTTATCCGAAGTGTAAGTGACCCTTTGTAAAAAAAAAAAGAGAAGAAGCTCACTCCGTCCCACAAATTGTGGCTCGTATTCTTCTTTGGGTTGTCCTACGAATTGTGGCCACTTTTCCTTTTTAGATAAATTTAATTAATATAAATATGATTAGAATCTTAATGGTTTCTAAATCTCATTAAATGTAATCACTTTTACTATTCTGCACAACTCCGAATACACTTTTATTTTTCTACACAAAGTCCCTTGCATTTCTTTAATTCTACATATTTTAAAATTGGTACAAATATAAATTATATATATATTCTAAATCTAGACGTCTAGACGATTCTAACAAGACCACACTTCAATATTTTTCTCTAATTAAATCATTACAATAATATTTTGTCAAAGTTAAACAAATAAAGAAAGTCAAAATTCATTAAAATTTTAAACACAAATATACACATCACTTTAACCACTAAACTTCACCACACCCCACCACATAAATTACCGCGCCCAAAAGAAACGAGCCACAATTCACATGACGGAGGGATTAGAAGTTAACCTTGGAACAAAGAAAGACAATAAAGTGACAGAGGAATGGATATAAGTTACCTATTAATTAACATGAAAAATAACAAGAGAACGAGTAAAACTTGGCTATTAAAACATTTAGGGCACGTTTGAAACATTGTATTGTATTATGATATATTGTATTAATGATATACACAGTGTTTGGTATTGATGTTGAATTAAGTCATCATGTATTATATTTTTTTGGTGAATTACCGGGTATCCCCAGGCCACATTAGTCCAAGACCTTACTTAAGCGAATAGAGCCCCAATTCACTCAAACCAATTGTTGTTGGTATCATGTATTATATTTTAAACAACTAAATAAAAATAAAGTTTTCTAATTTATAATAAATAATATATTTTAAAATAAAATTATTTTAAAAATAATTAAATCAAAATAATTAAGATATTAATAAATAATTTATTGAAAATAATAATTAATAATTAAATTAAACAATAATATATTAATAAATATTATATTAAACATAATATTATTATAATATCATACTAATATTTAATAGCTATGAGATGCATAAGGGAATAAAAAAAAGAAAAAGAAAAATAAACATAAATAAAAAAATAATACACCATAAACACACCATCTCACAAGGTATTAAATAATACATCAAACCCCTCATTAAAATAATACCTATACATCTTTTAAAAATCACCAAACATAGGATAACATTAGTAGTACATATTCTCTATTATATAAGGGGTCTCTTCTGCACGTATCTTTTGGGAGTTTTTGGTAGCTTTAGTTTTTATTTCAAAATAAAAGCTCCGTTCTGTGCACTAGCTTCTGGGAGCTTCTTTTTAGAAGCTACTTCTTATAGCATTAAAAATAAACTACTCCCTATAGCTACAGCTCGCAGCTACAGCTTTGTGTGCAAAAGAGACCCAAGGTCTGGTATTGTTGGGACTTGGGAGTGCGACCGCCACCTACCTCCGGCATTAATATGATATTGTCTACTTTGCACCGAAGTTTTGTGTTTGGGCACCTCTCAAAAGGCCTCAAATCAGCTGTCAAGAAACATGGAAAAGGAAACAATAATACTGCTAACTAAGGTACAAAGTAAGCACTCGGAAACATGGAATATCAGCTCGGTTGATTGGCATTCCACACAGAAATGCAAGTCAAGGCTTTCCAGTTTAGGATAATGATTCTGTGAAGCCCTACCGACAGCAGTAAATCTGTACGGTCAGGTCAGTGTACAACAAGCCCAGAAAAACAGCCCCTTTCCCATGAATGCTTATCTTTCAACTTTACCACCTTGAGGTTCTCCAGACTCCTCCATTCATGAGGTATGCTTATTATCCAAAATCAAAGAAACTACTTTATCAAATAAAGTCAAGACTCTTTACAACTTTTGTAGGAATTGGCATGTTAGAGGCAATTGGCCCTCCCTGAACATGAGTAGGAGGCTAGAACACATCATTTTAGATTAGAAGCTTTAATTAGCTTTTCAAGCCTAGCTTCCCCTGAATGCCAAGTTTCATCAAATTGCAAGCCCTATCAAACTTTTTTCTGTAAAAACTTTGAGGTTAAATTAGAAACTCTTTCTGAGGTACTGAAGCTTTGAAAAAATTATGGGTGGAGTCATGTGGAGGAGAATCCAATGGGTACTGATATTGTGAGTTGTGATAATCACCATTGTTTATCCCCAATTTTGTGCTATCATAACGATAACTTATCAATGAATCTAACCACAAAAGAAAAAGAACAAAACAAAACAACTAAAAAATAAAACAAACAAATATATGAAGTGCCTTGGTGATGACGACAGGGAGTTATCACCAAACATTATTACACATCAACAAACGTCATTACAAACAACAATAGCACACTCGAAATCCCACGAAATTAAAAAGCAATCCAACATGGAAGGTTACAAAACCAACAAGGAACGGTGCTAACATGTAGCGTTATTGACTCACAAACAACAACAACAACAACAAACATTTAGAGTTAACAACAACAAACAGCATTTTTGTGTTCACCAGTCGATCGGGTAGACACAGAGATCTCCATTGATCAGATACCTTCCCAAAGCTATGTGGCAGCTGCTTGCTGGGCCATGTCTGCATGAGATGCATCCATTCGGCATTAATAAACAAATGTTAGCATAAGCAGTACTAATATTTCAGGAAATGTTCTGACTAAGGAATGCAAAATAACAGCTACTGATTATCACAAAGTATTACGTACGTACCGGTTAAGTTTGAGCCGGAGGAGGAAAAATGGAGAGCTTGAAGGCACCATCTTTAACGCTCTGCTCTCCCAGTTTCTCTTTCTTCTTCTCAAGAATTTTAGTGGCTGAGGGTGCTGCTGCATCTTTACAACGGTACAACTCTAGAACTTGGAAGCTTGGAATTTCAGCCAGACCGGTAGGAACATTTTCAAGTTCCTCGCAGTTATGCAACTCGAGGCGTTTAAGCTTGGGAAAATGATTTTGTGACGCCTCCCAGAAACTTAAATTAGTGCGCCCAATGTGCAACATTTCCAGACAACGGAAATCTCCTTCTTTCGCATTCCACACCTCTCCCGTGAATGCATTCTCTTTCAACTTCAACACCATGAGGTTCTCCAACGATCCTAAGATATGCATATGATTCTCCCATACCAGAAAAGTCTCTGATAAAGTCAGGCTCTTGAGTTTTTGCGGAAATTGATATGCTGGAGGAAGGCGATGCAGCTGGCCATCGGAAGCTGGGTCAGGGAACACATCATTTATAAGCTTCAGCTTTTCGAGACTGTATAGTTTCTCCAAATGCTTAAACGATTCGTCAAGCAGTGTGGATAGCTTTCCCCGAATACCCAGTTTTTTCAGATTGCGAGCCCTGTCAAAAACTTCTTTGCTGCAACTTTGAGGTGAAATTGTACCAAGTGTTTGAAGCTTTTCACCTTCTTTGCTGCTTTCCGCTACCTTAGGTAAAATAGCCGAAGCATTTGTCTTTATATGACGTAACTGACTCATCTTCCAAATATCAGCTTTGATCTCAAGATTACGTTCCGATGTTTCAACCATCAGTGTTTCCAAGTTCCAGAGCTTGTCAAACTTCCCAGGAAGAACTCCTGAAGAGATGGACAGGGTGAGATACCGCAAGTGCACCAAGTCGTACATCTCACTAGGAATTTTTTTGATTTTGATGGGCTTGTTATCCATAACTCTAAGCAACTTAAAACCTGCAGGGATGGCTGAAGTGTTTTCTGGTTGCAGGGTCAGTTCCTCTTTGGAGAAGCAAACAAAAGAGCGAACACGAGAACCAACAGGCTTCGAGGAAAGAAATTGCAAAACACTAGAATGGATACAAATACGCCGACACCTTGGTACTTCAGGCATCAGATGCCCAAATCCTTCAGCAGCATTACATTTCATTTCCAGGAGGAAGTTATCCTTCTTGGCTTCAGTCTTGCAAAAATCACGCAGCATATCATGGATGCGACACGATTTAACTCTACCATCGTTTCTCCTCTTGTCCACTCGCAATAAATTCCTGTTAATGAGGTCATTCAAATAGTCTTCCGCGACAATCTCCAAGCTCCTTTGGTCGTCTTGCTGTATAAACCCTTCTGCAATCCACATTCGTGTTAATTTCCAGGCTGGGATCTCATAGTCTTCAGGGAACATCCCGAGATATAGAAAGCACGCTCTCAAGTCATAAGGCAATTTGTCGTAACTCAAAGCAATAATTTGCTCCATGCGCCTTCCTGGGTCCCTTTGTAGATATTCCGCCACACTGGTCGATACTCTTTCCCATGCAGCTATCTTGGTACCAATATCATCCGATTTACGGAATTTATCAACAAGAATACCACCTATAACGACTATCGCCAGAGGCAACCCGCCGCACTCCTTAACAATGAGATTTCCGAGATGTTTCAATTCCGAAGGATACTCATCGGGGTTGCCAAAAACCTCATACCGGAGCAGCAACCAACCCTCGTCTTGATTCAAGAACTTCAAGTCGTGCGGATCTCTTTGTGGATTTGCACGTCGAGCAACGGTCGAGTGACGGCTCGTAATCAGAACTTTGCCGGCACTATTTTTCTTTGGGAAGACTTTCTTGATTCTATCCCAATCCTCAGGTGACCACACATCGTCTAGCACGATTAAAAATTTTCCGCTCTGCAGATGTTTGTAAACTATTTCGTACAACTCATTTTCAGATTTGTCTCTCATATCTTGAGAGATTGTACTGGTGAAGCCCTTAATAATAGGCAGATAGATATCCTTCATTGTGAACTCCTGAGAAACATAAACCCAAATACGGGTGGGGAACTCATATTTGACCTTGTCATCATTGAATATCTTCCAAGCCAGTGTTGTCTTTCCAAGCCCGGGCATACCAATCACCGAAATCACATCAAGATCAGGTGTTGGTTCGTTCAGGTATCTTGTTATAGTTAAAACCTCATCGTCAAAACCCACCACATTATCTTGTTTCACCGTGGGAGCCTGTTTGACAATTTTAAAAGTTAGAAATATCAAACGTAGCTTGATATATTATCCGAAGCAAGTTAGTGTCCAGTCGGAGGAATCAACAAGGATGTTATTATGCAAGACTCAATTGATGTATAACTTATACTTTGTAAAACTAATGTTATTTAATATGGTAATATGGAGAGATATTATTTGTCATTTATTAGGGTGAGGAAAAAAGAACAATATAGTCCTTTTTTTAATACAAAAAAACTAAATCAGTCCTTTTTTTTATTTTTTGGCCCAATTGGTCCGCTACATATATTAATTACGTCACAATCGGTCCTCCACCCACTAATTATGCCCTAATTACATATTTTTGGCAAAATCAGTCCTTTTTTTAAAAAAATCTAAATTGGTATGTTATTAATTTTTGCCCCATTTCATGCAGTCCAATGCACATTTCAAACCACTAATAACTCAAATTTGATATACGTAAAAATTTGAAAATTTCGATATTTATAAACTACACGACGTATAATAATTTCGATATTTATAAAAATTTGAATTTTTACGTATAGGTCCGTAAATATCAAAATTTTAGAATTTTTACCTATATCAAATTTGAGTTATTAGCGTGGTTTGAAATGTGTATTGGACTGCATGAAAGGGGGCTATTTACGGACCTAGATATAAAAGTTAAAATAAGCCAAGTAGGATCTTGTTAGATTCGTCTCGTCGTGTAGTTTATAAATATCGAAATTTTAGAATTTTTACGTATATCAAATTTGAGTTATTAGTGGTTTGAAATGTGCATTGGACTGCATGAAAGGGGGCAAAAATTAATAACGGACCAATTTAGATTTTTGAAAAAAATGACTGATTTGGTCAAAAATATGTAATTAGGGCATAATTAGTGGATGCAGGACCGATTGGAACGTAATTAGTATATGTAGTGGACCATTTTGGCCAAAAAATAAAAAAAAAAGACTGATTTGACTTTTTTGTAAAAAAATGGACTATATTGGCCTTTTTTCTGTGATATTATTTGTAATATCAAGACCAGATCAAATTACATGAGAACAAAAAATTATTGTAGTGTTCAATAACATCTTATTATGATTATATACAACATTTTGTCATGTAAGGTAGGGAAATTACAAAGAGTGGCAAGAAAACATACATGCTCACATCACATCAAACAATTTGCTAGGGCCACTCAATGCGTAGTCCAAGACACATTTTAAACCACTAATAACTTAATTTGATACATGTAAAAATTATGAATGTTTGATATTTAAAAACTACAAGACGAGACAAATCTAAAAGATCCAACTTGACTATATTTTAACTTGTATAACTATGATAAAACTTCAACTCAAAATATTTTTGTGTGAACAATAGCATATTTGCAAATGTAGCAAACTTTTAAAAATAGAGAAAGTAAATGTAAGTAGGGAATTTACTCTTATTTAATACATATTATTTAAAACTAGTATTACCCCAACCCGAATGGGCGGATATGATATATGATAACGATATATAGAACATAGTTTGCTTTAATGAAAAAAGAATATTGAAATATAACACTGGTCTGTAGAAAAATAAGAAATAATACACAGTGAAATGTGTTTGAATTTTCTATGAAATAGTTTTTATTCGCAAAATTTTTCGCCCAACAATTGTATACTTTTTTTTATTTGCTACAGAACCACATTATATGGAGTCCAATTCATATTTTAAACCATTAATAACTTAAGTTTGGTACAAATAAAAAATCTAAAAAGTTTGATATTTAAAAACTATATGACCAGACGAATCTAACAAGATCCCACTTGACTATATTCAACTCGTATAAATATGATAAAACTTTAAATCAAAGTGTGTGTACGTGTGAACATTGACAATTCACCAAATATTGCAATCAATAAAACCGAAGGAAGTATATAAATTTTTTTCAGCAAAACAGCCTGAAAGGCGAGCCAATAAGATATTATTTAAAATATTGCAATCTATAAAAACCGAAATGAGTATATAATTAATTCACCAATAATTTAATAGAAAATATTAATTTTTAAATTCAAATTATTAACCCCAATTGTTAAAATAATAGTTTATTATTTGAATGTATATAATATAATACTCCCTCCGTCCCAGCTAACGTGTCATGTGTGACTTTTTGACACTGTTCATTATTCTACTTTGACTCGATTTTATTGCATGTATATATTTGGAAAAAATAATCGAGTTGGGTCTTGTTAGAATCGTATAATCATGTAGTTTTAGAATATATATTTTATATAATATTTTGTTGTACACATTTTTAGATATTAGCGGTTGAAAAAGTGCATTGGATTGTGTGCAAAAGTGAAACAAGACAAGTTAAGTGGGACGGAGGGAGTATATATCCAATATTTGGCTCAAAACATGTATTTAAGTTACCAAAAATTACGACATTATACAAATTAATTATCACACAGTATTATGGATAATATTCTTTTTTAGAGGTAGATAATTGGATTAAAAAATCCATTTACATCTATAAAATTATCTACGTATTTTTAAAAAAATATATATATACAATACTTAGTAATCTAATGTAATCCAAATTTTCTACAAAAAGTGTTCATGCCAAAACAATCCTAATTAATATATATAGTAAATAAAATCACAATTAATTTTTTCCTTTAAATTTAGATCATTGTTTTGACCCAATTTATATGAAGCAAATAAAATATTTAACTAAAAAATATCCTAAGTTCACAAATTAATTATATCGCATAATACAATGGACCAAGGTTACGTTGTTAAGATCGAAATCCTTTATGGGATCGTTTTTGTCTTTGCAAGATCGGAATCGGGATCCTAAGACCTTATGAAATTGCCATTATGGATAAACTCAATTACATATACTAACAAGTAAAAACATTATTTCGTGTGTTTATGAATCTTACAAGTTAATTAATACGGTACGGTACAAAAATATCATAATTAAACATAAAATATTTCCACATACATCCATATTACTCCCTCCGTCCCACCCCAAGTGTCCTGTTACTGTTGGGCACGGGAATTAAGGTAGAGTTGGTTTGTGAGTATATAGTGGGGTCCACATAGTTGTTGGAGGGGAAAATTATTTCTATTTATAGAAAGAAGACATTTGTAATGGGACATCTAAAAATAGTAAGTAAGACATTTGGAGTGGGACGGAGGGAGTATTTTTTTTACACATCATACATAATGAGTACAAGTTCTTAAGTTTAAAATTAAAGAAAATAAGTTACTTTGATCACAAATCATAAACCCTGCAAAAATTTATGTGTTTAAGAGGGTATGATCGTAAGATCGTAGAATCGTTTAAGTGAATAAGACCATAAGATCGTAACATTCTATCATAAGGATCGGGATGTTATCTAGATCTTACTAATTTTAAGATCCTACAAGGATCGGGATCGTTTTAGACAGGTGTGATCGTAAAATCGTAAGATCCTAATATCTGGATCGGGATTTTAACAACTATGCAATGGACAATATTTATTCCTAAATAAAGACTAATTGCTAAAATATCAAAATTTATTAAAAAGATATAAATATTTTCTCAAACAAATTTCATTATTTTTAATTAGATTATAATTTATAAATATTTTATATACATAATTTAATTAATTTTAGTAAAAAAATAATTAAATTGCATTATTCTATTTTCAACATATATTCAACAATGTTTTTCGAAGGGTTTTTTTATGAGCTCTTTCATGACCCATAGTATTAATTTATAAAAATAAATTTATATGGTATTATATGTAATATCAATAGGTTTTATATCTTATTATAGATGATGTTATATTAACAAAGTTCATAAATAATTTTGAATTTAGTAAAATGAGTTATGAGTTTTTAATTGGAATGTAGTATGTGTAAATAAATAAACTTTCTAAAATTACACATTTGCGCCACATGAATTTTTTTTTTTGGTTATAAATTAAACTCGTTGATTAATTATGTAATGGGGACCTAAGTAGAAATTTCCGAGAAGTTGTATAAATTCGATAGGTGGCTAGGTAGGTTAATGGTTAGCGTACCTCTCGTAGTTCAGGAGCCGGGGGGCCATCATTGAGGGCCGCGAACTGGGCCTTGTCGGCGTAGATGGCCCTGACTTGTTGGCTAATGCGCTGGACTTGTTTAGCGATATCGTGGAGCTGCAACGGCTTTATGACAGCTTTCATAAAGTAACTTCTGGTCTTGTTGACCGCGGTCTGGGTGACAAAGGTGTCGAGTGCATCCTCGGCATTGTAAACGACTTCCCGTATCTGGCCGACCAGATCTTGATACGCGTTGTTGTCCTGGCGCCTCTTCCTGGCCGAGTCTTTGAGGAAGTTTTTGAAAAGGCGGATGTCGTTTTCCAGATTCTCCAATTCTTCCTTGGCGTTTTTTATGAGATCCAGGTGGTATTTCAGCAGATGCTGGAGGTTACCCAACAGGAAATTTACGGCGGCGTCCGCCATCGCACCACCACCACCTTCCAAACTCCTCTATCTCACCTATTCACCAGGACTAATATGGTCATTGAGATGAATTTGAGTTGGTAAAAATATTACTAACTAATAGTGGGTCTGCAACGAAAGGACATATAATAATGTATGATCCACAAATGCGGCAGGGTCGTTGACTTGAACTCGCTCGATATAATGAATGAGTCATCTTTTTAAAAATGACTTTCGAGGACTTGAGAATTTTATGAGTCTTCTTTTAAAATGACTTTCGACGACTTGGGAATTTTATTAGTCTTTTTTAATATGACTTTCGACGACTTGGGAATTTTATCACAAATGGATGAGTAGATTATTATCAATAGGGCGGAAGGAAGGACTACCCGCTACTTTTTCCAACGGTACATATTAAGGCTATCTTCGATAACGGTACATTTAGCTGGGAATAGGTATGTGCAGTGGCGCGAATCCAGAATTTCTCATTTGGTAGGTCAAATATCATAAAGAGTAAACAGCTAATTTTAAAACTTAATCAACGGTGAGAAGTTTCCGCAGTACATCAAGACAAATGCCTTGATTGCACCATAACTTCTCCCTTTAAAACAGTGTTTAATCAGCTCTTTTTGAAACTGCAGCAACATTTTGAATTTTAGCTTATTATAGCCAAAAAGTTAGTCTAGAAATTGTCAAACAGCTAATTTTAATTCATTATTACTCACAGAATCAGTTAACAACTAACAGCTAATTCCAAAATAGGCCCATAATTATTTTTTCAAAAATGGTTTCTAAATATACAAAGTCAGCAAACTCTATGTGAAGTTTATAATATACGGATTTTTAAAAAACTAAAAAATATAACCAAATTTCAATTGAATATATCTTCTTTCTGTTGAGATGAACTGGAATGGTAAAAAGGTAATTTTGTTATATTTCTCCAAAATATACTTGAGTACATTTCAGCGACAACGTATGTGCTTTTCAGCGATTTGTTGATTATATATTTATTTTCAACGACATGAATATTGTTTTCAGCGCGCCTTCCGTATAATTTCAGCGACGTAGTATAGTATATTTCAACGACGCATTATAGTCTATTTCAGCGACAAACTATATTATTTTTCAGCGACTTGATATTGTGTATTTCAGCGACTTCATAAAAGTTGGAACCCCAATTCTTTGGATTAATATATTTTCAGCGACGAGCCAAGTGTATTTTCAGCGACGAGCTGTATTTATTTTCAGCGACAAGCTGTGTGTATTTCAGCGACATATATAGTATTTTTCAGCGATAACATTATGTGTATTTTTCAGCGATTTGACATTATAAATTTTTTGGACAACTTTACCCTTTTACATTTTGAACCGTTGGATTTTAAATGAACAGTTGAGATTGACGCCTTGATGTGCTGCGGATTTTGGTGATTGCACCATAACCACACCCGTTTTAAATTATTTTTGTCTTTTTAAATAAGCTAATTTTCTTAAATTGTCTTACAAAAAACTAATTTTAAGTTAGCTGTTTCGCCAAACAGGGCCTATATAATTATATTTTTCGCTGAGAATACATTAAACTGATGGAGTCTAAGCCATTAGGGTGTTAAATACCTAAAGATTTTTTAGACCTTTTAAAATTTGTAGCAAACACCTCAAAAATTTTAAAGACTTGTCTCTTAACTGAATAGATCCCCTTAGAGTTATGAAACTCTTAAAAATACATACATTTATATTATAATTAACCAACATGCAACTAAATTTCTACTCAAATTATTCAACGCTTGTCCTAAAATTACCACCTAATTCCTAGTTATATCAAAATATAATTAGTACTAATATTTTTTTATTTTTTTTTGTTGGGTCAATTGACCCACCTTGTACATAAACAGATACACCACTGGGTATGTGCAAAGTCATTTCTTCTAAGTGCTATCGATCCTACACTCTGAAGTCTGAACATTTAATTTGAATGCGTGGTTTGAGTCATAAGGGAACAAATACCCAAATAGTTCCGTAAGTTTCACTATTATGCAATTTTATCCATAGAGTATTTGATTATCTCAAATGGTCCTAAAACTTTTATATTTTAGCTGAAATAGTCCCAAACAAATTTAATATTCAATTTTAGACCCTAATTAAATTATTCACTTTTAACCCCAAAAAGTTTTTATCTTTTGCCATTTGGTTCTTATTACATATTTATATTTTTAAAAATGAGGACTAAATTGCAAAATTTTAGAAACCTTTTCGGGGTAAAAGTGAACAATATAAAAGTTTAGACTTTAGAGACCTAAATTGAAAATTAAATGCATTTAGGACTATTTTGGGTAAAATATGTAAGTTATAGGACTATTTGAAACAATAAAATACTTTATAGACCAAATTAATAATAGTGAAACTTACTAATTCTGCTATAGAACTTGGATCGTGCTAATGCGTCTTCGTAGTTGATTCCTGCTGTGTCTACTAATTCTGCTATAGAACTTCTTAGTTGTTTGCTTAATGTTATCGGCTTGGTGTGTATGACAGTATCAATGCTTCTTATGGAATAAATATTTCATCTTCTCAAAAAAATAATAATAAAAATAATAATGAAACTTACAAGACTATTTGAATATTTATTCCGGGTCATATGTATATGCATATATACAGTATACTGACAGTATATTGAAATACCATGGGGTTGACCCAATAAAGCCTCAATTTCAAGAGGAAATTATGTTTTCCTCACTTACTAAATTATAGATTAATTTCACGGGTTAAGTTTGGGTGCAGATTCAGCTTAGACTGAATGTGTGGGTGTATGCTCATGGTGTGCTAGTCAATTGGGTGAAAGAATTATTGTTAACAATACCATAAATAAAATGATTTATTTTCCTTTATTAGCCTGTGATTGAACCTTTTCCTTTAATACAATATTTTTGCCCAAACTAACTCATTTCCCATTACACATCTCTCCCCACCACCTCTTCTTTCGTTGCCCTCCTCCACACCGCTGTTTTTTTCTCTCGCTGCAACTGGCTGTCGCTGGCGCCGCCCTCAGTGAACCATTGTTGGCTCGCCACTGCCTCCCTTCCACCAAATCCAGCCACACCTCCCTGCTTCCGCTCAAGTCCGCCGATCCCTCCACCATCTACCGCTGCCGCTCCGCTGGTATGTCATAGTCACCGCGCCTCCCCTATCTGCTTCATATACAGTGCCTCTGTCAGATCCGCAACTCCCCTTGCTTCTAGTTTGAGAGAATTTTGACATGAAAACGATGGGTTATCATTTACGAAGGCCATAGATCCGCAACTCCCCATGGCAGCAATGATGTTTCTTTCGGGTTTTATGGGAAGGCGGAGGAGGAGTAAGGCCGACGGTGGTTTGAATTTTAGGTTTCCAATCCAACATAATTAATATTGTTATAGATGGTGGGCTATTTGTTATCATGTGTTGATTTATCGTCATCATGTGATGGTTTACTTGATATTTTGTGCTGGGTATAACGAGCATATGACCAGAGAATGTCCACGGGGAGATGGAGGAGGTGGGGGATGTCTGGGATGGTGTTGTTATTGTGATGGTTTATTTGATATTATGTGCTAGTTTACTTGTCAATCCTGTGCTAATCGGATTTGGGAGACCGCCAGATTTATAATTGATTTATGGCTTACCCATGATTCAAAGAGGATGAATTTAAAAAAAAAAATTTATATGTAATAATCATTTGCTTAACTAGTATTACCCCCGCCCGAATGGGCGGGGATTTGGAAGGTAAGTAGAAATGGAGACTTGGTTCAATGGTCATGTTCTCTGATTTTGGGGGTTCGATTTCCACCCAACCCTCTATTGCTCCCCTTTATCCCACTTCATAGTTTGTGTGGATTGGGCTCGCACACACCATTGTCGACACTGATGTGTCAATGTTTATCAAAAAAAAAAAGTAGAAAATTTTAAATTAAAAAGAACAACTGGTTTTTGTCAATGAACCTCTAATACATAAATGAAATGAAAGGAATGCTATGTATTCCGTCTAAAAATGTGTACACAAATTACATATAAGAGAAATGAATTGTATAGAATCAATCAAATGGGTTGTATATCTTCTCCCCAAAGTTATATTTTTCATACATATCCAGTAGAAGCTCCCTGCATGGAACATCTCCAATCTTGATGCAAGCAAATAAAGCACCAAAAAGACAGCTGGTCAACTTCTTATGTAGAGTGTATGAATCCTCTGGTGGGGACGTCAACCTGTGCCTCAATATGGTAGCCCCAAGGTTTGAAACAATGAGAGTAATATTGCTTGATCTGAAATCATAATCTCCATCCTTAGCCAATGCTAACCCCACAATAAAACCTGCATGCACATGAGCCTCTATCATAACTTCAGATTCCATGCCCATTGTTAAAAATCCAAGCCTCCTTGACATCTCAATCACTGTCAATCAAGTACTGACAAATTATGTCTTTATAGAATGAAGTGTTAGCTACCTAACTCCAGATATCGTATTGGTGGCAATCAAAAGAGATGGGAAAATTTTGAATTAACAACTTGTCAACCATGAATTCAAGAAAAATGAATCATATTCTTTGTGTTCTTCCACCAATAAACGGAATCTGGTTACCACAAATGCCATTTGATATGTTGACCATTTTGAAGGAGCAAAATTCTATACTTGGGCAAGTAGTTTAATTCGCATCACCCTGGTTTGTGTAATGGACAGATCTTCCCAATCTTGAATGAAAAACAATAAGGTATCATCCAATTATATCCGCAATATACATCAAATAATAATGAAAAACTTAGGAATTCAAACTTTCACATGTTAACTTAGACTGCTTCAATAAGGCCCAATCGTCCAACGCATTTATAGGAGTGAAAAGCAATCAAAATAGGAAAGAACTTCTATATTACATGATAAAAAAATCTCCAAAAGAAGAAACCGATATTAGGTAATTAAAACTCATTTTACATACAACCCTTGTGCCGAAAGGCATATAATGAGCTCCAACTTAACCAAATTACCAAAACAATGCCTACTTTGAACGAAACAAAGCTACAACAAAGCATACCCTAAATTCAAGGTCGAGAAAGGCGTTTGATACATAATTATCTATATAAACCTAAATGGTGCAGTAAAAACATGAAGGAATTGTACCTTAATTCAAAACTTGGTGCAGATTATTAAATAATACCATTGTTTATCTTCTCATAGAATTCCATAATCGTTCAGGGGAGTTTGGACGTTTAAAACTATTCTTGCTCTCCCTATATTCCAATTCCGCTTGGACCTTCCAAAATATATTTGTTTTCGTAAATATGATAATTAAAAAAAAAAACAAATATATAACTTATCACTCAAAAAATAAATACTCCATATAACTAAACCAAGTAAACAAACCTAAAAGCAAACGGAATACAATTTGGAAATGCACCAAAAAAGGATACTATATAAATTCAATAAACTATACATTCGCACACGCTGAGCTATAAATCGGATAAACTTCCATGGTAGAAACAAATTATAATAGTCGGATAAGGTAACCTCCAATGAAGAGGAGATACATAAGAGCATAAATAGTGTGTTAAAACATAACAAAAAATTTTATTTAAAAAATATAAATATATACTCCCTCCGTCCCATATTTAACTTCTTCGACACTGTAGATACGGAGTTTAAGAAAGTTGTATTTTATTATTTTTATGTGTACTTTTTGAGGGGTAAATTTGTCTCTTTTTGTCTTGTAGTGCAATCATTAAAATTAAGGATTGGTTTTTCTGTAAATATATGGACATGTAGGGACATTTTACTAAAAAAAATTCCCTTTTTGGGGTAGGAAGATAAATGTGGGGACGTCCAAAAACGGAAAGTAAGAAGATAAATATGGGACGGAGGGAGTACTTATTATATTTTTTTAAATATATATTTGAGATACACACAATCTCTTTAAAATATAAATAACTCATAAATTCTTAATCAATGTAAATTTCTTTTTTTCTTTTTCGAAATTGAATTAAGAAGTCCAAAAAAATCACTGTACAACATTATCATAATTAAATAAAACTTCTTGTTAGCTAAAATTATACTAATAGTATATAATTCCTGCAAACTTTTTAACCATGAAAATTTGACAGTCATTACATACAATAATACCAATATGTACTTCCTGTCACATAACAATACATTGCCTACCCTGTCACATTTTTTTACACAATGAGATTGAATCTGGATCAACTACTCCGTATTAGACATTATACAAAAATCCCCAGCCATTGGATATGGCGCAAGCACATCGTTTGAGAAGAAAAGTTGACTTGTGACTTGTGAGTATGATTAAAGCTGCAAAAGCACCTTTTAGACATGCTAGAGTTAGACTGGCTTCCACTGATGCAGACATGCTATATCACATATTTTGCAGCTTTTTTGAGTTTATCTTTGGCCTTTGGCCATCGACTAATATATTAAGACAATTTTATTATTTTTGGAAGAGCAATAAGACAAAATTTTAGATTGATTAATTCGGATAATGGAGGAGTGTATGTATCCATTCCAAAGCATTCTTAGTTTTCTCTGTCTCAGACTTTTTGAGACTTTTTGTAGATTGCCACTCCCTAAGTTTTCCCCTTCGAGCAAAAATTGTTCTTGGTAACCATAAGGCCTTCCCCAATGGTGGGGAAGGTGTTGACATGGCACAATCAAATACCTAAAATGTGGGTATTTAACCATTGGGAAGAAAGAAGGAATTTGGAAGAGGTAGTAAATTTACTACCCAGGTTTTTGGCACATCTTTTTAGGTGCAGCAGGTTTTTTCTTTTTTTTTTTGTTTTTATTTTGTTGATTTTTGGTATTTTTTGGGTTTTTTTTTATTATTTGAGATGTTTGTCTTATTTTAATTATCTTTATTTTTGTTTTCCTCAAAAAATATAAAAATTAAATATTTCATATTTTGTTAAATTTTTTAATTATCTTGTGATTTTAATTAGTTATAATTAATTATTATTAATTAGACTTTGTGAATTATTTATCATTGCATTTATATTTTTTCCTTATTATGTTTGGCTTGAATTTGTATTTTTTGTAATATAAATATTTAAAAATATTTTTTTGAATAATTTAAAATTTTAAATAATTAAAATAATTGAAAAATATTAATTATTATTTATTTAAAATTACATTATTTTCTATAATTAATAATTAAAATATAAATGATATAATAAATATAATAGTAAGTGGGTCCCCTAAATACTTACTTTTTGGGTATTATTGTTGGGAGAAGAGTTGGGTATTTAGGTAAAGGTATTTAAATTTTGAGGTGGCGGTGATGTGGCACCTAAATACCTGGAGTAGAGGTATTACTATTGGAGAAGGCCTAAATTCCAAGAAATATTTTAACCTTGTATGTGATTCTTCTGCAATCTACAATACCTGCAAGTGATGAGCTGAAGGACCTGTTTTTTGAAGGGCAAGGTTTGTTCAAGTTTGTTTTTTGTTTTTTGTTTTTTTACATTTTTTTGACCATATCCTGTTACACTTGCCGATTTAACCGATCAATGGTTGTAAGCGGAAGTGGTTTACGAATAACTCGCGATTCTTTAATACACATGACTGAAGTTCTACAGAAAATCTTCAAATATGATAACTTCTTAGGGTTAAAACATTTTTTTTTTCGAATTGTAGATTGAGGTGTTTGAAAAAATATAGGTTTTTCTCATTTAAGCTCAACATGTTTTCGTGTTCTCCGAAACATGAAAAGTTGAAAACCCCCTAGATCTGGAAAGTTGATCATGGGCGATTGAAAAATTAAATTTTTTTTTCCCGATTCCTAGTTCACCATTTCATTGTTTTCCGGCTTCGAAACTTGAAACCCATCTGGATCTGGAGTTTTGTTTAACTCGGTATTACTTCTTGGGTATGGCTTTTCTATTTCATGATTTTTTTCCCGTCTCTGGAATGTAAAAAACCCTTAAATCTTGAGTTTTTTTATAGTCAATCTTGTGCGTGGCTTCTCTGAAAATATATGTAAGTTTTTTACCTTTGATTTCCGGTGTTAAGGTCTTTGCACACAAAGTTCTCTTAGACGTCTTTAACATGCCTTCTGGCTTCTTTGACTTGGATTTGTAATTTTCTCATCGGACCTACTTCAATCCTGGTTTTCTCCAAATTTGTTCAATTGTGAGTGGCCAGATTTGTTCTTACAATTGAAGACCAAAGTGCCTATGCTGTGCTAACAAAGAACCGACACCTTGGAAGTAATTGTTCGATTTTTTCTTCCTTTTTACTTATTCGTTTGAATATGCTGGTTTTTATTATTATTTTTTTTTATGTATTTGTAGATCTTATTTTTCTTCAAATACTGCCAGATTTAATTTTTCAAAATACCTAATGGATGTTGTTTTGTCCGTTGCATTTTTTGTAGGTGCTGAATCATTCCATCTTATATATATGCATGATTTTCTGATTTATGATGTCCTAAATCTATGGAGGATGCATATATTCTTGAATTATTGAATTGACTCTCTTCCCCAAATTTTTAGCTCCAGGGGACCTAGCAATCCTTATAACCATAAATCTGGTGACCTGCATTTCAAATGGATGATATGAGTTTTACAATATTTTTATTCAATACAAAAAATCTTGTAAGAAAACTATCTTATAACCGTGTACCTCTTCAACATCATGTAATATTGATCATGACTGAATTTGGAGGTTGTCTTGTATATTGAATGCAGCAAGCTTTTGTGACCACCAAACAGATCCTTGAAGTTCTTTCAAGGCATTGGTTTGAGAAATTTGTTATCACTTTTTTGAAATTCATTTTGTAATGTAAAATAAAACTGTAGAAAAAAAAGCAGCAGCAACCATGTATTTCTTACCATAATTTTGATATGGCTGAAGATTGTGTTTGAAAATAAATGGAGAAGAAAAAGTGTGTAATATGCAGATGAGAATAGTTTTATTAGAAGAGAATAATTCTATTTATATTGCAGAAAAGAGCTCATCTCTTATAAAGTTCTAATTTGTACAAAAATTTGAATTTTAAATGTTTGAAAATTCTAGAAAGTGGCGCCCAAATTTTTTTGCTAAAATGATGCATTTTTATCATTTTAAAATTATTTCCATTGGGCATTCTCTGAAACACTGTTCATAAAGGCCCAATACTGTTCATAAGAAATTTTACTGTTCATAAGCCAAGGTTTATCTCACAGAACACTGTTGATAAGGGCAACAGTTTTTTTATTATAATAGATTATAGAAAATAACTTGGAAAGTGTATATTTTATTGCTATTTAAATAAAATTATATAAATGGTAAATCTTCTCCAAATATCCAAATAGCACAACCAACACATTGGACTATCACCTGCAGCTTCAGCATGCTAACCGATCCGTAATTTCACCATGTCGTAGGAGTATTAATTAATCAACCGTAAATAAATAAACGGAAAAAATACCAAATAGGTCCTTTTTCTTTTCCAAAAATTCAAATCAGTCCTTTTTCTATTTTATTACCAAAACAGTCCTCTACAAATGCTAATTATGTCCAAATCAGTCCTTTGTTCACTAATTATGCTCTAATTACCGATGTGGCAAGGGTTTAAATTTAAACTGACCCGTGGACATAATATTAGTCCATTTTCTTTTATCTTTTGCCAATTCAGTCCTAAATTTTTATTTTGTTCAATTTAGTCCTCTACCCAAATCAGTCATTTTTATATTAATTGGCCTCCATCCTTTCAAATTATTTTATTTCAGGCCAAAAACCTTAAATTTTTTATTATTACAATCCATTTATTAAATAAATGTCCAACATACTTCCGTAAATAAAATTAAACACCAAACCTCATGCATTGGATTTTATTGTCCATGCTTCCTACATTTATAACCTTCCAAAAAGTTAAATTAAATCATTTGCACAAAAATTAAAATTAAATCATTTACTATTTTTTAAGGTAGGAAACAAAGTATGATTGTGTTAATTGTTGCTGAAGAAAATCAGAACCAATGACCCATCGGTTAAGTTGGATGGTTAGAGAGAGTCCGTAAAATTCCGAATCTTGGAAAACCCGGTAACAAGGCAGTCAAACCTAATGTATGAGGTTTGGTGTTTAATTTTATTTACGGAAGTATGTTGGCATTTATTTGATAAATGGACTAGTGTAATAAAAAATTTCAGGTTTTGTGCCTGAAATGAAATAATTTGAAAGGTTGGAGACCAATTAATATAAAAATGATTGATTTGGGAGAGGACTAAATTGAACAAAACAAAAGTTTATGACTAAATTGACAAAAGATAAAAGAAAAAGCCCTAATATTATGCACACGTGTCAGGTTTAAATTTAAACCCTTGCCACGCCAGCAATTAGAGCATAATTAGTGAACAAGGGACTGATTTGGACATAATTAGCATTTGTAGCGGACCGTTTTGGTAATAAAATAGATAAAGGACTGATTTGATTTTGGAAAAGAAAAATGACCTATTTGGCATTTTTTCCATAAATAAACGCCTTAATCTAACTACATATATGGGATGAGGATTTATCCTAATAGTTATGTTCTTTATCTGCAACCTATAGGTTGAGGATTTGAATCCCCACTCGGCCCCCTATCCCTCCTTTTTATTCCCTTTGTAGTATGTGTGTCATGGGCTCCCACCACTAATTTCTTAACATGTATAGGCTGTTAAGTAAAAAAAAAAATAAAAAAAAAATAAAAAATAAAAAAAAAAAACTACATATATGGAAATGGGTTAGATCCTACTAGACTCAAGATCTGTCCTCAGGCTTGGATCTGGTTTAGTTTATGGTTAGACTTGTATCCATTAGCAGTCTTAGCGATGACAACGAGTCGTATTTGGATTTTTTCCTACAAAGCCAACGACCTTACCCAAGATCGAATCTGATATGGTCCTCGGATCTAATTCGAACCCATAATCTAACTCACTCTATATCTATATACACAAAGTTTCTAACTTTGAGATTTTCTTTGAAGTCTGAATGGTTAGAGGACAAATTTTGATAAGATTGAATCATGTTTGACAAATCTAATTTAGGACGAAAGAAGTAATGTGTAGCTTTACTTATTTAATTAGTTATCTAGAAGAAAATTAGTTTAATTTACTAATAATGCCGGTCTTGGGCTAATCAAAAAAAAAATTACTAATAATGGATTATCTTAATAGTTGGAAACAAGGCTAATCTGTATTCTGTACCGTTCATATTGTCTAACTACCCCCATTCTCTAGAACTTATTTTCAGGTCTTATTACCTTTTTTATAAAAATCATATCATACCAGATCAGATAAGAAACATTAAGATCAGACCAGATCAAATAAGATCAGACCAGACCAGACCAGATCAGATCAGATCAAATCATTACAATAATATACAGAAAATAAGATTAGACCAGACCAGATGGAATAAGACCAGACCAGAAATATTCAGACCAGACCAGATAAATTCAGATCAGACCAGACCAGATCTTATAAATTCAGATCAGACCAGAAAAATTAAGGCCTAGAGAACAGGGCCATAAATAGTGTGGATTGGGAGACGGACCAATGGTTTAATCCAGTGATAGATTGGAATTAACAAGGGTTTAACTCTAGACCAGACCAAACTGTATTTTCGCGGGTTGGTTTGGTTTGCGCTTTTGGTTTGGTTTGGAAAAAAAATATAACCAGACCAGACCGCAAACCGCACTATATATATTTAATATGTATATATTAAGTCCTGTAAATCCTAATTCAACTTATGCTTCTCTAGTTCTCTGTCTTTTTCGTCGTTCCCACTCTCTTACGGTTCTACTTTGTTATTGAAGTTTTTAATGAAGTTTTGTTACATTTCTATAGTTATTTAAATTTATTTTTATGTTTCGATGATATATATAATATCAACTACATAATTTGTTGTTTTCTTATGCTATAGGTTATTAGCTTAGGAGTGACAAAATGGTTGAAATGCAAAATCAATATTCAACTTTACTAGTTTTCGGATCATTGCCTATACTTTGATAATTGTAGTTTTATTTTTTTTCAAAAGCTTCTAGTATTTACAGTTCATTAAGTCTTTGGCTTGTAAACAGTGAACTTATGTCATTTTTTTCCACTTTTAATTAGCATTTTAGAGTCTGGACTATTACACTTACGAATATAATTCATAGAATGTTTGTGTTCTTAAAATTTTAGTTGAACCCAACCCAAACCAAACCGCACCAATACGTTTTTTTCCGATTTGGTTTCGGTTGATTCTTTCCCAAACCAAATCCTGTACACCCCTACCCTTCAAATTATGTAACTAACGTATGAATGGTGTGGATTATTTTTGGAGTGGGACTCCTAACAATTAAAGTTTGCAATTATTGCTCGGATTGATTATTAAATAGCAGTACGCAGCTGTACTGGGATTGTATGCGGGTCTTAAGGCTGGGGAGGAGGGTCCGGTGATTTCCCACTTGCAATACACGATGATACATTATTAGTTTGTGAAAGAGATTTAAAACAAGTGGTGGTTATCAAAAGAATTCTTAGATGTATTAATCTGTCCACAGGATTGAGAATCAACTTTAAGAAAAGTAGTATCTTTGGTGTTAATTGATCGGAGGAGCAGGTGGCAGCAGCAGCGTCTTTGTTGGGTTGTGAAGTTGGACAGTGGCCTATGAGGTATAATTTAGGTGTAACACGCCAATCTAATTAACGCATAATTAATTTAATTAATTGTGGTTGATTGAGTAAGATAAATGTTATGTATTATTTTGTAGGTGTGATTTTGAAACTTTGCGACCAGCTAGCAAGAATATTTTCGAGGATTCACCACAAAACGATAAAATTCGACAATTAATAATTAAGGCGTGCATATATGATCAATATTATAGTCTGTATGTGAAATGAATTGGATTGCAGCTAGCTCTGTACTAGCAACTCTTGTAATTATAAAATGTATTCACATTGTAGCTACCGTGGCTTTTTCATTATATTGTCTGCAATTTGCCATAATAATAGAAAAAAGTTGTTCATATATAACTCCGACTTTATGGCCGATTTAAAAAACTATCAATTATCATCCTTACTTTGGGATTTAATCCATCTCACATAACCAGGTAATGTGGCCACTAGGACGGGAATAAGTCAGGCTACCCGATAGGGTATATGGTCTGGCCTGATATAGGCCGGATCAGGTCGGTTTTTTTTTTTATAAATAGACTATACTTATGTCATTTTCAAAGCATATTTAGTTAAATAGACTTAGGTCGGCTTTATAAAAAGCCAGCCTATTTAATTTATCATTATGATAAGTCTGTTTATCTTTATTGTATAGGAATGTATAATATTATTATAATTATTTTATATAGAAACAATAATTAATTTGATCTTATATAGGTTTCTAAAATATTTATAATTAAGTCATTTCCTCGTATGTAAATAGTTGTGAATAAAGACTTGTCCAAGTGCATAAATTTATATCTTCTAACCTTATGTTTACATTTGGACAAAAAAAAAATTAACTTAATTTTGAAATTTTGAAATAGGCTTAATGAGACTTTTAGTCCTATACGATAAGCCTATCACAGGTGATAAACCAGACTCGGGACTTAAAAAAATGAAGTAGGCGTCGTTCAAGCCTTAGCCTAGCCCGACCTAGCCTATTTCCACACCTAATGGCCACTATCACTATGTGTAAATTTTGAAATAGGCTTAATGAGACTTTTAGTCCTATACAATAAGCCTATCACAATTCGTAAGTTCAAACTCCAAAATGCTAATGAATAAATATTGAAAAAACACAAAAATTCTATGAATAAATTCGTAAGTGTAATAGTCCAAACTCCAAAATACTAATTAAAAATAAAAAAAAGACATAAGTTCACTGTTTACAAGCCAAAGACTTAATGAACTGTAAATACTAGAAGCTCTTGGAAAAAAGATAAAACTACAATTATCAATGCATAGACTATGATCCAAAAACAAGTAAAGTTGAATATTGATCTTGCATTTCAATCATTTTGTCACTCCGAGCTTAATAACCTATATAGCATAAGATTACAACAAATTATGTAGTTGATATTATATATTATTGAAATATAAAAATAAATAAAGTTAAATAACTATAGAAATGTAACAAAACTTCAATGACAAGGCAGAACCGTAAGAGACTGGGAACGACGAAAAAGACAGACAACTAGAGAAGCATAAGTTGAATTAGGATTTACCGGACAAAGAAAATCAAGGGACTTGTCTACTAGGCCAAGTCCTCATCTCAAATTACTAGTACAATTTAATAATCAACCTGAACAATAATTGCGAGGAAAAAAAACATCATTGGTCCCATAAGTTTCCCCAATTTCGATTTCAGTCCCATATTAATTTCATTAACACAATCAATCCAATATGTTTGCTAATTTTTGCATAATCAATCCCAAACCCCTTAATGACGCATTTCTGCTGACGTGGCACCAGATTAAGCAAACTTATGGGACCAATGGCGCTGTAATTAGCAACTTATGGGACCAATGGCGCCGCAATTAGCAAACTTACGCGGCGCCACGTCAGCAGAAATGCGTCATTAAGGGGTTTGGGATGGATTATGCAAAAATTAGCAAACATATTGGATTGATTGTGTTAATGAAATTAATATGGAACTGAAATCGAAATTAGGGAAACTTATGGGACCAATGGTGTTTTTTTTCCATAATTGCGAAGTTTAATTCTTAGTACGTAGTCCCACTCCAAAAATAATCCGCACGGTTCATGCGTTAGTTACATGATATGAAGGGTGTAGATTAACCTTGGTCCGCTCTCCCAATCCACACCATTTATGTGTTGGTTTGACTACATGAACGGTATAGATTAACCTTGTTTATCCAACTATTAATTAAGATAATTCATTTGTTAGTGTTATGCCACCGGAGTAAATGAGTTATTTTTTTTTTTTTATCGTTGAGATATATTTATTATTTTTGTTTCTTCAAATTTTTTTTAATTATTACTCGAAATTTAATTTTCATACATGATTCAATCTTATCCAATTAGTCCTCTAAACCACTCACACAAAATCTGAAAGTTAGACAATTTTTTAAGGGAAATTGCTAGATTTTTTTTTTAGGGAAAGTGTTATAATTCTCAGTTTAACATCAGTCATCAAACACAGGTAATTTTAGATGGTGTGCTGGATTCCTTTATTTTGTTTATATTTACGATTAGGTTTGCATCCAGGATGTGGTGGTATTATGGTTAAAGTGATGATTAATGTTTTTAGACAGATTGTGCTTCCTGTGACCATTTTATTGTCGTTTTTGGGTGTTTTGTGATTGCCGTAATTGAGGAGGGTCCCGCTTATATACCCGTAATCTATGCTGCATATATCTTGCAATTCCCATATCACATGTGTACCATTAAAAGGAAATAATATATCTCCAAATAAATAGATACGTTGTAGTTTATTGAAAAAATGCATCTCTGGACAATTCTTTACCCAGAATATCCCAATATCATCTATCACTTGAACAAAATATTTTTAGCCTCTCTCCACAAACAAATTGAACCACCTCACCACACTAGTCTCTCTGTGTTGTCTTAATTTCGCCAACCGTACATCTCCGATTTCAACTTACCCATTTGCAAAGGTTCCGGAAGTCTTCTCAAAGAGGGTGTTTTTTTCGTATATGCTGAAGGCTGTTTCCAAATAATGGAATGGACTGCATGCTTCAGTGCAAAAATCGAAAGTATTCCCAATGACAATATGCTTTCATGCATCATATTGTCGAACCACATTCAGTATATTAATGCGTATTAGATAGCACATGTTATTAAGTTATTACCTATGAATTAGGTAGCATATACACATTCTTTCTTCAGCATATCAATGTGTATTACGTAGCACATGTTAATATGTTATTAAGTTACTACATATGCATTAGGTAGCACATACTCAACCTTTCTTCAGTATATTAATATGTATTACGTAGCACGTGTTATTAATTAAGTTACTTCCTATGAATTAAGTCATTCTTTCGACGGTGATTCGCGTTTCTTTTTTCAGCAATTTCTAAACTAATTCTTGTTCATGTGCTATCCTTAATTGGAGAATACAAAACCCCATCCCAAACATTTATACTATCATTCCACAATTTAAGGGACTGATTGTATGTAATTAATTCCCTCATTGATTTACTTTTCATTAACAAATGTTAACGAAATGGCAACAAATCAATCCGAAATTACGGATAACATATTACGAAGAGGTTTGTAGCATTTCTAAATTTCCAGAAACACACTAATCCAAAATCTGAAACGAATCCATAAAACAACCACTAACCAGTCATCGTCCTCACAATTATCTAATGAGTATAGACTAGAGTATATAGTTCAATTACCAAATTCAGATATACCTAACCATTTCAAATGTGTTGGCCTCTATTCACCTTTCCCAAAATAATTTTATATATTCACATGCTCGAATTCGTAATCTTCCTTAAGCGATTATAGATTCCTACCCACTCGAACAATAACTACTTGTCGTTATGTATTGAACAAGCTCAATGTAGATGTACGGATGGCCCAGGAAGGTAAACCCCCAATGTCTCTGGTCGAAGCTAACCACTTTGGTCCTTTAATTTTTGGGAAGATGGTGCCGCTAATTAAAGCCACGAAGGAATGAGAAATGTCAGAAAGCCCAAGTCATTATATGCCGGAATCATTGGTTCTGTTTCTGGTCCATGTCTGATGAACATAAATTTATCAATGAATCGAGAGAAAGACAGATGTATAAAGTTGTTGGTGATGGCATGATGTAATCACCAAACATTATTAAAATTCAACAGACGTCATTACAAACAACAGCAGCCCACTCGAAATTAAAAAGAGATCGAACATGGAAGGTTACAGAACAAACGTGGAACGGTGCTAACATGTAGCATTATTGACTCACAAACAACAACAACAACAAAGATTTTAGAGAGTTCACAACAACAAAAAAGATGATGCAAAATGAAGCAGTCCAAACAAACTCAGCATATTTGGGTTCACCAGTCGGGTAGACACACAGATCTCCATTGATCAGATATCTTCCCAAAGCTATGTCCAATCCGATATCTGCACGAGATGGATCCATTCGGCAGTAATAAAAAAACATCAGCATAAACTCTCTACTTAGATTTAGACATTTTTTAGTCTCCAAAACTAGCAGGTGAAATGATGATTGTAGGCAATAATACAAAGCAATACATTGGCTAAAGGCTTACCGGAAATTATAACTGAAGAAAAGAAAACTGTGGTAAAAAATAAAGGGTGTTGCAATAATAATATTTCAGGAAATGATCAGACTAAGGAATGCAAAATAACAGCTACTGATTATCATAAAGTATTACGTACCAATTAAGTTTGATTTGGAGGAGGGAAAATGGAGAGCTTGAAGGCACCATCTTTAACGCTCTGTTCTCCCAGTTTCTCCTTCTTAGCATCAAGAATTTTAGTGGCTGAGGATGCTGCATCTTTACAACGGTACAACTCTAGAACTTGGAAGCTCGGAATATCAGCCAGACCGATTGTGTTAGGATCGGAAGGTTTTATATGAATTGAGGAAGAGTATATCAGTGGACAGGAGATGAAAATTCTTATATTTCCCAATTCCTTGTTTGAACATGTACATGCCTCTCCTATTTATAGTAGAGTGACAGTTACAGATTCATTCACTCCAGTACACCATCGGTTCATTCACTACATTAAAGTGATTCATGAATGAGTAAAATTGGATGAATCTAACATGTACATGAATTAGAAATTATTAGGCACATTAACATTTAATACTCCCCCTTAATGTGCTGCCATTACTCCAAGTAACTCTCTGAACTGCTGGAATTTTTCTTTCGGAAGTGCTTTAGTGAAAATGTCTGCTACTTGTTCCTCGCTCTTGCAATAGTTGAGTTCAACCTCTCCATCTTCAATTGCGTCTCGGATGAAATGATATTTGATTGCAATATGACGAGCACGGCTGTGGTAAACTGGATTTTTTGCCATAGCAATAGCAGATTTGTTGTCACAGAAAATTGTAGTTGCTTCCTTTTGAACCTCACCAACATCTCCCAAGATTCTTCGAAGCCATACTGCTTCAGATGTAGCAATGGAAGCTGACACATATTCAGCTTCTGCAGAGGATAGCGCCACAGATTTTTGCTTCTTCGAAGACCAAGAAACGAAGCCTGAGCCGATTGAAAAAGCATAGCCTGTTGTGCTCTTCATGTCATCAACGCAGCCTCCCCAATCACTGTCACAGTAGCCATACAACTTGATGCTTGAACTTTTTTCATACTTGATGCCAAAATTAGCACTCCCTTTAATGTACCTCAATACTCTCTTTGCTACTCCAAAATGATTTTGACTTGGATCAGTCATGTACCTTGATAGCAAGCTTGCAGCAAACATTATATCCGGCCTTGTAGCTGTAAGGTATAACAGGTTCCCAACCAGGCTTCTAAACACCGAGGCATCGGCCCTTTTTGCACCATCATTTTTTGACAATTTTTCATTAACAATAAGTGGAGTTGCCAAAGGATTGCAATCATCCATTCCAAACTTTGCCAACACATTTTCAGCATATTTTTTTTGACAAACAAATACATGATCCTCATATTGATAAATTTCCATACCAAGGAAATGATGCAGGAAACCCATATCATTCATCTCATATCTTTTCATCATATCCTCCTTGAACTCAAGAATCATTTTCTCATTGTTACCAGTATAGAGTAAGTCGTCAACATAAAGAGCAACAATGAGAATAGAATTACCTTGAGTCTTCACATATAAAGTTGGTTCACTTGGACTCTTTTGGAACCCTTTTTCAGCAAAGTAGGCGTTAATGTTGCTGTACCACGCCCGGGGTGCTTGTTTCAACCCGTACAACGCCTTTTTTAATTTGTACACCTTGCCTTCTTTCTGTAAGAAACCTTGAGGCTGCTCCACATAGATGTCTTCTTCTAGTTTTCCATTCAAAAAAGCAGATTTGACATCCAAATGATAAAGTTTCCAGGATTTTTGAGCCGCAAATGATATAAGAGTTCGAATTGTATCAAGTCGGGCCACCGGAGCGAACGTCTCGTTGAAGTCGATTCCAGGTTGTTGGGTGTAGCCTTTGGCAACTAACCTTGCCTTTTTCTTTTTAATTGAACCGTCTGGATTCAACTTGACTTTGAACAACCATTTCACTCCAATGATCTCCTTGTCATTTGGTTTCTCAACTAGCTCCCAGGTTTCATTCTTTTCTATGGCATGTATTTCTTCTTCCATAGCCTTTCTCCAATCTTCTTCTTGGTAAGCTTCTTCAAAGTTTTCTGGTTCCAAGACACAAAAGTTGCATCTAGCATAGACTTCACTCAAACTTTTCATTTTCTTTGGAGTCGAGTTAGGAGGGGGCGGCACACTTGCGCTTGGACTTGCTGGAGAATTAGCAGATGGACTCGGGCTCACAGGTGGTGTCAATTCATCTTCTTCTTCACTATTTTCATCAACTTCTTCTTCATCTAGAATTGTACTCCTTTCCACCTGTTTATTTTTCCAATCCCAAGATGCATTCTCATCGAATAACACATCTCTGCTAATGAGAATTCTATTGTCTTTCAGGCTCCAAACTCGATACCCTTTTGACATGCTGCTATAACCCATAAAGATGCACTTTTCACTTGCTTCATCCCACTTTTTTCTTTTTTCTTTTGGAACTTGAGAGTAGCAGATGCACCCGAACACCTTCAAATGTCGCAAAGAAGGCCGTCTTCCGCTCCAGGCTTCAAATGGTGTTTTGTTAAACAATGCTTTTGTGGGACTCCGATTGATCAGGTACACTGCTGTATGTACAGCTTCTCCCCAGAAATTCTTTGGCAGTCCCTTTTCATGAAGCATTGATTTGGCCATTTCCACCACAGTTTGATTTTTTCTTTCACTAACTCCATTTTGTTGTGGAGTATAGCGAACAGTGAGCTGTCTCTCAATGCCTTCATCTTCACAAAACTTATCAAACTCGTGATTATTATATTCCTTTCCTCTATCACTTCTAAGGAATTTAATAACACACCCACTTTGTCTTTCAACTAGATTTTTAAACTTCTTGAAAATAGAGAATACCTCAGATTTTTGCTTCATGAAGTAGACCCATGTCATACGGGTGTAGTCATCAATGAAGAGGAGAAAATACTTATTGTTGCCATTAGTTGGATTCTCCATAGGACCACAGACATCGGTATGGATTAGCTCCAACTTTTCTTTTGCTCTCCAGGCACCATCCTTCGGAAATGACTCACGATGATGCTTTCCAAGAGCACATCCTTCACAAACTTCATGAATCTCCTCAATTTTTGGTAGGCCTTGAACCATGTTCTTTTGTTCAAGCAGTTTGAGACTATGAAAATTCAAGTGCCCGAGCCTTTTATGCCACAACCAAGAATCATCATGAATGTCAACTTTCAAGGCAACATTTTGAGCATATTTGAACTCAAGCGGGAAACATCGATTTCTCTTCACTTTGACAGAAGCGACCAGCTGCTGGGCACTATTTTTATCATAGATGTTGCAATAATCATCATCGAAGATCACTGCATAACCATGCTCCAAGAGTTGGCCAACACTCAGCAAGTTTTGATCAAGGTCTGGAACAAGTAATACATCATGGATGTATTTTATCCCTTTCTTTGTTTGCACACAGATAGTGCCTTTTCCTTGTGCCTTTGTCAAAGCACCATTTCCCATCTTCACTTGTGAGTGTACAGATGTATCCAAAGCTACAAACAATTTTTTATCTCCCGTCATGTGGTTGCTACAACCACTGTCCACATACCACACATTATTTTTGTACTCCATTGCACTTTGACAAGCATAGAACATATTCCCTTCACATTCTTTCTCCTCTAGGAAATTAGCTCTTTGCTGTTGATTTTTCAATCTGCAGTCTTTCTCTTTGTGACCAAATTTGTTACAGTTGTAACATCTTGGTTTGCCTTTATGCCAACAATCATCTTGAGTGTGCCCGTTTCTTCCACAAATATTGCAACTTTTGGAGCTTTCTTCTTGATCAACAGATTGTCTTCCTCCTCTTTCAAAATTTCGTCTTCCTCTGCCTCTGGATTGTCCTCGACCTCTTCCATGTCTGCCACCTTTATTAGAATCTCCTTTTTTTCCAGAATCTTTGGTGCTCAAGTTAAGATTAGATTGGAAAGCACTCTCAATAGATTTTTCGGAGTGTCTTTCTAATCTTTTCTCATGAGCTTTTAAAGAACCCATCAATTCTTGAACCGTCATGGAAGAAATATCTTTAGTTTCTTCAATGATGGACACCATAGCATCAAATTTAGGAGGCAAGCTGACAAGAATTTTTTCCACTAATCTGCTATCCTGGACCGCTTCACCGAGTCCTCTCATTTGATTAATAACATCTGTCACCCGAGTGTAATAATCCTGGATGTTTTCAGATTCCTTCATCTTCAAATTCTCCAATTCTCTCCTTAGAGTTTGAAGGTTTACATTTTTTACCTTCAAATCGCCTTGGAACTCCTTTTGAAGAATCTCCCAGGCTGCTTTGGAAGTGTCTGCTCCCATGATTCTTGAGAACAATTCTGTTGACACGCCTTGTTGAATAAATGAGAGAGCCTTGGCATCCTTTTTTCGATCCTCCTTTAATTTCCTCTTTTCTTCATTCGTCAACTCCGCCGTATTTTCGGGTTCATCGAATCCATCTTCAACGTATTCCCACAGATCTCTGGAGATAAGAATAGTTCTCATCTTTACAACCCAATGGTCGTAATGTTCTCCAGAAAATATTGGGATTGATGGTGAACTACTTGAGTCTGCCATATCGACAAACTACACTTTTCTGGAAAAAGGATTTTTAGAGGCCGAATACTACCTTTAAACAGAACCTACGCTCTGATACCACTTGTTAGGATCGGAAGGTTTTATATGAATTGAGGAAGAGTATATCAGTGGACAGGAGATGAAAATTCTTATATTTCCCAATTCCTTGTTTGAACATGTACATGCCTCTCCTATTTATAGTAGAGTGACAGTTACAGATTCATTCACTCCAGTACACCATCGGTTCATTCACTACATTAAAGTGATTCATGAATGAGTAAAATTGGATGAATCTAACATGTACATGAATTAGAAATTATTAGGCACATTAACATTTAATAGATTGGAACGTTTTCAAGTTTCTCGCAGTTATGCAACTCAAGGCGTTGAAGGTTGGGATAATGATTTTGCGAAGCATCCCAGAAACTTAAATCAGTGCGCCCAATGTGCAACATTTCCAGACAACGGAAATCTCCTTCTTTTGCCTTCCACACCTTTCCCTTGAATGCATTCTCTTTCAACTTCAACACCTTCAGTTTCTCCAAAGCTCCTAAGATATGCATATGATCCTCCCATACGAGGAAAGTCTCCGATAAAGTCAGGCTCTTGAGTTTTTGAGGAAATTGGTATGTTGGAGGAAGGCGGCGCAGCTGGCCATCGGAAGCTGGGTTAGGGAACACATCATTTAGAAGCTTCAGCTTTTCGAGACTGTATAATTTCTCCAAATTGCTAAACGATTCGTCAAGCAGTGTGGATAGCTTCCCCCGAATGCCCAGTTTCTTCAAATTGCGAGCCCTGTCAAAGACTTCTTTGGTGCAACTTTGAGGTGAAATTGTACCAAGTGTTTGAAGCTTTTCACCTTCTTTGCTGCTTTTCGCTACCTTGGGTAAAATAGCAGAAGCATTCGTCTTTAAATGACATAACTGACTCATCTTCCATATATCAGCTTTGATTTCAAGAGTACGTTCGGATGTTTCAACAATCAGAGTTTCCAAGTTCCAAAGCTTGTCGAACGCCCCAGGAAGAACTCCTAAAGAGAAGGACAGAGTAAGATACCGCAAGTGCACCAAGTGGTACATCTCACTTGGGATTTTTTTGATTTTGATGGGCTTGGCTTCCATAACTCTAAGCAACTTAAAACCTGCAGGGATGGCTGAAGTGTTTTCTGGTTGCAGGGTTAGTTCCTCTTTGGAGAAGCAAACAAAAGAACGAACACGAGTCCCTATTGGCTTCAAGGAAATAAAATTCACAACATTAGAATGGATACAAATACGCCGACACTTTGGTACTTCAGGAATCAGATGCCCAAAGCCTTGAGCATTACATCTCATTTCCACTAGGAAGTTATCCTTTCTGGCTTCGCTCTTGCAAAAATCACGCAGCATATCATGGATGCGACATGATTTAACTCTTCCATCGTTTCTCCTCTTGTCTACTCGAACTAAATTCCTGTTAATAAGGTCATTCAAATAGTCTTCCGCGAGATCCTCCATGCTCCTTTCGTCGTCTTGCTGTATAAACCCTTCTGCAATCCACATTCGTGTTAATTTCCACACTGGGATCTCATAGTCTTCAGGGAACATCCCGAGATATAGAAAGCACGCTCTCAAGTGGTAAGGCAATTTGTCGTAACTCAAAGCAATAATTTTCTCCATGCGTCTTGCTGGATCCTCTTTTAGATATGCCTTCACACTCGTCGATACTCTTTCCCATGCAGCTGTCTTGATACTAATAGGATCTGATTTGCGGAAGTTATCAACAAGAATACCACCAATAATGACAATAGCCAGAGGCAACCCGTCGCACTCCTTAACAATCACGTTTCCGAGATATTTCAATTCAGAAGGGTACTCGTCGGGCTTGCCAAAAACCTCATACTGGAGCAGCAACCAACCCTCTTCTTGAGTCAAGAACTTCAAGTTATGCGGATCTCTATCTCGATTTGCATGTAGAGCAACTCTCTGGTCACGGCTTGTAATCAGAACTTTGCCGACATTATTTTCCTTTGGGAAGACACTATTGATTCTATCCCAATCCTGAGGTGACCACACATCATCTAGCACGATTAAAAATTTTCCGCTCTTCAGATAGTCGTACACTATTGGGTGCAACTCCGTCTCAGATTTATCTTTCATTTCTTGAGAGATTGTGCTTGTGAAGCCCTTCATAATAGCAAGATAGATATCCTTCATTGTGAACTCCTGAGAAACGTAAACCCAAATGCGGGTGGGGAACTCATATTTGACCTTCTCATCATGGAATATCTTCCAAGCCAGTGTTGTCTTTCCAAGCCCGGGCATACCAATCACCGAAATCACATCAAGATCAGGTGTTGGTTCGTTCAGGTATCTTGTTATAGTTAAAACCTCATCGTCAAAACCCACCACATTTTCTCGTTTCACCATGGGAGCCTGTTTGACAATTTAAAAAGTGAGATTGAGATATGTTGAAAAGACTACGACACAAAAATCTAATCACCACCTATGAAAATTTAGTCACACTACAACTTTTTCATATTGTTAAGGTGGCTGTACCAACCATATTCAAGAATCTTTCAATAACCAAGACACTATGCATTCTTCCTAACTTATTCACACATCTTGGTCATTCACCACTTATCACTCAACACTAAAATTGAAAGGGTTCACCCCTTAACTATAGTGTGAGCAAACTCTCTACAAAATTCTAATATAATACTATTATTAATACATTTTCTAGATAATTCTACACAAATATATTGCTTATTCTTTTTTAAAGAATATTCTAAGCTAATAACACTTCTAATTGGCTCATAAAAAAAAATAACACTTCTAATTTGATAAAATACAATTGGAAGAAACAAGATAATTGACACTTCAAAGGGAATAATTTACTTCACTGCTTATTGAATATCCTTACAATTCACAATACAAATAGAGAACCAACAATACAACCGAACTGACACAACTTTAGAAACTATAGAAGTAACCAAATGTAATAACCGACACTTTTTTATTTCAAATAAACTACATCTAATAATATTAATTTTTTAATAAACTTGAATTATTCTAACATAATTTAGCATTGATATCTAACAGGTAAGCTTATGAACCATATCAAATGAAGGGACAGTGAGACATGATGGATTAAGTTAATAAACTGAACCATATAAACTTCATCAAATTTATTGATAAAATCACACTAGGCCAAGCCCAATCATGTCAGGATACAAGGAATAAAAATGCCCAGGGGAACACAAAAGAATCAATGTGAAGATATAAAATGCCCGATAAAACAATAATACTCGAAGTTAAAATAAAGATAGGCTGATCTGGATTATGCAGGAAATTTATGACAATAGATATGATATACACAATGGATATGTAGCTTCTACTACTTTTTAGGTGCAGGGGATGATTATTCGGCTATAAATGAGGGGAATCAAGTCTAAAATGATCATTTATCTTTCAATTTTTTTTAAATCCGTCCTCTATATTCGCTTTCAAAAAAAAAAGGAAAAAAAAAAACGGTAGAAGTTAGGGTGCAACTAAGGGATTTGACATGTTGTACTTAGGCGTTTTCCAACCGTTGATTAACTTTTTAAATCAACGGTTGAGATGAACTGGAAGGGTAAAAAAGTAATTATGTCATATTACTCCAAAATATAATACATTTCAGCGATAAGATATGTACTTTTCAGCGATTGTGTTGATTAATATATTATTTTCAGCGACATAATTGTTTTTCAGCGCGCTGACCATGTATTTTCAGCGATGGAGTATAGTATATTTCAACGACGCTCCGTGGTATATTTCAGCGACAAGCTATAGTATTTTTCAGCGATATATGGTGCATTTCAGCGACTTCGTACGTAAAAGTTGAAACCCTAATTCTTTGATTTAATATATTTCAGCGACGCACTATAGTATATTTCAGCGATGCACTGTAGTATATTTCAGCGACAGACTGTGTTCATTTCAGCGACATACATAGTATTCTTCAGCGATGACCTTATGTGTATTTTTCAGCGATGACATTAAAAAAAATTTTTGAACAATTTTACCCTTTTACATTTTGAACCGTTGGATCTTAAACGAACGGTTGAGATTGATGCCTTGATGTGCTGCGGGATTTAGTGATTGCACCCTAACCAATCCCAAAAAAAACATCTATGTTATTCTAGTTCCTTTTAGTCCTCTATATTTCCTATTAATATCCAATTCAGTCCTATATAATATTAAATCGACTCTCAACTTTTCAATTTATTTCATTTCAGTTCCAAAAACTTTCATTTCTACTTTAGTTATGCCAAAAAAAAAAAAAAAAATTTACTTTATTTCTAAAATTTTTAGCGTACCTCTCGTTCGTGAGGAATGGGGGGAGCATCATTGAGGGCGGCGAACTTGGTCTTGTCGGCGTAGATGTCCTTGACTTGTTGGCTAATGGGCAGCACTTGTGTCGCAATGTCGTGGAGCTGCAACGGCTTGTTTAAAGCTCTGCGAAAGTAATTTTTGGACTTGTCGACGGCGGCCTGTGTGACAAAGGTGTCGAGGGCATCCTCGGCCGTGTAGACGACTTCGCGTATCTGGCGGACCAGCTCTTGATACGCGTTGTCGTCCTGCCGCCTCTTTTTGGCCGAGTCTATGAGGAAGTTTTTGAAGAGCCGGATATCGTTCTGCAGATTCTCCACTTGCTCCCTGGCGTTTTTTATGAGATCCAGGTGGTGGTTCAGCAGATGCTGGAGGTTCCCCATCAGGAAATTCACGGCCGCGTCCGCCATCGCACCACCCACCCACCACCTTCCAAACTCCTCTACCTCACCTCTGCTTAATTCCCCTTTGAATAAAACTGTATGTGGAAATTAATGAGGAATGAATTTGAAGGCGTGGTTTGGGGTCATATACTCATATGCATATAGACATGTATACTGACAGTACATAGCAATACCATGGGGCGTTGACCCAGAGCCTCAATTTCTAGAGAAGAGATTAAGTTTTCCTCACTTACAAAATATTAATTTCACCGTGTAGTAGGAGTATGAATTAATCAACTGTAAATAAATAAACGCCTCCATCCAACTACATACTCCATTCTTTTTTAATAAGTGTAACGTTTTGACTTTTTTTAGAGTTCATTATAGCACTTTGATTTCTATTTTTGTTATACTTATATAAGAAAAAATATAGCCAAATCAATCTTGTTAGATTCGTCTAATCTTGTAGTTTTTAAATATGAAATTTTTAGAAATTTTACTTGTATCGAATTTGAATTATTAATAGTTTAAAATATGTATTGACATACGTGTAAATGAGAAATGTTACACTTATTAAAAAACGGATGGATTATATGGCAATTGGTTGGATCAGGTATAATTTTTTGTTAGACTTGGATCCATTGACAGTCTTGAGGATGAGAACGAGTTGGGTCTGGGTCTGGATTGTTTCCTACAAAGCCCAAGACCCTACTTCGATCAGATATTATTCTCGAATTTATTGTCATCCCTAAATCTAACTCACTCTATATCTATATATACAAAGTTTTTAACTATGAGATTTTCTTTCAAGTTAGAGGTCAAATTTGATAAGATTGAGTCATGTTTGACAAATTTAATTTAGGAACGAAAGAAGTAAGTAATATTTAGATTTACTTATTTAACTAGCTATCTAGAAGAAAATTAGTTTAATTTACTAATAATGGAATTATTTTAATTTACTAATAATGGATTATCTTAATGTAGTTGGATAAACAAGGTTAATCTATACCGTTCGTGTAGTCAAACCAACACATAAATGGTGTGGATTGGAGAGCGGACCAAGGTTAATCTACACCCTTCATATCATGTAACTAACGCATGAATGGTGTGGATTATTTTTGGGAGTGGGACTAGCTCCTAATAATTTAATCCAATCATAAAATAATACATATACCATTTGAACAATAGGGTTATTTTAATGGGATTAGGGTTATCATAAAATAATACATATATATGTCGTGATAGATTAAAAATTGCATCACAAAACTGTTATGAAACATCACCGTATTGGATCATCATAAAAAGTTGATTCGACAATACAATTTACATGTATAAATTCTGCATGTTGCCCATGTCCGGGTTAATATACCATTTTCTTTAAAAAAAAAAAAATCCCAATTGCAATGATCGTGGACAATAATGAGGATTAATTTAATTAATATTAGCAATATAAACGAGCGAGGTTCAAAGTGGAGAATAAATCCGAGTATTCCACCACAAAACGAC
Organism: Hygrophila difformis; assembly: GCA_030278955.1. NCBI lineage: Eukaryota > Viridiplantae > Streptophyta > Magnoliopsida > Lamiales > Acanthaceae > Hygrophila > Hygrophila difformis. The sequence goes on from JAOANR010000001.1 coordinate 82,651,260, forward strand.
AAAATTTGACATTAATTAAGGCGTGCATATATTATCAATATAATGTATTAGTCTGTATGTGAAAATGAACTGGATTGCAGCTAGCTAGCTGTACTAGCAACTCTTGTAATTATAAAATGTATTCACATTGTAACAAACGTGCCTTTTTTATTATAACGGTCTGCAACATACCATTTTTTTTTTAAAAAAAAAAAAGAAATATCGTTCACATCTCCGACTGTATGGACGATTTAAAATACTAGTATCAATGTATCATCTTTACTTTGGGATTTAATCCATCTCACATGGCCAGGTGATGGGTGGCCACCATTTGCGGGAAACATGAGTAAATAAATACTCCTTCCTCTCTAAATATTTCTCTCTTTTGCCTCAATTTTAGTAATTAAAATTTAAATTAATTAATTTATAAATTTATATTTTTACCCTTCAACTAAACTCATTATTAATAAATGTCTAATAAATAATATTTATGTTGGATGAGGACTTAGCCCAAGTGGTTAAGTCCCTTGACTTCCAACGGAAAGTTGTAGGTTCGATTCCCAGGGGCGGCTCTATTAACAATTTAGTGGTGGCACGGGACACCACTTAAATTATTGATGAAATTATTATTTTAGGGTAGAATTTTTTTCACATTTAACTAAATTAGGTTTGGTGACACCACTTAATTTTTATGGGGACACCACAATAATTCATTTCAACTAAGTTTTCCTCTATATTTTTGTGTTGTAACTACTATCCCTAATTTAAATATAGCTTCCACTATTTTTTGGGACACCACTTAACAAAATTTCTGGATCCGCCACTGTCGATTCCCACCGCACTCTATTCCTCCCCTTTATTCCCCTTTGTAATTGTGGGACATTGGCTCCCACCACACATTTCTCAGGCCTTCAATGGTTCATCCAAAAAAAATAAATATTTATGTAAAGTGAAAGAACAATATAATAAAAATATAATATATATATATATATACCTATAACTAATTAAAAACGACAACTATTTTGAAACACTTTTCCATCTCTAAAAATAATAACTAAAAAGGAACGAAGGAGTAAAATAAATTTACATGTCTCGCCCTTTGAGTACGACAAGCCATTAATTAGTCACGTGGACTATTGGGTGGAGGCACCCCATGATCATGCATGACTATACAGTATGTATATGTATGAATGAACATTTTTGTTAAACGTTAATAATATAGATATAAACAAAATAAAGGAATCCAACACATGCATCATCGTCTGTTTAGCCAAAAAAAAAAAAAAAAAAAAAAAACACACGCACCATCTAATAAGTTTACTCGTGTTCGATTGATGTTAAACAGAGAACGACAATACTTTCCCTAGAAAAAATGTACTAGTAATTTGTGTATCATCATCATACATATCTGTCTTACAAATTACTATGGGACTATGAGCGACTATGGGACTATAAGCCTTTATATATGCAGAATTCTATTCAGGGGAGATAATTCTTTAATGCCTACCAGAGTCTCGAGGAATTAGTTTTAGGTATAATGAGGTCTAGGGATACCTTGGTACATGGGCGGATCTATGTATAGCCAAGGGCTGGCACATGACACCACTTAAATTGATAAAACTGTAATTTTAAGGTAGAATTTTTTTTATTTAACTAGATTAGTCTTGGTGACACCACTTAATTTTTTATATATGGTGACACCACAATCATTCATTTCAACTAAGTTTCCCTCTATATTTTTTGTGTTTAATTAGTATCCCTAATTTCAATATAGTTTACACTATTTTTCCGAATACCACTTAAAAAAAATTTTGAATCCGCCACTACATTGGTATTCACCTAAAGAAAATTACTACAAATATGGCGGTCATTTAATTTCTTCTGACCCTGCAATAACTACTATATATGACCACAATGGCTAGTGGGAGCCCATCACACTGATCTGCAATCATCTTCCCAACACATTTCAAATCCTCAGCCCATCACTCTGGATGCCAGAACCGCGGCTTACGTCACGTGGATCTCTCTCTAGATTATTATTCCCTCCGTCTCACAAAACGTGTCATATTTGATTTTTTGACATAGTTCATTGTTCAACTTTGACTCAATTTTATTACAAGTATATATTTGAAAAAAATAATCGAGTTGGATCTTGTTAGAATCGTATAATCATGTAGTTTTAGAATATATATTTCACATAATTTTTGGTGTATATATTTTGAGATGTTAACTGTTGAAAACATACATTGGATAGTGTGTAAAAGTCAAACAAGACAAGTTAAACGGGATGAAGGGAGTAATTAGCTGTCATAGCGTAGCACAATTAATTTAATCCCAATATTCAACTCTCCGCCCATCATCCATCACAATTAAGAATTTTATTTAATTTCCTTCACATGTAAGCGTTCACTCAATCCTGCAAAACATCAAACAAACTCTAACATACATTGTGATGAACTCTATAAATGGTTCCAAAATGGTCTCCAAAATAAATTGTGCCATAATTAATAAGCAAAATAAATAATTTGAAATAATTTATAAAATAAACTTAAAACTCAAAATAACTTAATAATTTAAAATAAAAACTCAAAATAGTTTAATAATTTAAATTAAACTTAAGACTCCGAGTGAAATTAAAAAGAGTGGGTTGTGTAGGAAGGATCATCGCGTGGCCACCCCTTCACATGCGCTTCTTGGCTTGCATCAACAATATCTGATGGTGTCTTGGCCGAGGATAGATGAAGTTATCATCATGTGATATTAGAGCTGGGCCCAATATTGGGTGACCCTACCCTGCAAACAAACCTAATATGGTGACTTTGTGTAGTGCCCGGCGCAAAATTGGATGCCTTGAACAGCTCCAAAAAATTCTCCCAAGTAACAGTTGCAAGTGTTGAGAGCTAGGCCAGCAGGGTTATCTTCGGCCGGAGCTGTGAGCTGAGCTGTGAAGATTGGGGAGTCACTACTTTTCTTTTTCATTCTTATCTTGCTTTTCTTTTTCTTTTTTTCCATCAATTAATAATGTTCATAAGACCTTGCCTGTTTCTTTTATACCTGATTGCTATTATTATTCGTCTTGTATATTTCTCTTTCCCTTGTTGTACTCCGTACCCAAAGTCAGGGAAGTTAGCTACAACCCTAACCCAGTCAAGATTGGGGGTGATGTTTTGATAGGATTGACGGCACGACGGAAATCAATATATGTCAGTTCTTTCTCGGCTGGGGCAAGCCATGATGCTTGTTGCATGCAGAGTGGGTCTTGAGAGGTGACCGGAAGTACAATTGACTAGGCGTCCTATAAAATTTTAAAATTTTATTTTAAAATTTTAATAATATTTTTTTGTTGTTATGATACTCCCTCCGTCCCATTAAAAGTGGCCACTATTCCTTTTTGGGGTGTCCCATTAAAAGTGGCCACTTTCCCTTTTAAGTAAATTAGATTAACATAAACATGATTAAAAACCCCACAATAATGACAATTGTACTTTCTGCACAAAGTCCCTATATATGTTTAACAATTAATATCTCAAAATGGGTATAAATAAAAATTATATAAAATATATATTCTAAAACTATATGATTAGACGATTCCAACAAGATCACACTTGACTATTTTTGTCTTTCTATATCATTACGATAACATTAAGTCAAAGTTAAATAATAAATATGGTTAAAAGTCAAATGTAACAATTATAAATTAGATGGATGAATTAGTCAAATTTACTCACACCACTTTAACTACTAAATCTCACTACCTAAATTCCCGTGCCCAAAAGAAAGGGGCCACTTATATTGGGACGGAGGGAGTATTAATTTTTTATATTTTTGTCTTTTTATATATCAAAACTAACCATTATTTTCTCATTTAGTTTTTTCTTCACAAAAAATTACAACTTTTTATGAACATAAGGAAAAATATTTATATTGACAAACTTTATTTTTTAAGAATATTTCAATTTTATATTGATTTAGATTTAATCGGAACTTATTATCTTAAACAAAAGTCTCTGACAGCTTGTCGTATAACTGCAAAATAAAAATTTATTCCAATGTCACCAAATACAAATAGATATAGTATAGCAGTGACAAGGGTCGATTCCTCAGGGATTGGATTACAACATTTTCATAATATCTACAATAGTTGAAAAGGGGAGTTTTAACATTGTCACAAGATTTTGATATTAAAGTTAAGAAAACAAATAAGTGCACAAGCAATTAAATATCAAGATGAGTTCAAGAGCACAAGATTAAAAATATTGGATTTTAACTTATGGAATTAAAGACCTCTAGTTCAAAGAATGATTTGGAATGGCAATTGGGATAGATCATCGATGCATAAACATGATACAAGTTGATAAACCGGTTATAGTTGTCAGGTCCGCTTAGACAACCAACTTTTCCTTACAGATTAGACAATTAAGGTACGCCCGTTAATTATCCCTAATTGAATCAACATTCCTAGGTACGCCCATAGAAAATATTGTTCAATTGCATTAGAATTTAGAAAAGCCCGATTCAAACCAATTACTACCTACGCGGAGTAATTCCCAATTTGATTACACAATTCTCCGGGAAGGAACTAATCAACCCGGTTACCACCTATTCAATTCAAGTACAATTACGGATACCCAAATTAAATTGGCATTCAACTATTAATCTAGACAAACATTTGGATCCAAAAACATTCATCCAAATCAATAATCATAAACCCTAGAAATAGGAATTGCATAAATATCAACAAGCATCAAGTTTTCATAATCAAAATTACATCATCTCCCATGTTCCCAAAAGCCATTTCAATCTATCCTTTAAACTAGAGGTAAGAGAAAATTCTACTCTACATCCATGGAAATTAAAACAAAGTAGAAGAAATTACAACCAATTTCCAAAGATGAGAATAAAGAAAAGCAAAGCTTGAAGAAGCTTCTCCCCAAAATTTCTTCTCCTCTGCGTCTGTTCTCTCTTCTCTCCGTCTGTTTTCTCCTTCTGCCTCTGTTCTCTCTTCTGCGTCCCTTTTCTCTTCTACTCAAGTGAGGTCTAAAAATAGCAAACTAGAAAAAGTGTTTTATGACAAAAAAGTGAAGTCTGAAACTATGCAGCCGTCCACTCCTTTTCATCATTCTTTTAATTGTGTAATGGGCTTGGGCCTATGGACTTGGGCTTTGTGGTTTTAATTGCAGCTTCTCTCACCCTTGCAAGTCATGGCCATGAGTAGGGGCTCCATGGTTGGCTGTCCACTTGCTTCTTTTTCTCCTCTTTTGTTATTCCTTTTCCATTTGCCATGCCATATCCTACAAACAACAAAACAAGCAACAGAGGAGTAAAGTGCTATCAAAATCACCACAAAAACAACCACAATATATATCATATTCAAGCACAAAATTCACACTATCAGTCTCGGCTCGAGCTTTTATATATGCAAAAAAAAATTGAGAGACAATCTTTCAATGCATACTAAAAATTAGTGTTGGGCTCGATGAAGCTTTTAGATACCCGGATGTTCACAAAAAAAGGAAAAAAAAAAAAAAGAAAAATGGGACCTATTATTTTATTTTGCTTGAGCACCTAGAAACAGGCACGGGTTGCACGTGGTAGTTCATCTAATAATCTGTTAGGCTAGAAGGCACAATTCACTATTTTGATCGGAACATGAATATTACTTCCTCCGTTTCTTATTTATTGCAACCTATGAGGTTTTGACACTGTTCATTGAGTAACTTTGATTCGACTTTTAATACAATTATATAAGATCAGGGCCGGCTCATAGCAGGAGCTCCCTGAGCACCTGCTCTGGGCCCCCCATTTTGGGGGCCCCACATAATTTTATTTTTTTATATTTGAATAAATTTTCTTTTTATATATTTTGTATATTAATTTCCTTAAGAAAATGAAAACAGATTCTTCCAATAGGGTATATTTAATCACACTTTTAATTATTTCACATATACATATTAATTAATTAATTTTGCATATTAGTATTTTCTAAAAGTAATTTTACAAATTAGACTGTGCTTCAAATTAGAAGTTTTAGGTTAAATTTGAGAGCGAGCGGATCCGCTAGTGGATAGCAGATTGTCTTACTGTTCTATCTATGAATTTGCTATCCCCTAACGGATCATCTGATTTCCAAACATTCCCAAAATAATTTCAACGGTTATTTTTTTATTATACTTTTAACTGATATATTTAGTTTTTTATTATTATTTAGTTTGTTACATTATTTTATTTTTTATTATAAACAAATCTCTTACATGAAAACATACAATTTATTTGATGAAACTTATTAGTAGTATTTGTAAGTACAAAAAAAAAAATTATTAAAATAAAAGAACATGTCAGTGTTTCATAAAATACTACAGTAAAATTAAAGTTGATTCGAATCCATATATAATTACTAAGATTATTATTATTAGGTAAAAAAACATGATCCTTTCTATTTCAAAAAATAAATATTATACGAATTTCAATCTATGCATCTATCGGAAAGAAACAATCATTGCCTGAAAACTTTATTTTCTTTATATATAAAAATATATGAGCGTGAGAGAAAATAAAACTAGTATTTTTAAGTTCGAAGTAATTAAGGGCACCGAAATTTTGCAAAAGAATATTTTTTTAAAATTTCGCTCAGGGCCTCAAAATTATCGGAGACGGCTCTGTATAAGATAAAATATAGTCAAGTGGGATTTTGTTGGATTCGTCTAATTGCATAGATTTAGAATATCAAATTTTCATAATTTTTAGTTGTATGCAATTTGAGTTATTGACGATTAAAAATATATATTAGATTGCGTGAAATGTGAGTCCGTGATAATTAAAAAGTAGGGGAGGTAGTACTTCATATGAATAATAAA